>JAAGWQ010000025.1:0-357068 GCA_013396295.1 Fusarium heterosporum | reverse complement strand
AATAATACGCACACCAAAGCTCAGAGCTGCTGACATAAGTGTGATATAGAATATGGAACACGAGAGATTGGGTCAAGATATATGTGAAGATGTCAAAAAGAAGGTATAATAACGGATTCTAACCGTTAACACTGGACGAACAGGGAATCGAACCCTGGACCACTCCCAATACAGTTTTCAGGTGAAATATGCTAAGGGAGTATTATACCACTAAACCATTCGCCCGAGGATTATTGACGATGCAGCAAAATCTTTGGTCTATGTTGAAAATCGTTGACGATGCACCCAAAATTTTCGGTCCATGTTGAGAATCGTTGACGATGCAATAAAATTTTCGGTCCATGTTGACGATAGACGGAAATCAGTAAAAATATCAAAAAGAGGGTACAACAACGGATTCTAACCGTTAACGATGGACGGACAGGGAATCGAACCCTGGACCACTCCCAATACAGTTTTTCAGGTGAAATATGCTAAGGGAGTATTATACCACTAAACCATTCGCCCGAGAATTATTGACCATGCAATAAAATCTCCAAGCTATGTTGACGACATGTAGAGATTGGTGATGGTGTCGTGGGGCCCAGGGGACCATAAGGAATGTCGGCTTTAGTAGACGTGACATAATCCTTAGGCAACTTTAGTGCAAAATTTAGTGTTAATTTATCTAATCATTATTTCCTCCTGGTCTAAACAGTCAGGCGGCTCGCACATTAATCGGCACACGCAAGAAGGTTGACAGACATGTCTGGTGAGGTTGGATCGTAAGAGTAACCGGTTAAGGATATTCTCTTCATTTTGTATGTTTCCTTCCTCTTATATATTTCATTCTTTCTGTAACGGTACCCTCTATGGTATCTGATTACAAGACCTCTGAAAACCACTTCGTTGACCATCAGGACTCTATTCGACCACCTCACCATCCACCGACGCACCCATAGAGCACAATCTAGACAATCAGTGCCTATCCGAACCCAAAACTCTCCTCCTTAGCGTATCAACCATGTCTCAGTTCAAGTCTCACACAGATCTCGATCGCAACGAACTCAAGACCCGTTACGAACTCCTGTAGCCTTCTTATGCAGGGAGACAAGACCCTCAATTAACCATTAGACTACTCACTTCCCCATCTTTACTACCATGGGAAAATCTTCTTGAGTCACCTGCACCTTTCAGCTGCAAGTCACACGCACATATGCATACATGCAAAAAAGAGCCCCAACGTTTGGGATCCTGTACCTGAAAGCTGAGACTTCACCCTAGAAACTGAGACCTACAGCTCTTCAAGCACCCGTCTTTTGCCTCCGTCGCACAAGTTCCGGTTTGTGGCCACGTCTTTGCGTTGTTCTCGTGTACTGTCCTTTCTAGATTCATGGTCTTGGTATCAACCCGTAATCTCACCTGATAAGCAGCTCGAAACGCCTTCATATAACCTTCTATCCTTTATGTAACCCGTCTCTTCTCAACTTGTAGTCGTACAGCACTAACAATGCACATATAAACCTTAGACCTCATCTTCACACTTAGCTCCCCCCACCATCATGCACGGGACTCTTCGACCGTGACGCCGCTCCCTTGCCCACAATCTTCTCCGCCCAGTTCCACCCATCCGACGGCCCCTGCGCCTCTTTGCCCTTGTCCTGCGGATGGAGTGCCGACGGCGTTGTCGGTCCTGGCAGGTCTCCGTAGTCTAGATCACTCTCGCAGTCGCTATCGTGCCAATCCCGATCGCTCCAAGTTACAGAGTCTGCGCGTTCTGCCTTGGGTCGTTGGGGCATTGATATTTCGCCGCCTTTCCTCACTTCTGGTGCCTTGGGTAGGTCCGAGACTTTGTCGAGAGCCTCCCGAACCTCACTATCCGTTCGGGTCATGCTTGCCAAGTTGTCTCGGCTCTTCTTGAGCTCGGCACCATGCTCATCTGGTGGTTCGTTCATGTTGCGGGCCCGCTCTTGATTGTGCTCGTCCTCATCGCGAAGGCGGGAGGCCGCTGAATCGCTGAAATGCGCATCGACCAGGTGCTTGACTACAGGCCAACCATATGCGTTTGCAAACATGCGGCGAACAAAAACGTTATTGTGAGCATCAGGCTCGACCTTGACAAGAACCTTCCTCCAAGACAAGTCTTTGTGATATGCCCTCGCAATCTTCTCCTCGACACGCATGTTGGATGTGTCAATGACTTCGTGGGCGTCCCTATCGGGGTTTGTATTCGCTGCATCGTCGTAGTCTTTTGAGGACAGCGTGCTATCCTCGCGGTTCACACCCGGATAAGGGGACGATTCTGCACTGCTGGTTGAGGCCTGTCCAATCGAGTTTTGTCGTTGACCGGTCTTCCTCCGAACCAATGTCGAGGGACGCCTCTTCAGTGGCGGTCCGGGTATGTCACTAGGGTGATAGACACGATCGTGGAAGATAGTTCTTGGTCGCTTAGAAGGATCAACCAAATACTCCATATCAGGGACCTTGGGATTGAGTAGATCGCCAGCTGACTCAAAAATGGTCGTCCTTGGTGGAGCTGTCATCTCATCTTCGCCCTCATGTCCTGTGGTAGCCTTCGACTGCTGAGCTGAGGCAGTTTCAGAACCACTGTCGGTCGGAGCATCCCCTAGCTCATCAATCTTACGGGTCTGACTGTTGGAATATATCCTCTTTTGTCTCTGTGACACGTTGGGAGGCTTGGGTGGATCGTTGCTCTTGAAGAAGTTGAAAAAGCCTGCCAAAGGTCCACTGTTCGTCGAATCAGCCGAGTCAGATGGAACCTCATCGCCGTATGGCGTTGCTACAGATCGCAGGCTCGACTTGTCGTCATCCGCCATGGCTGTGCTGGACGGCTGTGGAACCTCCCGCATATCCTCATGAGCATTTTGAGGTGATGAAGTACCGGATTGGCCCGCCGAACCTCCAGACATAAGTTGTTTCTGACGAGAAGAGTTTCCTTGGTTGGAGCCCGTCAACTCAGCCCATCCGAATCCGACAACAGTCTCAACCAGGCCAGCATCTCGTCGAGCTTTCTCAACACGTCCAAGTCCCTGCCAATCCAGAAATAGCAGGCAACTTGTACGGAGCGGGACAATGCCATCGTTGACCACATTGGAGTATACGGTTCGGTTACGGAACTTCTTCAGAGCCGTGTGTGCAGGTCCAGTCGGTAGGATTCTTAGAAGTGGTTTCGACTCGGGCTGTGTTTCTCCATAGACCTTCTTGTGTGCTGTCTCGCCCAGATTTCCCACGATGGCACCCCAACCACTCCTCGCAATCGTAGGCGCTCTCCATGTTAGGCCGAGATCCTTTCCTGTTCTTCCTACAAGGCCAGAGTCTAGGGCGAATTTGACGTATAAGGGGTTTTCGTTACTCAAGCCCAGAAATGGCGTAGCCAACGCAACAAAGTTGATTGGTTTAATAAGATCAAAGAATTGTGGTGAGTGTTTTTGTATATACGCGACGGCGTATGTCTGAACAAGTCCACCGAGAGAGTGAGCGATGAAACTTATGCTTGTGATCTTGTATGGTCGTTCTGCCTTGCGTAAGTGAGCGCCATCCTTGCCAAGATGGATAGTACTGTGCTTGTGAACTGCCTGCTGCTGAGGATCATGCTTGTCGAAGCTATGGGTTAGTGTTTCAGCCATGCCTTTTCCTGTTGGCAGAAATGGCTGATCCGGGTAAGTCAATGACAGCACGTATCTAGCGAGCCTCTTCCCGAGGTACTTAATCCCACGCTCGGTCTTGGTCGAGTTGCCTGAATATCCTCGTACAATAACCTCTTCGTCGTCATCATCTTCATCGTCTCCGCCTTCCACCTTGTCCATGTCTTTTGTATCAAGTGAATTTGACTCGGTAAGGCCATTGCCAGATTGATCTTTCGCGGCCCGTTCCCGGGCCCGCCTTGCCTTGGCATCGATCTTGGCTTGCTTGACAGCTGCATCAATACTTTCTTTCATGAAAAGCATATCGGCGCCAAGATTGCTGTGCAGACCATGCGTCAGAACCACCAGATGAACCTTTTTAGTCTTCTGCTTGGATTTGTCTGATTGTGCAGAGTCGCCTTGTGTTTCAGGCTCATCAGTCTTAGTGACGCTTTCTATATGTTGATCTGGACCTCGACGACCTTCGGCGCGCTCCTCACCCTGATCATCCCAGCCCGGAAGTCTAGGTGTATTCCACAGTGCTGCGGTATCTTCGACCTTGACTTGTATCGCCCGGGAAAAGACACCTTTGGGCTGCGCAGGATGATGTCCATCTTTGGCACCTATACCCTGCTGGTGGTCGCTGATCTTTCCAGGCTGCGAAACCTGAGCCTGCCCACCAACTACACTCGAACTGCTAAGGTTTAACGACTTCTTGTCACGAGCCAGGGTAACCTCGAAGCCAACAGCAGCCGAAGTCGAGAAGATAATCTGCGAAGAAACCTCCACGATCCAACTAGCACTCTCGTGATCATGTGACGGACCCTTTCCGAAACCGCCGTGGCTCCCAAGTCCAGCACTCTGCCTGATAGTGACAGGTACTACAAGCTCACACTCCCAAGAACCACCAGCCTTGACCATGGGCTCAAACTCTGGAACTCCATAACGCTCGGGGTATTCAAATTTCTCGTTGGCGTCGAAAGCAGCGGGATAGGCGGCAGCGTAGAGTGTATACGGTCCGTGGACGAAAGCGGCTCGGAGAGCGATGGCCGAGGTGTTGCGCACACGGAGGTAGAGCTTCTCGGGGGACGGTAAGATGCGGTCCTGAGAAGGTGTGTATGTGACGGTGTAGCGGACGACCTCACCGGTCTTGAGGCTGCCGACTTGATGAAGGAGAAGCATCTCGGCGCAGCGCGACAGAAGCGCAGGTGAGTGTTTGCTTCAAAGGCCGTAGTAATAAGGTGTGACTAAAGTGGTAAAGATTGCACGTGCTTGGTTTGGAGTTGTAAAAGTCGAAGGTATATCAAAGAGCGGCCTTTGACGTCACCATATCTCGAGCACTCGATTCAAACTCGATTATCGTAGGAAGAAGTCGAACAAATGCTAACAGAACTAATTTTGAGAAAAGAAGGAGGTAGCAGGAAAGACGCCAACCGAGGGAGCCGAGTTCGGAACAAGTGATGACCGTGGCCGTGACCGTGACCGTGACCGTGACCGTGACCGTGACCGTAGAGACAAGACAGAAAAAGGGTCTAGAAACGAATGAGTGCATGCATGTAAAATGACGGTAAGCTTCCCCAATCTCGCTCCTCATCTTGGCCTACGAGGGTCGTTGTGAGCCAATCGACAGTGAGCGTCGACATCACTCCTATGGCGGGGCAGGGTGTTTCCTCAGTTGTTTTAGGGGCCCGACGCTCTCTGTAGTGGTATTATTAGTGATCAGGCAGCTGCTTCCGGTGGATCTTTGTGAAATTCTGTTGGGCGTTTCCATTCCACACTATGGGACGATCGTAAAGAAAGCCTCGTCTCCATTTCCGTTCCTTGCTGGCGTTTCTTTGATGACTTCATCAATTTAGACCCTTAACTAAAGCATGAATTTGTACAACGAACAATCCGATGATCGACCTCATGAAATAAAAACAAAGCTAAGAAATGACATCAACTACTTAAAACGCTCATGCTCATGCCATGCTTATACTTATGCTAATGCTCAAACTATCATGCCATGTGCCCCTATCTTTATGCAAAGTTTCATCGCCATGTACGTAGCTAAGGATGATATGCAGCGTAGACTATTATACAAAACATTCTAGCAATCTTTAGACGTGATCAGATAATAAAAAAAAATGAGTTCGTTTTCTCATCAGTCATCATGTATGTAAGTCCCTTCAAGCGGACGAGACTGCTGCTGCCAGTTCTCCCTCGGGATCTCCGGGCGCAACGAACCTCCGCCAGCTGTCGATTCGTCCCATGCCCGAACTATGTGCGCCGAGCCCGGCCAGCTCGGATGACTTTATTGCGTCGCTGCGTCGCCTACCCTTTCGACTACGCGAGCTGTGACTATAGTAGGAGTCGTCATCGTCGTAAGTGTTCGGGTCCCGTTCGACGATCAGAGGTCCTATTCCGCCGCGGTATCCTTCTTCCAGAACCGGGGGTGGCATTCCCATTGGTGGTGGTCTTACACCAGGAGAATCCATCTCATGTGACCCGTAACGCTCTTCAGCAGGTCGTCCGACAACTCGTCTGTCCATGCGTCCCCCGTAGTAGCTTCCTTTACCACCGGGAGGACCCCTCTCGAACTCTGCCTGGCTTGGAGAAGGGGGAGCACCAACAACTCTGCGCCCTAAACGACGAGGGCTGTCGCCCGCGTAGTGCGAGGGAGGATCGCCAGGTCTTGGCGGTTCTGGTGCTCCTCCAACAATATCGTATTCATTGTCTTTACTATAGCGACGCGGCCTGCGAACCAATTCGTCCTCGCGATCCTCTTGTTGACGTATAATGGCTTCTTCGTCGTAAATCTGGTGTCGTGACTGCTTTGATCCTCGTCGCTTCCGAACAACTCGAGATTCCTCCTCCGTGCTATCTTCACGGAAGACAGTAATCTCTCCGCGATGTGTAACCGTTTGCTCGTGATGATCAGATTCCGCAGCGTCAAGGTCGAACCATGGACATTCGCATTTCTTGGGTTTTTCACCACATGCAATGCAAAATCCGGCACCACATCGACTGTAACCAAGTTAGAAGCTAAACTGAAGCGTCTCGAGGGCTTGCACTTACCAGAAGGCATGATTGTCGCCTTCTCTGAGCTGGGCTGAAGCACCGCATCTATAGCATCTCTTCTGCCCTTCACGTCTGGCGTACTCAAGGAAGGCCGCCGTCTCTTCGTCCCGGGGACACTTGCTCGCAAAGTGCCAACGACCATTGCAAGTCACACAAACCTTGGTGTTGCAACGGTCGCAACGGGCAGCCCTTCGTCCCGTCTCGCTATCAGAATAGATATCGGCGGGCCGAATCCATTCCCCACACCGCCGCGACGGACAATACAAACGATTTTTCAGAGCGTGCTCTATAAATCTTTTGTTCCATATCCTCTTGAAGACAGGGTCAAAAAGTTTCTCAACATGCTCCAACTCAATGTGATCGTCGGTGCAGCAAGTTGGAGGCATATGCTCGGGGTCTGTCACCGACTGCTTAAACCGCTTTTTCAGACAGTTATGGCACATGCGGTGCCCGCATTCAAGCTTGGGGCATTTTGATGCAGGGACCTCGTCGAGGCAACCTTTGCAGTCACGGCTAGAGTATGAAAGTTAGACAAGGTGTGTTGAGAATTTGATTTAGTGTCACTCACATTATACGAGGCCGCTCTTGAGATGAGTTCCTGGACGATCCAAACCCACTCATTATACTGGGAGGGCGCCGAGAAGATTCCCTCGAGACCTCAACCATCTCTATCGTAGCCAGTCTCCGAGGACGCCCCTCATGGATTATCTCACGGGACTCAATTACCTTGGCCGTCCTTGTACCTAATTAGTTTCATAGACACGCGATGGGTACATAAAGCTTACCGTCTTGAAGCCACAGGCGGCCGAGAAGCACCAAGCACACTTGTCATTCGTGTTGGCAAGCTGTATCTAGGCGTGTCGCTGATCTCTCTTCTCAGGGCAGGTCTACGATCGGGCGAACCTCTTTCAGAGGAAGCATGACGATATCTTATTTCTCTATCGTCCGAGGTAGACGGCGATGTTATTCTCTTTGGTCTTCTTGGGGCTCTTTTCTCATCTGATGAACTGAGATAATCATCTGGGCTGGGCTTTCGGTGGTGCCGGCGATGATGCCGTCTGTGATTGTCCTCCTCTGGCTCTTCCACCACAACCTCGATTTGGTTATTTTCGTCGCTATCCTCATCGCTATCGCTATCGCTGTCGCTGTCGCTGTCGCTGTCCTCCTCACTCTCTGTGGAAGGCGTTGATTCGGGTGCTGGGTCCCTCGGTCTTTGCACACGCCGACGGGGCCGGGCCGGCTCTGGGTGTCTACTCCGTGGCTTCATAGAGGGCCAGCGTTCGGCATCCTCATCTTCATCGGCTTCGTATATGGAAAACTGAGGGCGTTTATTATAAACATCTGTTGAAGCCCGCATCAGGTGCGCTGGGGGCATGGGCATGGTCATGGCAGGCGGGTATGCATCAAAGCTCATGCTCCTCGAATATCCTCTGGGTGTCCTTCCGTTGGGCCTTTGTATTTCGTTGACTCGTGTCCGATGGGGCATTGGGTCGTAGGGCACGACGTCACTGGGGCCATACCAATCGTGAGATTGAGGGCGGAGGGGCCTGCGACGCACGAGTGGAAGTCGGGCATCTCCATCAGCAGCGTCTTGATCGTATCCCAGCCTCATTTTGAAGGGGGCCTGTAAGCTCTCCTAGAGGGCTTTCTCCTGCAGGACCCAGAATGGGCACGGCACGGCACAGTACAGCACAGCGCGTTCAGAGTTGGTGTCCAGGGCTGGACTAGTTCGTATGTCGGAATGCAACGGGCAGGCCAAAGTAGTCGTTATGACGAGCAGTCGGGCCACTCAACGAAGTCCACGCTGCGTGAGCAATTGCACCCCCCAAAGTTGATTGGAGTCGGGGGGCTGATCATGCATGGCAACTGCAGCTTGCAGCGTTACTTTTAGTCGAACCGAGTCGTAGTCGGGGCGAGAGAGAAGATGTGTGGTGCACCTGTTAGGTATGGAGTATGTGTATATGTGTGTGTGTGTGTGGTTGTTCTGGTGCCTTACAAGTTGGGCCGCGAGACGGGATGTGTTGATGGGGGTCAAATTGGCCGGGCCCCAAGAGACTAAATATTTAGTGAGGAGAGCCCAAGGAGGAGAAGAAACGAAGAGGTCAAAGCGAGATATAAAAGCTGGAGAAAACCCTAGAGAAAGAGACAGCCAATCTTAGACAAGCTGCCCTGATTGTTTGGACGACGTTTCTCAGCGTCTGTAGCTTGTCATGCTACCGCAGGTTAACGCGGCAGACCAAGTTTGGACGTGGTTTAAAAGGTCACCTCTCCTAGACCTAGACGCATCAGGCATCTAGAAACGAATCAACGTGCCCCTCCCCCGCGCGGGTGGGTTTTGGATTGACCAGGGTTTGTATGACCCATCAACTGAAGTGATGTGTTTTTTGTCCGGTAGTCGATGGTCAAAGCGAGAGATGAGCCAGACCCTGCGTTATGAGAGACAAGGGGCAGCACAACGCTGTACGAGCCAGATTCAGATCGTACGAGCTTGGGCAGGAGACGAGATGTGGACCAAGGTCAATGAAATGAGACTCTTGTCAAACAACAATTTCGTGGGTGGCTGGCATCTCCAACCATGACCATGATGTGGATGATCAATTTTTTTGCGGTGTGATGTCACGTGGCTGATCGTGAGCCACAAGCTCAAACTGGGAACTGAGACAGACACTAACTTACGGTAGATAGAGCACTAAAAGGCAAGGTTTGCACAAAAGCTTTTGTTCAGATAATGCAATTGCTAGTATGTTGCTGCAAGTGACGATCTAGTATTGCCTCTCCGCACCCTATGGACTTGCAGAACAACATCAGCGTGGCAAGATTTGACGTCCGTAATCTGTATAACACCATACCATACTAGCATTGTGAGGATAAGAAACGGGGGGCTCCATCACTTATAAATGCTGTCGATAGTCGTTGGACTCCCTACAACTCCTGAAATTGCCCCCGAATCCTCTACGACACACAACCTATAGAGGGTGTTAGAAGATTTGACTGTTTAGACCGGGAGGAAACAATGATTAGGTAAATTAACACTAAATTTTGTACTAAAGCTGCGCGAGGCTTTAGGTCACCTCTACTAAAGCCGTCATTTCTTATGGTCCCCTGAGGAACCTATACTTCGCATTCCGCTCCGACTGTGGAGTTCCATCAAGGCCGTGCCGGTTCACGCCGGTCACTTGCCAACGTGGATCTTACCCTCGGCCCGGTCCGGCAACCACCACGGGCCTCCACGGACCGCCATGACGGCGTTCCTGCCGATCTTCAGTGGCTTCGTTCTGCTGTGTTTTGACTTTCTTAGCAATCTGCAGGGACTTCTTCCCCCGCACTATTGTCTGCATATTACGACATCATTTCTTGCGAAAGCGTATGTTTGTCGTAGATATCTAAAAAGTCCAAGTCACTCTTTGCACGGCAATGCAGAGCTTCCATTACATCATGAAAGCTGCTGACTGGAGCTTTTAAGTCAATTGCTCATTTATTCTCTCATTTATCTTTCTTTCGTCCCGCATCAAATCATCGTCTGAGCTTTCAGTAACACCACTGGAAAGGTCCCGTGAACGCCGTCGGAGATGGAAGATGAGCAACTCTGCTCACCTGAGCGATGTTTCATGATCGATTTCCTCCACCTTTACTCATGGTTATGTTATTCTTGCTATTGTACAGAAGTAAACAAATGGGTATAGATGCTATCGTAAGAGACGCCATCATGTTCTCTGATAGATAGTGAAGTGAAAATTCCCTACGTCAAATCTTGGGGGCCCCAAGCTAGGTGTGACGACTAGCTTGCGTGCATGATTTCATTACATCAATCAAGATCAAGAGACTAGTGTCGTTGTAAAACTTTTTGAACCCAGCATGTATGGTGACATCGGTCAGCCGGACCGAATGACCGTCAATAAGATTGGTCTCCAACCAATAGAGAACTGTCCCCGTACACTGCACCCCAGAATATTACCCCAGGAAGGGTCATACTCTCGGGGCGATAATTGAGGTACACCTGATCTCCGGGTCGTACTGTAACCTCGGGGAGAAGCTTGTGTCGCATAGAGGCGCAAAATTCGGCGCATTTAATCAATAGCGCTGTGATCTGGACGGTTGAAGTAGAGAATGGAAAATGGCACGTTCGTCGATAACGAACTGAAGGCCTACCGTGGTCGTCGAATGTGCTACATACTAACAACCTAGGGAGTACCGAGAAACGCGCGTCTCCTCACCTCAGCCTCCTTGATAATTTCGGAGGCCAGACTTAAGCTTGGAGCTAGGGTCGCGTATCGCTCAACTTCTAGAACCACATCGTTGATGATCTGATCCAGTGCCTCGCGACTGGGTACTAACGTGAGCAAAATGCCAAGTAGCGACGGGGACATGCTGGCACCCATGATAAGTAACGTTTGAGAGACCATCGACAAGGCTCCTTGCCAGATGTATGGCATATGGCCGGCATGACTGCATTCCGATTAGTGGCTAGTACATCAACAGTTAAGGCAAAGGGAGGGCATACTGCTCATGAATATGTTCCAATTGTCGAATAGAAGCCTCCAAGCATTTATGACAATTCTCCCGCACTGCAGGATCCAAGACTTGCTGCTCATTGTCTAGCACTGCTAGAATATATGGTCGATAAATAATGGTACGACAGGCAAAGAATCGAAGTCGAAGCACTGTTTGAACCGGGTCTTGCAGTGCATTCCGCGTAAAAGGAAACTGCAACGGTAGTGGTAGACTTTCGTACCATTGACTCAATTGGTAGTCGAGCTCAGCAACAACCGGATCCAGACTTGTTGTTGATGCGATTGAGTCCTTTGAGTAAATGAGTTGGCTTACTCTGTTCAACAACCGACGCAGAGCAATTTCCGCAAGGAAGTACCAAAGCTCATCTCGACCAACCTGTTCTGACTCATCACCTTCAAACCCGCCTGGAAGGCCAACATTTTCCTCAAACTGCACCACTCCCGAATGTGGTAGATCGAGTTCGGCGAGAAGATCACTCTCGAAAAGCAAAGCGTTCCAGTAGATACGTTCCACAAGCTCCCGCTGATGGCTGGGAATGCGGCTTGGAGCCATAAGGAGAAGTTGCAGCTTCGTGCTAGTAGTGCAAAGTAGATTCCATGCCTCCATAGGGCGGACCAGGTAGAAGTGGTATGCAGCAGCAAGAAGATGACATTGCGCCGCCACCACACTGTTGGCAGTCATCAGTCCTGGGAGTAGTGACCAAGCTGCCGTGAAGTATTGAAGACCAGGAGGATCCTCCTGAGGTAGAATTCTAGAAATGCTTCCATGCAAGCTTGCCTGTCCCAAAGCAAGGACCAAGAGCACGATGCAACTCTCTGGCCCTTCTCGAAATCCGTTCGACAAGGCAGTTCGATACTGGCTTCTCCAGGTATACGGGTTGACACAAGCGTACCAGATGTTAACTCTCTCAAAATAAGCCTCGATGTAGGCTTGTGTATTTGATAGGTCCACACATGGCGTTTTTGTTAGAGTGTGGAGCGGTTCACGAGCCATTTCCAACTGGAGAAGAACCTGAGGATCGCATGGCCGCGAAATCAAATCTCGGATCAAAGGCCACTGCAGTAAATGCATAGCAGCATTGGTGTGGACTTTGGGCATGGTAGAGATGTTGGTTCCGGTTGGTTGAGCAGACCAAGTCCCGAATCCACCATTAGGAATAGAGCCAAAAGTGGCAGCATTGGCGGACATGATTATGTTGTCGCCATCAAGCCCTGTGCCATTACTCATCCCGGGCGAGTTTTCGGTTAGATTGAGCCCATTTCCTGTGCTCACCATACTCATCTGAAGTAGACTTTCGATGCGGTTAAGGCGTTCCAATATGAGCTTGTCACCAGCATCTAGCTTGATACCTGGCTCTCGATAGATGCATTCGGCACCTAGCTCTGTACAGAGTTTGCATTTTGGTTTTGTTCCATCGCAACGGGATTTCCTCGAGCGGCAGACCTCACACTGTTGAATAGTCAGCATGATGAGCCAAAAATAAGCGTTAAGCGGTGACTCACAGCAATAGTGGCCCTACGGCGAGGATAATCAACACCAGTTTCAGTGTTCCGTCTCTTAAGAGGGTTTGAGCCTTCATCGCTTGAGAGCTTTTGTGCGCCATTTGACATACTGTCAGGCCTATTGTCGGAAGATTGCGAGAGATGCCGAGACTTTTGGGATGTATTTAGCATACCGTCCCTGCTAAAACTGGGCGTTCGTTGGTTCTTATATGTGACTGGAGATTTGAGCGAGACGTCGGCCGGCATCGTTGCAACTGACGATATCGGAAGCTCAAGTGAAAAGCCGTCGCGTGCAGGCACGGTAAACGGCCGGGCGGAGTTGATTGACATTGAGTGAACGGATTCGCCAGTCGATGATGGGGACATAGTTTGTTGGCGTGAACAATAAAGTACAGCACAGGAACGATCTTGAAAGCAGATTTCTGGCTGAATTGATACGGGACCTTGGAAAAGGGAAGCTCTTAATGCGGAAGACTCAGAGCGCTATCTTCTCAAGGCGACATCATGGAACAATGTCAACGTTCGAGAATGGTGAGATGCAGGTCAGACGATGCGACGAACGCTCAAGTTTTTTCCGAAGTGAGTCGAAATTGAGTTGGTGATCGGCGATTTATTTCTTGCAAGCTACTCTGTGTATTGACGGTCTTGTCAGAGTGTCGAAGAACGCCAGCCTCATGTGTAGAACACAAAAATGCTCATGAGACACCGAACGTTGAAGGAGGCGTTCTTTCTGAGGGCCGAGATGGAGGAGCTATGGTTATGTATGGGGGAGGAGCAGGGATAAGGTTCTCCAAAGCCCCGTATGAGTGGTAGCTGCATTTGCGTTTAACCCCAGACCCTGGGTCGGCGGGCGGTGGACCTCGGAAGAGGGTGGTGGGGAAACGGGCGGGAGGCCAGAATCGACAAGGTCAGCCACCTCGGGGGACTTCTGGAGAGATGATATATGCCATTTTATTGGTCTATGAGAGTCGACTGGAGGAGCATCGAAGGCTGGACTTGGTAGCGATGTACTGCGATCCATGGCCGAGCCGCTCAGAAGGCGATTGAGTATACGGCATGGCACGTTGCGGCATGACATGATGATGGAAGCCGAAATGACTTGTTTCGGGGGCTGTTTTGCTGAAAGTGGTGGTGGCGTACGTTTTTGCCTGTCCTGCGAGGCGGTTCATCTCCAAACGTGGGGAGTCAGCAAAGCGAAGAACAAAGTCCGGGGAAGGCCATGTTGGCTTAATTGAACCATGACTGTACGGTAGAAAAATGCCCTGTCTAGCCCGCCTTGTCCGGTCCTTCCTGAAGCGTGCTTAAGCATCAACTCCATACGTTCCCCAGAGGATTGGGTGGCTTCAGCCAGTTGTTCTCGTTTAAAGCGCCAGGACAAGGGTGAGATTAAGTTGGAGGGGGGTCGATCTCGAAAGAGATTGGTGGGACTCCTTGCTCATGTCCTCTTTGCGCGTGGAGACGCGATTCTTGGAGGATGAAATTCAATTTCTTCTCTGAGATTGGGGTTGACGCTTTTCCGTCTCCAAGGTAGGCCTAGTAGTGGAGATGATCAATCCGAGATCGAGGTTGAGGTAAAATGTGCTATTGTTCTGCGTATGGCTTTGTGAGGCAGGTACGGACACTAATTTATCATTGATGGAAAGAGCGATTGGAAGTGTCGTCCCATGTTGTGCCTTCCGTACCACGCTTACAATACTCGCACTATCATTGTGACAGTGAGGAAGGGACGCATTAGTTCTCTGATGCACGACACTCTGGGGCATTGAGACCAATTTACACTCGATCCCTGTGCTTAACACAGACGGGACTGTACACTCGAGCGCCGTATCCTATTTGTACTAAGGATATCGTCGGTTTCGACCCTTTGTACTCCTTCTTATTACTAGGGATGTCGGCATAACGAACCTCGAATAATATAGCCCTACCACGATTTGACAGACAACCGCAACCGCCAAGGTCATGATTATGGAGTCTAGACTCGAGTGGAGGCCAATCGCCACGAGAACTTCTCTATGAAGGTGAGTGATTGTCTCGGATGGCATCCGGACCTCTCGCTCATGACCATGGGGCTTGCAAATTCCTCAATGGTGGGAGTAGCACTCGCAAAAGATACTCGATGCTCACCCAGAACTCCACATCTTCACCTGGTGGATATTTTTCACAGGTGAAAAATTATGTTTCAAATTCTCTGTCCGGCTCATCTGATCTATCATGACGCATAAATCTTATTCCCGCAACGTGGCTTTGGAATGGAAATCCGCTTACATTAAACCAGATTGTCTTCATCGCCAAAACTCGTCCGTCATGATAAACATCCGCCTCCATGCACCTGAGCTCTAACGGCCCGAATAGAGATGTTACTCTTGTTGCAAACCCGCAGACCAACCCAATCCAAACCTTAACTCGTGACCGACTTGCGGACCGGTTTTAGCCAGCTCCGGTCTGTGGTGCTCAAGGGTGCCATCTCTGGTCGCCTGTCAACCTGCGGGGAAGCTTTGGTAGGTGTGACACGTTTTGTCCGTTTCAGGCAAACGGCTGTCAAGGTTGTTTGATGGATCTTCCGGCTAATTTCCACTCGCATCACCTAACCAAGGGTGCAAGACTAGACTACAGTACCAACAGAGAGACCTGGCTGTCGAAAGTGTTGGGAAACATCTGTATCCAGGGATTCGATCGGCTTGATGGTACTATCAAGGAAACACCATGCAGCTATATTAATAAATAAGAACAATAAAACAGGCATACCACACGGGACATTAATTACATTATAGTTAGCTGCCTAGCAAGATTCGTATTATGAGCTGCTTATTGATATACCTTCACAGAGGATTGAGAGTTGCCAAGAATCTGTGCCGCTGACCTATCGACAATATTCAGGGTCTCCGTCACCCCGGCCATGATCACTCCAAGCCTTATAGGACCAGGTAGCCAGGCAGAACTGCAAGCCGATCTTTGAGACAGACAATCAAGCCGTACCCCGAGTTCTCTTTTCGGACATCCGGTGGATAAGATGCCCAGTATCATTTTGGTAGGTAGAGGGCCCGCTCAAGAGTCTCACAGTCTGAGGTTGGTGACCTATCCGCGGTTCCATCTCGTATACTCTTTTGAGCCTGCTGCAAGATAAAAATCATGCACACCATGAATGTGGTGTGCTCCGTAGTATTCCCCTGCGTCACAACACGATCGACTGCACTTAGGGTGACTACCGTCGATGGGGGGAGCAACGGGCTTAGACTAAAGTGTTCTCGACATTGCAACCCACAGCTTCTTCGGATTTAGGAGCCGTCAAACCGAAGTCGTAGAATAGATGGGTCCATCCAGCACAAACAAGACCTTGGAGACGGAGAAGCACTGCATATGAGCAAGTTCCAACACTCGATACTGTTTTCGTGCGCAAAAAGACTACGTCATGACGCCTCTCATCTGTCATCGTCGGTTAGATCGAAATAAAGACCGGATGAAAGATAACCGAAACAGCATAGGGCAATATTCGAAGGAAGATGAAACCGGGACTAGTCAAACTGACAAGTACCTGATCAGTTGTAGAAGACCACCGCTGTCACTTCACCATTCAGCTTTGCATAGGCGACAAAATCACCAAGCATCCCTGTTTCGACGTCCCTTTCAATGATAACGATACGGCTGTCATGTTGCAGTGCCACTGCGACCAACGTTCCAGCTTTATTGATAGCAAATTGTCGAGGAAATCTGCCTCCACATGGAACGTCTTGGTGAAGAGCGAGCTCCCCAGTCTCACCATCAATCTTGAAGCTGATAAGTGGATCAGAAGCAATACTGTTGTTACTGGCATCAAAGCTCGGTATTTTGAAAGCGTTCTCGTTTCGAGAGGAGACGAGAAGGAACTCTCTGTCTGGCTGTTCAGGAACATTAGAATCACGTCTCGCCATCGTCCGGGGAATAACTTACTGATAGAGCAATTTCAGCCGCTGCAGCGTCTCGGGGCACATCCTTTCCTTCTCCGTGTGTGCCGCTGCTCCAGATTTCTTTGAAGGTGATGAATTTACCACCATATACGACCTCATACCCGACAATAGTATTGGCCAGTTCGGTGACGAGATACATAAACGTCTTGAACTCCTTGACGACGAAGGCTAGGTGTCGAGGCCCGCTACCAGGACCAACGGCCAAAGGAGTACGTTCGGCCACTCCTAGGCCTTCGGCATCAACGGCATATACGCGAATCAAATCCGCTCCTAGATCGGGGACGAGAATGAACTGCCCCGTCGGATCAACAACAGCAGCATGCGGGTGGGCTGCTTCCTGTCTTGATGGATCTGGGCCAGGCTTGGGAAGGTTGAACTCCTGAACATAGAGGGATGTGATATTGGCCGGGTCTTCAACGGCCCAAGTTGTAAATGCGGAACCACCACTGTGGAAAGATTAGACCTCTGTCCTTTCACAATTGAAATAGGGAGATACATACTAATGCGCCACTGCCAACCCATAATCCCACTCGCCAAACATGACAGCACACACAGGGCCGACAATGGTAGGTACCTTGACCAGAGGCGTCAATGTCCCATTCTCGCTGGTTGCAAACGAAGCCAAAGACCCGTTCTTGCCATTTCCAAGGCCCTCATCAAGGCAGTAAAGCACGCCGTTCGGCCAGTCAAGTGTAAGCCACGACGGGCTCCCACCACAACCATCCGTGGTCGCCAGTACCTGAAGCTCCACAGGTGTATCCCGATACCCTGCGAGTGAGAGATTCAAGGTCGTGACAATTCCGCTATATGACGCAACATACAGCAGTGAACTAATTTCACGGGCGTGTGTAATTGGATCAAGGATATCATTGCCGTGAATCCAGTGGACCCCTTTGTGATAGGTCTGATGTACGCAGTGAAGTAGCAACGCAGTTATGGATGCCGCAAGGAGGAGTGTGAGTATAAGCAGCTTGATGTTATTCCGTATATGGGTCTTCTGTAAGTCTTGACGGGTAAAGAGTTTCATCGTCCTGGGTCCGGGGTATAGACTGTGTTGGTTTTAGGATATTGACAGATTGAGATGGGGCTAGAGATTGAGCTTGAGTTGACGCGCGGCCACGGTTCATTGATGCAGACGACCTGATCTGGTAACTTGAAGCAATGACATGAGATATGTGACTACTAGTCAGATCGACTTAATCAATGAGCAGAGGGTTCTGGGCCTGCAGTGAAATATCAATTGAGGTGAAGATGTGGAGGTTAGATTAGTTCGTTGTGGTCGGATATACAGCGTTGCACTAACACTTGCTGGTGTGACGACAGCGTGCCGTTGACGCTAAAAGCTGCAACACAAGCTCAACGTTCATGCGACGGCACCGTATTGTTCCAGGGAAGATTTCATCCGCCTGCATCTGTAAAAGAAAAATTGATGCATCTCATCCAACAAGGACATTAAAGTCGTGCCATGTTATCTGAAATTTGCAAGAGAACCCTTGACAGTGGTTCAGCTGCCTCTAGTCCGGTTGCACAGACTATAGAGTTAATAGAAAGCCACTCTTGCGACCAGCACCGTGAGTGTTACAGCCTTGCAGGGATATCCAGAATCACAGCTTCGTTCCTATATTTGCCCTATATTGGTATCTCAAATGCAGTCCAATGTCCCGCCATCACTTTTACCACCACCAATAAAACTCCAAAACTAGCTCGTTTGTGAACCAATTGCGCTTCTCTAAACTACGCCTTCTCAGTTGGAAAATCCTGGTTACCAGGTGTGGTAGTGCCCCTTGAGAGAGACATGCTATATGGTGCCTGTAACTTGTTAGCTTTCAGCATAATAGATGTTCAAGTTTGCACATACCAGAACTTCCTTGGCGTTACAAATTCTCCAAGCAAGTTTACGAACGCTACCATCTGCGGGAACAACAGGTGCAGCAAATTCGATGCCGAACGCCTCTCGAATCGCGTAAACAATCCTCTTGGCATACTTCGAATCACGTTCGACATGACCGCCAAAGGGCTCCTCGGGCTGGTTAGGTGCAATGTCTGGATCACGATCCAGGCAGTTCTGAATTACCGGAAGAAGAGCCTCCTCAACAGCTTGTTGATACAAATGCTTGGCACCAAGATCCACATCCTCGTCGAATTTGCTGATACGAATCTCGAAAGGCTCCGAAATTGCCATAGCATGATGGTGTCCGTCATGATGGTATCGAAACTCGAAAACGCCTTGCGTCCACCACAACTTATCACCTTCGAACACAACTTCACCTTCCACAAGGTCGGTTTCTGTTGCCTCATTTGACGATACTGGATGCTCATCAATAGCAATGCTAACATCAGCAGTCGAGTGATCATAAGAACCGGTATTGGTAGGTGCCCAGCGTCCAAGAGATGAAACCTCGGTTGTTTCTCTCGAACGGTTGTCAGTGACCATGTAAAGACCAATCCAATCCTTCTTGCTATGATTGGCGGGAGCTCTCCACTTGACACGGAGTGGTGCTCCATACTCAAAAGCCATGGTTTTAACAGGCTTAGGGAACCTGCCTGTCAAGCTCTCTTTTCCAGTGTATTTCTCGGTCATTGGTGCTTTTTGTACTTGAGTTCCATCCACAGAGAGGGAGTATGACTTGGGATCACGGCCTTCTAGGTCGGGGGCAATTCTTGTGATAGTGAGTCGCGCGGGGGCCATGTTAAACAGAGCCGAAGTATCTCTGACAATGGTCTTAACACCTGCAGCAAACTTGGGCCGAGCAGTGTCGATGAAGTCCTCAACGAACTGGCTGGTATCATCTAGCACCTTGTCGACACTCTCCTGCCATCCTTTAACAGGTGGGGGCAACGATCGCTTGATGAACGTTGTGAGACCCGCTTCCTGGCGAAGGCCACGGCCATAGATCTTCTGCATATGGGGTCGCTCAATGTACGAGATATAGAAGACAGTCAAGATCTGCGTGACGATTGCCATAAGGAAGATGGATCGACTCCAGGTGATGAGTGCAGCACCCCATACAGCGGCTGTTCCAAAGAATCGATCGGGATTATTCAGGAATCGGTAAATGGACTTATACGTCAGTTTAGCCTGCTGATCAAAAAAGAAGTCGCCGCAGAACCATCCGAACTCGCCAAGAGAGTCATAAACACTGAAGGCGGTCCACAATTGAAGAGCGATGAGACTAGCACCCAGAACATGCTTAAGCATAACTAAGCCATAGGCCCAATCCTCGGGAGGTGAGTACATCTTCCAGCACGCGGCGACGAAAGCGGTATTACACATGATCATGCTGATATGATGGAGACCCTTCCATTGGCGCCAGGCCTCGCCGGCGCTCTCACCAAATTTGAGGAAATGGCGAGTCCACATCTTGTTCTTGGACTGCTGATCAAGGATAAGGCCTAGTCCGAGATGGTACCACACGCGCCAGACGAGAGCGTGGAAAACGAAAGCCGCTTGCCAGGTGGCAGTGGAAGGTGTCACCAGAGTGAGAACGGCTACATAGAACGGCATAACGATGACGGCAAAGTCAGGGACTCGGAACAAATCAAGGTTCTTCAAACCGACGAGATTGTGAACCGGACCAGGAGAGTCTTCTTGTGAAGGCGCAAGTGTTTGTTGGTCGAAAGACCCTTCAAGCGATTTGGCATAAGCGGGCACGGCATCACTTTGACCCTCAGAAATGGTTCGCTTGCGAGGAGGAGGAGGGTTGTATGTTTTCTCGATGTGAGGGTTCTCAACAATCACAAGAAAGGCAAATTGGGCCAAGTGAGCGAGGATAGAAATGAAGAGAACCTCGTAGCTGGCAGCCATCATAGAGATACCGTAGTAACCGGCGTACCCGATTGAGTACATGGGGTGGGGAGCCATCTCAAAAACACCGTCAAAGGTCAAGTCTTGATCAATGAGATAAAAGAAGTCTCCCCAGTACCAGGCAAAGTCTTTCACAACGCGATGGGCATCCAGTTTCACCCACAGATTGAAGCCGATGAGGGTGATGCCAATAGCCCAGCGAGAGAAACCAATCAAAGGATTCTCACCTTCCGGTTTATGGCCACAGACGATAGCAAATAAGCAGTAGGACACGAAATCACACATGAGGATCAAATCAACAACCCTCCGGAAGACCAACCAAGTGTTGTACTCAATGGGTGCCTTTTCGAACTCGTAATCTTCTGGGATCTTTGTCTCGAGCTCGTTCTTCAAAAGCTTGTAGAGCCATGGTCGCGGGTTCTTGCCAGTTGCTGGATTCTCAAAGAGCTTCCATCGACGAGCCCAGGTAATAAGACGACGGTGGTTCGACTGAATCTGTAGGAGTACACCAATGCCAATGTTGTAGCAAGCTCGCCAGAATAAGAAGACAGCTGCAAAGACAATGCGCTTGTAACCCGGTGGCAGAAAATAAGCAGCTAAGATATGAAGACCCAAGATTGTCAAGACTATTGCGTCCGAAAGGTTTTTGGGTTGACGAGGATCCAAAAGCTGAGAAACCATATCATGAGTTGTGGGTACAATGAAGACTACATGTGACAAGTCAGCCAAACACGCACCGACGCACACCATACCACCTTTAACCATGAAATAGAAATCACGTACCTGTGCCGTCTGGGGTCCTGCCATATGTTTTGCTGGACTTATCGGACGGGATGGGTATATCCGACTGAGACTTATCTTGGTGGCCAGTCGCATCGGCCCCAGACTGCCGCAGCCGAAGCCCAGGACCGCTGGCTGGCAGATCGGCAGCAGTACTCATGACTGGCGACGATGCAGCAGCAAGAGGGTGTGGGGGCTGGACAATACAAAACAAGGTAGAATTGGGCAGGCAGGTTGAATGCCAAGTTGAAAAAAAGAATGTAGGTTTGGCGAAAACAAAAAGATGAGGGAGGCCGGAATGGATATAGCAAATCGTCGGTTGTAGGGACTGTCGACGGCGGGAGTTGAAAACGACGTCAGGGCTCCGCTGCTTAGACAGACAGATGGGGTCACCTGGCTGAGGTCTCGTTTGCTAGGCCGGGTGTTTAGCCCCTGGCTGTTAGGTCTTTGATGGCCTGGGTCCGGAGCTGCAGCCCCATAAGTTGAAGAGAAGAGGGGTTTAGCAGGGGAACGAATGTCGACTTCCAGTGGGCGTTAGGGTGTAGTGCAGTGCGCGTAGTATGCAGGAAGCTATTGATTGATTGGTGCAAGCTTTGAATGCACTGGATCGTGTTGTTACAGGAGGATGGCGTCGGCGTCGATGTTGAATCAAACAGAGCAAGCCATATGAGTGATGAAAATGATGAAGAAACAGAGTTTGACGAGTGTTGGCCTTGAGCCTGGAAGCAAAGGTAAGCCCAGAGTTGGTCAGTGTTCGTGAAACCACCTACCTGCGCCTTCCCTCTAAACACGGCCACTCAGGACCTTGCATTCCATTCCATAGCGAGGCTTGAATAGGGCCCTCATTTTTGCAGCGACAAAAGCGCTAAACCCACCATGAATACCGGGCTACTCCCGGCCAAAGAGTCCAAGTGTGGAGCTATGCCATTACGGCTAAGTGCCATGGCCAAAAGTGACAGTACGTGAGCTTCCATCATCTTCCCCCACCTTTGACGAAACAAAGTACACGACTGTGTTGGAGTGGCCGATCCGTTTCACTGACAGTCAGATACAGGGCAAGAAATATTTTTCCGTATATTCACGGCCTACTACATCACTTATATGCTGCATGTCAGATTTTAAGATAACAGCTTAATTCATGTTGTCAAAACGCTCTCACAACCCCGAAGGAAAGCCCTCGTTCCCCGCCGATTCTACCCGCTATTATGGGTGAGAAAACGGACTGCAGTCGGCGCCCGGCGCCGTGATGGAGGACGTCTCCCGATAGGTACCACGGGAGAATCCCCACCCCGATAGTGGGGCTACGGAAGCAACCTCGCTCCTATTGACTCTGATAATATGCGTGCAAGGTGGCCTGTCATCATACCTAGACCTCGATTAGCTCTCTCGTTCCTTGAACTCAAATGGTCAACGCACAATGGGCCCTGGTCTGTTTTTCGACAGCGTGGGGTATTATCACATGCAAATCTGACATTGTAGCGCCCATGAAAGAAAGATCCTGGACTGTCCGTCCCAACAAAATGGAAAATTAGAGCTCTTCCTACATATGGTCTTAAGCTTGTTTCAAGGGGATATAGTGGTCTTCCAATTAAGCACTTGTAAATAATAATAAAAAAAACCAAGTAAAGAGAGACTTATGAGTCTGCGGTAGCGTGATTGGACATGGGGAAATAGACACAATATGAACAAACACAATACGTGCGATGAATGCATGACAGGTAATTTTTATTTAGAATGCCATAAATACGAATGGAAACGGTCCTGTTAAAAAGTAAAGGAAACGATGGAATTAAATTAGGGACTCCCACAAGACAAGGTTCAAGTAAAGACAAAAGGTATTGCTGAACTCTTCTGTTCCAGTTTGGCGACTTTAGTGCAGAAGCCTCTTGTTTCCACTTTGCCCGTAGGAAGTAAGATTAGAACTATCTAACTATAAACTTAAGCAAGCATTTGTAACATCACACCAGCCCCGAAGCTGTGAGTCAATACCTGATCACCACTCTACTATAGAACACAAACTTGGCTGTTTCAACAATCAACTATCACTTTGTCACACAATCGTCAACAAGTGATTCAGTCCTTTCCCAAAGATCTTCAAAGCGACCACAAGACCACCACCCCAAATCGGAAATAATCTCCATGTAAACATGAAAGACCCGCCCTGGTCGCGCAAAATTCAGGGTCTCGAACTACCTGCAACCCTTGTTCACAAGCTTGATAATTCTGTTGAGACAACAAAAGACCAGTAGTCATTCTGATCGTGGCCTTTTGAGGTTCCTATCAGGGAAACCCGAGCAAGCCCTGTTCGTTCGCTTGTATTGTAGTCGTGAGTTATATCCCGCATTGCCTGACCCTTGCGATTGGGCTAACCTCGTCTTCTCGAGAATCGCGACAACGGGTTAGCAGCCGGTTAATATGGAAAGTGTGAACGTGATCTCTGGTGTTCTGGATTGTTCTATGCATGAATCTCTTTTTATTTTCCAGCAGCTTGTGAGCTTCGTATCAAAATGACAGACTTCAGTTCCTCCGATCAAAATCGTAAAGGACGACCCAAACAATAATACCTTTAAAAGACCGAAACACAAAATCATTCCCAGTAACTTCTACTATTCCCTCTGGAACAAGTGGCCTTTGGCTGGGTCCTGCATTCCCAATACATATCACTTCCACATAAGATTAATCAGGCGTTTCTTTCAGCGAAGTCACAAACGCCAAATTTGAGCTATCACCAAGTACAACCTCACTCGACCAGTCCGCATGGTTCTTTCATATATGAGTGCATAAGACTACAGAAAACTCTGGACATCAGGTCATGTTTTATAACCTTCCTGTACAGGGAGCCTTCAATCACTCTATAGTTCTCTGATACTTTATCACTTCCGGATAAGTCTGAGTAAGTATATGTAGTGACCAGCAATTTATAACTGATAAATCGAATCGACTCAGACCACAGCCTGGCCACTCAGATTTGGCCTCAAATTTGCACTAATACTCTCGAAGAACTGTCAGCTATGGTATAGATCGTGACAATGTCAGCTTCCCAAGAATTCTCCAAAAACTGGCACTGGCCTTCGAAGTAGAATGTAAGGGTGTGAAAACTACGGCAGTGTATTAGCAAACTGGCGGTGCATATGCATGGGAACCCATGGAACGACGACACCAGTATGCATCATGAAACAAGGTGATATTCGTTTCCCAAGAACACATCGAGTATTGAGATACTCAAATGGCCCAAGACCTTGGGAAACAGTCTTTTCCATTATTAAAACTCTTCATTCAAGTGAAGCAACATCATCACACTCGACGAAACTGATACTTTAACAAATATTCATTTTGCTACCACAGTACATTTTTGCCTCATGCCTCATAGATCACGAAAAGACGCAGACAATCATTTTTTGTCCCCTTCCAGAGCATATCCTAAGATCATTGAATCATGAGGTCGAAAATCCCCAGCCGATGCATTACCATGTCCCTAACTAACCCGCGCAAGAACGATGCAAGCTTTACTGAGCCTTCTTGGCAAACTCCACCCTGAGAATGAGATGCTTGAAACCAAATCCGTCCATCTTCGCGCAGGCCTTGACGGCGTCGCCACGGTCCGCGAAGCTGATGAACGCGAAACCCTTGGCCATGCCGGTTTCCCGGTCCTTGGCAAGGAACACTCGGGTGACACGGCCGAAACGCTCGAACATATCCCGCAGCTCTCCCTCCTCGGCCATCTCGGAAACCTGTAGATTGTCAGCACTGTCAAGTGCAGGAGCAGCACTATAAAACTCACGTTGGTAACGCGCAGTGTGGCCAGGTCGTCTCTCTCGCCAAACTTGGACCCCATTCTCTCGCCGGCTGTACCGTTGCCACGCAGAGCAGGAGGCACGTATGAACCCTTCTTGAGACCAGCGCTTGCAGCAGCCGAGGGCTCGTCTCCCATACCAGCAGCAACATCGGCAGCACCAGTCTCGCCGATAGGAGCCATGGTGTCCTTGTAAGGACATCGAGCAGTGAAATGCTGACCATTGCAAATACGACACTTGACTTGCTTGTCCTTGAGCTTGTCCTTCATGGACTCGGCGGCGGCATCGGTGGATTCATCCTTCTCGGCCTTTCGCCAGTTGACGCTTGGTCGGAAGATGATGTTCTCGCCGACAGAGGTGGTATCAGCAGCAGGTCCGGCGGCGTCCTTTGCGCTGAGGCCAAATTTGGGCCAGGTCTTTCGGTCGGCGACGCGGGGGTTTACGGTCTCCTTGTGGGTGGTGTAGCGGATGCGGCGAGTTGTCTTGACCTTTCGGCCATCGTCATCGTAACGGAATGTGATGATAGTCTTTGTTCCATCCTTGTTGGAGATGGTCTGAGGCTCGGGGAGATCGGTGGACGTCTCCTCGATATCGTCGTCGTCGGCCCAGTCGTGCCTATTTAAATGGTGGGGTTAGTCAAAGGATGCTCGATATATTACCCCAGTTGAGTGCTGGAACTCACTTGGGCTGGTTCGCAACGGCGGCAGCCATGATGAAATCGAGCGTATCCGTGCGACTTTTTCAGAGGTTCGGTGTAGGTCTCGCGGTAGCGTCTGGATGCGTCGTCGTGGCTCGTCGAGGCGTCACTTCGTGATCGTGGGGTTTTAGTGATGGTTGAATTTATTCACTTTTTCGTGGTGCGGCGGTCGAGCAAAGGTGGGGCACAAGTCAAGCCACATCCCCAAAGCGATAGCAAGATAAGATCACATGATGAGCATTAGCCACAGGGCCAACTTTATCCGATCCGGGCCCCTGGGCATGAGCTTCGAAGTTGCTATTATTGAAAGTCAAAATTTAGGTTCTGGAGTTACGTTACTACCACTACTCAAGCTCTAACGAACGTTTTGCCTTTGTTACGTGGAATCTACGCGGTAGCAACTGCGAGTGGTTGAGCGGGAAATCGGCATGAACTGAGCACAGATTCGGGGACAACGAAGAAAGGGTGCATGGCGCAGTTCAATCCTCGGCTGGCTCCACGGGAAACAGTCAGAAACAGTCAGAATGGCTATAAAAAGCCAAAAAAGATAAGTTATTTCATCATGGATTATGTAAAGTAAAATTGTTCCTTTAGACATTTGACTGTCTTGATATATGCCGTGTTGATTTTTTAATGACCAAGTCGACATCGTCTATTAAAGCGAACTGTCGGGGCTCAAGGGCTTTATGATCTTGAATACATACTGCAAAGATGTGATTTGACAAATACTAAAACACTGGTCAGAGAAACGTGCCGGGCACTGAGACAAATCTGTGACGTGGTAAATACTCTCGGCGTCCCCTTGTTAGGAGATGAACATGTCAATGCCAAGTGACAGGGCGCTCTGGCTATTTGAGCCAAGCGTGGCGCAGCTTACGGCACGTCCAATCCTATCCACGTAATCACGCAACGCGGTCTCTGTGGCGTGCCAAAGCCGGGGGCCATGTGAGAGGGAGGGAGCTTGAGACGAGAATGCTAAACACTTAACACTACAAGCTTGGCCTTCTTCTCCTCACTCGTTTATTCCTTTTGTAATCCTTCACATCCACATTCTATCCTTTTTTCATTCTCCATCTTCCATCTCGGTACCTCATCTACTCCGCCGATAAACCTTTGCGCGAAATATTGATAAACATCTCCTATCTACGGTCGCATAGCGCATCACCAAACACGCGATGGCTTTCAAGCAAGACGAACCTCCGGCCTACGGCCCTCCCCCAGGTGCCCCCCAACCCACGTACGGCGGCCCGCAACAAGGCTACGGCGGCTATCAGCAAGACCCATATCAGCAGCAACAAGGCTATCAGCAGCAACAAGGCTATTATCAGCAACCTCCTCCCCAGATGGGTTATCCCAACCAGCAACAAGGACCTTTTCCTGCCGGCCAGGGCCCTTATCCACCTCAGCAGGGTCCCTACGGTCAACCTCCCCCTCAAGGCTACTACCCTCAAGGTGACCAGAGAGCCAACGGCGGCAGTGGCGGCGGTGGTATCATGACCGGTCTCATGGCTGGTTTGGCATGCTGTTGCTGTCTAGATTGTCTCTTCTAGACGTTATATCGACCGCGATTACAACTTTACTCAACTACTCGATACCCCCGTTGGCGGCGAAACTACAAGTTTTCTGAAATACCTCAAGAATTGATTTTCGCTGGCAAAGGAGTGATTGGCGACAGCGCAACGCGGCGCATTAGCAAATGGAAAGGGTTTACTGTTTTATGGCGTTGGGGTTAGCTGGATCACAAAGGGCCCATTCTATATTAGGTGTTTCTTTGTTCTCTCGATAAAGTACCACTTATAATCACATAATATTCATTCTCAGATGCAAGCTTGTTCTAAATCGTGACTGCGAGAATCTTCATTATGCCGCGGCAAAGAGAGTCTCAAACTCGGACCTGACCTTTGCGACACAGTCGTTTGAATAAATCTTCTTTTGCACATCAGGAGACGTCCACTTATCAGGAACCGAACCGCTGTTCTTGTGCTCCTTGAACATTCTGTCTCTCTCCTCCTTTGCCTTCCCTTCACCGAGATGCAGTGTTCGACCTGACAAATACGCCATTTCGACAAGACTCGATGTCCATTCCTTTCGAGACAGTTCGTACACCTTGAGGCACTTGGCGATGGTCTCAGGCCGAGTATCGGGGGCGAGGGATAGAGCCTCGGCGATTGTTGAGCCATCCTCAATGGCCATCGCCGCTCCTTGGCTGAGATGCGGAAGCGTTGGGTGGCATGCATCTCCTATCAGAGCTACAGATCCCTGTGTCCATGTTGGCAGCGGCTTGTACATCCTCAACCGCCACTCGCAGACTTCGCCTTCGGGGACCATATTGAGCATCTTTTGCACAAGTGGGCAGAACTCCTCAAAGACCTTAAGCATGACCTGCTTCGATCCTTTGGTCGTGTATGTAATGGATGGTGCAGCGGCAAAATTCTCATCTGGCTGGGCCGTTGACAGATTGTAGATGGTCTTGTTGGCGATAGGGTATGCAATGATGTGCCGCCTCTCACCCACCCACCTAACAACCTCGTCGCTATCAATGAGGGCCAACAGTTCAGGGTCGTGGGCCATATCTTCTCGGTTAAGCATAATGCGATAGGCAGCCTGACCGGTCTCGGCCTCTTCAGGCTCGGCGCCTACCTGGCGTAGAAGCTGGGATCGAGTCACACTCTTAATGCCGTCAGCACCAAGGAGGATATCGGCTTGGCGTGCAAACACCTCCCCATCTCTGGGCTTGAGTTTGAAAGATACTCGGGGTGAGAAGCTTTCAATCTCTACTAAGCTCGTCGCGAAGTGGAAGTTGACGTTGGCTTCTTTCTTGCACGCCTCGTATAAGTGGCCAGCTAGAGAAGATCTGTGACCACAAAGATGCGAGTAACCATATTTGCCTTTGATATCAGGCATGTCAACATGAGCAAGCTCAACATTAGTTGCTCCCTCTGAATCAAGTCAGCTATTGTTTGAGCCATGTAAGCTGTATAACTCACGCCGAATGCTACTGCCGGCTACACATGTCGCCTCCCTCTCGATGTCTTCCCAGCACCCCATCCTGTCGAGGATTCTGCCCATGTTGGGTGCCATTTGGATACCAGCTCCTACGAAACCGAGGCTACTTGCTGCTTCATACACATCGATGTGTTTGAAACCTCGTTTGGCTAAAGCGAGGGCGGCTCCTAGTCCGCCCATGCCAGCGCCCATGATGGCGATGTGTAGGTCTTTGATGTCAGCCATGGTGGGAATATTTCGAGCCAGGTGAAAGAATTCTGAACCAATTGAAAGGTAGATGCTGTCACAAGATACTTGGCACTGTGGGAGATCCTAGGAATTTATATCCAGGCCAAAGTGTTGAAATGGTTGTTCCTCTATCCGACGTCGTTCATGTTGTACCTATCCGAAGTAAATGCCGAGTGCGGGGGACCGGATATATCTCTACATGGAGCTTTCGTTTTATATAGAAACCCGATTCGGTCTTTTCCGCGAATAGGCAGTTGCGTCCAGTAATGGAAGTTCGAGATGTCTTGATGTGTTTGTTTCCATACTTGGAATGTACCAAGCTCCTATATCGGCTGTGACGTTGTCCTGATTATTCATCATGCGCAGCTTTCGCAAGATGGGCCTATGATATCTCCACTAGCATTGTAGTCCATACACCCTCCCGCCTGCTTCGGCCACACGTACTCTAACAGTCTATAATTGAACTACAATGAGCGTCTAACAAGTTCCTATACTGTCACGATGCCCGGGCATCGAATTTCGTGTCTGTGCGGGGATACCTTTCGGCAAGTGGGCACGCATATTCCGAGGCATGACAACATCATTAGCCTATTCCTCTGTACCTGTAATACATGTCATTATCGGGTTGACTTTCTCTGTGCCTCTTATTTCTCAATCGAGACGCCGGTCTTTTCAGTAATTTGGCTGTTTTGAATGTGTTGGCTAAGAGGGCTTAATCTCCTCACATTCGGGGGCCAACTGCTCACGAACTAACATATGTCGATGCAATATGCACTTACGAAGATATTGGCCTTCGCATCCTATATCCTCATTGTTGGGCGAACGCGTCAGTCATAGCTAACCTATGAGATGAAAAGTGGTTGGATCATGGAAACAAATACCTCGCCGGGATATGTGCTCGTGAATCCTATCGTCTGGCCTTGGCTTCGAAATACAGACCTTGGCCTTTGTCCCCGCGCCAGCATCTCCATTTTGGCTTCGAACAGCCCGAGATCGGAGACTCCTCTTGACTTTGGGTTTGCTGACAGATGCCCTAAAGAAACATGAATCTTGAAATAGGACAGCTCATCATTGTTGTGGTAGATGCGGTGCCACTATATGTTGGCGTCATATTTCTAACTTCGGTGTAGTTGATGTAAGTATGGAGATAATCTGAGCTGATGAAGAACCCAAGGCAGAGAGTTGGCTACATTGCTTTCAAAAGCGACTAAGTTTCTGCGGATTCCAGATTCGAGGTGTTCAGGCGTTTACTGATATAGGCCAGAGTTTGTGAAGTGACAAGCGAGTTTGGTAGAATTATTCTGGCTTATAGTTGGAACTGGGTCTAGGCCTTTTCTTTCTTTCTTGTTTTAATATCGATTTTGAATTTCAAATACTGCTGTGGTCTTGAATGATTCCCAATATTTTCTTAATATTTGGTTTTGTTTGTCAAAATACGAAAAGGTTCCATCATGCAAACGATCAGGTGTGAAACATTTTTGTTTGAGATTAATGGTATAGTACTGACCACTATTACTTGCTATATAAACAACTCGCAAATCGTGATGCGATATAACAACTATAGTTGGATAATAAATAAAAAAACTATAGGTTACTTACTCTATTTTTGTTCATTATATAAATCTACCCATGACAATAGCATGATGCTCCAATTAGACTACCCTAAGCACGATGTAGGTGAAGGTAACGTAGCTGTCAATACCCCTGGGACCACCGCTCTACCTTTTCGTCCAATAGAACTACATCCTCGCGACACGAGCTTCGTTTCATCATCTCACACAAAAGTTGTTGGTGTCGATTTCGGTCCTTGCCAATGTTACTTGGACTAATTTGGCAGGACAGTAGACGGTTTATGCAGCGGGAAATACCGCGCAGAGGACCAACTGTGCAGCACGTGCTTCAGTCGAGGACTGCTATAACTAGGTAGACATGCCAGCCATGGACTCAGGAAGTAGTTCTTCTCTGAAGAGGAAGAATATCTGCTTGGCTATCATGGTTACCTCGAGCTTGATTGGCCTATTGGCCGTCGTCTTCCAGATATGTTTCGCTGAGGCGGTGGATGTAGACGTCAGTGTTTCTGCTTACACCAGCGAAGTCGAGTCTGATGGAACTGCTGTTTACTACTCAGATCAGAATCCTCTGTTAATTGGAAACGATGGAGGACCCGATAAGGGCGGATTTCACGTCTATGACCTTATTTCGAAGTCCCCATTACAGGAAGTGACAGCACGCACACCCGGTCGCAGCAAGCTCGTCACTACAGTATACGATGTTGATGAGAAGGATGTTCTCGTCACAATTGCGCAGCCAGATTCTGTTCTTCGTGCATATGAGATGCCCGAGTTCAAGCAGATAAAAGACGCAGATCTCAAAGTGCTTGGAGATTGGTCTGCGTTGTGCAGCTGGAAGAGCGCAACAGGAAATGATTATCTCTACCTGTTTGGGAAGAACCAAGCGGTTCAGTTGCTTCTCCGAGAGACCAAAAAGTCTGTCGAATTTGTCGAGGTATGAGCCCGTCAAAGAATCTGTTGCATATTGCTCATTGTCTACAGATACAAACATTTCCCATAGACTTTGAGACATCTGGGTGTGCCGTTTCACGCTCCGAGTCACTGATGTACATCTCCGCGGACGATGACAAGGCAATCTACACCTTCTCGCTCCAAGAGTCTACGAAGGCACCCAAGATCACTCAGTTCGGCAAGGCAGCAGATGATATAACCGGCTTGGCTGTATATGTGCCCAAGAAGGGCTCCGACTATCTGTTTGTCGCCCAAACGGACAAAGTTGCTGTCTATGATCACTCTTTCAAGCTCAAGGGCACGTTGTCATTGAAGGGGTACGAAGATATTGAGGTTCAGGGCTTGAACATTTTACAAAATGCAACGAGCAAGTATCCTGCTGGTGTTCTTACGTACGCCATCGAGTCAGAGCAAGTCAACGGTTTCGGTGCCTCGTCTCTTGAGAATGCGCTGAAGAAGCTAAATATTGAGGCGAACACAAAGTACGACCCAAGAAAGGTCAAAGTCGACGCAAAGAGTGAGCCAATCTGCAAGACTTGTGAAGGCAACGGGTACTGCGTCAAGGACAAGAAGCAGAAATGCGAGTGCTTTGCTGGTTTCGCCGGAAAAACTTGCAGCAGCTTCACATGTACCGATAAGTGCTCAGGACACGGCAAATGTGTTGGAGCGAACGAGTGTAAATGCGATAAGGGATGGGGAGGCCTGCACTGCTCGTTTCTTCTCGTGGAGCCAACTTACGAGACTGAATCCCGTCTTGGTGATGGCGATGATCCTGCCATCTGGATCTCGCCGGAGGGCCCAGAGAAATCTCGAATCGTTACAACGATGAAGTCTGGTAAAGACGCTGGCCTCGGCGTGTTCGATCTGGCTGGCAATCTTCTTCAGGCGTTCACGGCCGGCGAGCCAAATAACGTGGATATCATTTACGGATTCAAGGTGGGTGGCCGTAAGGTTGACTTGGCTTTTGCTGCTTGCCGAGCAGACGATACACTTTGGTAAGCGAGGTCAATCCTGTTTTGGACGATTAGCTAACGGTAAAGTCTCTTCGAGATGCTTCCCAATGGAACACTGACTGACATCCCTGGCGGCATACACCCAGTTGTTGAAGATTACAAAGTCTACGGCTCGTGTACCTACCGCTCCCCCAAGACAGGAAAGCAGTACCTCTTCGTCAACGAAAAATCAGCACGGTATCTCCAGTATGAGCTTACTTCGACGTCCCAGGATGAACTTGAAACGAAGCTTGTTCGAGAGTTCCAAGGTGGCAGTGGTGGACAAGTCGAGGGCTGTGTCACCGATGAAGAAAACGGATGGATATTCCTAGGGGAGGAGCCTTCTGCTCTTTGGAGATACGATGCTGAGCCTGATTCCAAGGATGAAGGTTTAGTCATCGGAAAGGTAGGCGATGGGCAGCTCTACGGAGACGTTGAAGGTGTGACACTCGTCTACGGATCCAAACCCAACGAGGGGTTCATTCTAGTCTCTTGCCAAGGAGTCAGCGCATACAACGTCTACCGCCGGGCTGAACCCCACGACTACGTTACCACATTTACACTCGTGGAGTCATCCGATGGGAAGATCGATCCTGTGTCCAATACAGACGGCATAACTGCTGTAGGAATAGGCTTAAACAAAGACTTTCCTCACGGGTTGGTAGTCGTTCACGATGATGCGAATCAGCTGCCTAATGGCAAGACAAGCGCAGAGGCGAGCTTCAAGATGATCAGTTTGGAGAAGATTCTTGGGTCTCAGGTGTTAGGGAAGAAGGGCCTATTGGATCAAGTTGACAAGAACTGGGACCCTCGAAAGTAGAGCGGATCAAAATAGCTAGTCTTGCAGAATGTTCAATGGTTGTTGCTGATTCTACCGAGTTGTTCCCCTTTCTTCTCCTCGCCAGTTCAAAGCCCATGACCACCCCTGAAGCTATTCATAGCCAGTTTCAGGCAACTGCGCACTCACCAAACAGTTCACAACAAAGAAATAGACAAGAAAACCCGAGCGTATGAGCTTAATCTGTGATAGTCACAAAAAGAACGGCCCATATGCTGCGTGATATGGAGTGGCCATAGACGAGTGGCGTTCACATGGAGCCGGAGTAGCCTCGATCCTTTTCCAGCGTTCAATGTTTCTGCCATCTTCTCAGGTCGCGTATCAGGGCTCGGAAGACTTTCACTCGGGATTCGGCACGGCTCATATATGATTGGTCGTTATGTTGGTGGATGTAATGCCTGACACTGGCAGACTGGGCCCGAGAGCTGTCAAGTACATGCTTCGAATTGGACATTTTCACGGAATAGCTTAGTTCATTGACTAGTTACAGCTAGATAGCTGCAAATTTCCTAGCGTCTCAAATGTGACAATGATTCAGAAAAGTCAGTTAGACGACCTCGTAGTAGACCTGTATGGTTTCATCTCTCGAGGTTGGTATCATCATTCAAGACACTACACAAGCGCCAGAACAGGTTACAGCACTTCTGTGCACATGCATTCGTATGTCCTCGAGGCTTCCCTCAAACAAACTCAAAGAAGCCAAAGTTGTTTCATCTCGATCGTGTGTGGGCTCCATCCGCCGGCTTACCCCTTTTGGGTGTCAATAAAGCCTCAACAAGGACTGACAGATATGAACAACCCAAACTAATGAACACATGGACCAACGCATTTAGCCTTGAACTATCGTCCCAAGTAGACCTATTCGTGTATTCGCGTTTGACAGGTGAGAAGCGAGGCAAATGAACCACATCTGTCACACACCATACTCGTACCTTGTGCTTCGAAGCCAAGTCCATGATATGGACTAGCTAGGAGTAGTTTGTGCACTATCCACATATCATATTCGCCAGTAGACTTCCGTTTTGCTTGAATAAGCTTTGGTATCTCATGCACCCTCTTCGTGGCAGCCTCTTCCTTCGTCTTTGAACCCCATGTTCTATTGAGAAATACATCTCGTGCGTGCTGCACTGACTGTTCTATTCAATGTGAGGGGCGAGGGGGGCTTATTGAACTCCACCGTCATCAATAAGCTGAATAGGCTCAATAGACTCGTTAGCAACACCACAGCCAGGATGTTCGTCTGCACAGCCAAGATGCCTTTCTCTCGGTTCGACCGACTCTTCAATCACCATCATGAACATTGAACTCGAAATCTATAAAGAATTACTCGAATCCGCCTTAAATACTTCCTCTTTTCTTCTCCAGACTCGTTCTCCATCATACAGAAGGACTACGATAATCTCAATCCCCCTTACACGACACTCAACGAGTACCACTCACTTCAACATTTACTTTTCACTACAATCTCTTCAGAGACACGACAATTCAACTCACCATGAAGTACGCCTTTGTGACTCTGGCCATTGCGGCCAGCACCGCTCTTGCGGCTCCTCGCCCTGATCCGGTCGCTGATCCTATGCCATGGTGTACCATGCGAGGCCAGCCCTGCTGGAAGACAAAGATGGCTAAGCGCGAAGCCATCGCCGAGGCTATCCCTGAGCCCATCGCTGCTCCTCAACCCGACCCTGTTGCCGACCCCATGCCCTGGTGCACTATGCGAGGTCAGCCTTGCTGGAAGACTAAGATGGCCAAGCGTGAAGCTCTTCCAGAGCCTGTTGCCGATCCTCAACCCGATCCTGTGGCTGACCCCATGCCTTGGTGCACTATGAGAGGTCAACCCTGTTGGAAGACAAAGATGGCTAAGCGTGAGGCTATTCCCGAACCTGTTGCTGCTCCTCAACCCGACCCCGTCGCTGAAGCTATGCCCTGGTGCACCATGCGAGGCCAACCTTGCTGGAAGGAGAAAGTCAAGGCCAAGCGTGAGGCTGAAGCCGATCCTTGGTGCACAATACGGGGACAGCCATGCTGGAAGGCCAGAGTCAAGCGTGCCGCCGAAGCTGAAGCCGTTGCTGACCCTATCCCCTGGTGTACCATCAGGGGACAGCCTTGCTGGAAGGAGAAGGTCAAGGCTAAGCGTGAGGCTGAAGCCGATCCTTGGTGCACAATACGGGGACAGCCGTGCTGGAAAGCCAGAGTCAAGCGAGCTGCTGAGGCTGAAGCCCTCCCCAACCCCGTTGCTGCTCCTCAACCTGATCCCGTTGCTGACCCTATGCCCTGGTGTACTATGAGGGGACAACCTTGCTGGAAGGCCAAGCGAGACCTCGAAGCTTCTGCATAAGTCAGTCGCTATCGACCCAGGCGAGGAACAAGTAAGTTCAACATATATCCATCATGCGAAGTATCATCTAACAAGTTGGTTCAGGTGTCGATGATATGGACTCTCCGATCTGATGGTTTGCTTTCTCGGTAGCATCGCCGGTGGTCTCTTTCGTCACTCTTTATCTATGGATATCAGCAAAAAGGGATCGAAAAAAAAACAAGAGACAGATGAACAGGTGACGGGCCATGGAGGGACATTTCTCCCTTTTTTTCTTCTTCTATTGCAGCTTGAACATTGCTGCACATATTTTGTATAACGGCAGGGGACGATCGAGTCTGCTGCTCTTCTTATTATGCGAATCTGCCTTGAGTATGAGTCGCTGGACATGGTCAGAATAGCTGGAAATAGTTCATTGAATTAACTGGTTGTCTCATTATTCGTATTGTGCACGTGATTGTGATTTTGATGAAGCATGAGTGACATGCTTTATGCTTTGAATCTCAAGGTATCCATTTTTGGAGCCCGCAGATGCAGATTTTGACATCTCTGTTGGGGTGAATGTTGGTAGCCGTGTAGCAAAGGCAGTTCAATGGTCGTCAAGTGCTCATGCAACAGCATCAAAACAATCACGCCGTAGTGATCAACATATGTGCAGTCTGAGATGCACGTCATGAAGTGAACCATGGGTCGTACGTAGAAAGGCGGGCATACACTGGTTAATGTCCAGGTGTGCGATTAACATGAATGAGCAGCAAATGCTTGACCAGATTTTCCATGCCAACATGCTTGGACTTCATCAGCCAAGGCCACATCAATCACAAGTACAATTGTAAAATAATACGTCAAAGTATGTACGTTCAATCATTGCGCTCCTCCCCATCGTCGAGGGAAGCACCGCACCCAAGATTGTTCGCTTTTCTCTCCATTCTGTGTTCCTCGAAATTGATGGTCTTGGGCGCAGGTCTTGCGACGCACCTCGCATCAATATACATAGAGCAACATGAACGTTGTTTTTTGCGTTGTTCAATATTTTGAATTGGAGAGAAAAGAGAAAGAGAAGAAGAAGGATTTTTTTTCGAAGCTTCCTTTTCTACGCGTCGTGAGGCTGGTGGGGCTATTTGTTGATGCCTTGGTGGCCTTGCGCGCTAGGCTGCCATTTCGTGGAGCTTGAAGTTCCTGCCTTTCAGACGGACCGTGCTCAAGAGACGCCCGAAGCAGAGGTATCTTTCGCTCTTATGACGGTCTATAAGCCTGCTTGGACTTTAGAATAGCAATGAATACTGTTTCCGCCATGGCAAGAATTGTTTGAGAATCCAAGCAAACCTCAATATTATTCACGGTCAAAAAATTACCCATCATCGCATCCACTTGCTTGCTGCTGCCTTTGCACTGCTCCTTCCCCACCCTAGAGCTTCAAGCAAATCGCAACACAAACATTCGGGTGTGCACCTGAGTCTTCTCATTCATCTTCTCTTTTTCTTCCATTCAAGATCGCTTCTCCTCTTTCCACTAACAATATATCGTTTATGTAGCCAAGAAAAGGAAATGCTTCCCGATGAACGTTGACGCTGTGCTCCGTCAGCAACTTACTCAATTCACATCACGCTCTAATTAGGTCGCACCGCAGACATGCTGAGGTACTACACCGCGAAGGCAAGCATCGAAGACCTTTCGACCCCTCGCCTTCCATCCATACATGAGGGACGGCCTCGTAGGCCGATTACCCCGGAGCCAGCAATAGCCAATATCTCGTCATTAACACCATACTCGTCTGAAGCAAATGCAGAGACACCACAAGTCAAGGCAAATGCAACATTTTTTCGATACCTACCCCCAGAAGTTCGCACAAGAATCTTGAAGTTAGCTTTTGGGGACCGTACTTTACACATTGATCTCATCTATAGCCATCCTGTACATCTAGGGTCGAAAGAGTACCATCACGCTGGAGTCAAGCAGTTGCCATAGTATGGCACCTCCAGGAACCCGGGAGTCACGCCACCTGTTGTCGATGCAAATCAGCCAAAGACATGGAAATGGAGAGGCTCTGTGTGCCATCGCTTACCGCCTTCTGGTATGATAGATCAACGAGGACCAGGATATGATCCTCAGCCATGCGACGACGAGTGTGTCTTTGGATGGAATGGGCGAAATGGGTTCCGTCCGCAGTGCGAGCATTGGCCCGGCGCAATGCCGCAAAAATGTAGTATTGGAGCCATGGGATGGCTGCTGGCCTGCCGACAAGCGTGAGCTCAATTCGATCAAGCCAGACTTTGAGATGATGTTAACGTCGTGCAGTTATCGTGAGGGAATCGACATATTATACTCTACCAACACTTTTCATACATCGAGCAAAAGACTGATACTGCGCATGCCTGCGCTAATCCAACAACGGCGACTCGATGCCATCAGATCCTTCGAAATTATTTGGGAAACTGCTCCATGGATTGTACTGTCTCCAACTGAGCGAGAAAGATTCTTTCCACCCCTATCTGATCTTGCGTCTTTCGAGCTGTTCATGGACATCATCCCAGACCTTTTCCCAAATATACAGAAGCTTCACATTGCTATCCAAGGAGACGTCTTGCCAAGAACATAGGGTCTGCCTGGCAGGAACAACTACATGGGAAGCCGTGGTCGCAATGCAGTTGTCTTGGAGGGCATTATCAGGAAAGTTGACAAAATGGTCCGTCAACTCAAACACTGTGTCGACTTTTCGGTCGCTATGCCGACAAGTATATATACTGTGCAAAAAGAGCATGCTCTTCGCCAGGGTTGGAAGGTATATCAAAGGCACGAGACCGGCGATATCGAGCGGAACTGGCGGCCACTGAATAATTGCTTACCGAGAACTGGGTACTGGTTCTGTCTAGGGGAGAAAGACGTAAAAAGGAAGAAAGCCAGAACTGTCATCGGGCGAAAAACTTTGCCGAACCATCCTCGTGGTAGGGAGTATGATGTTTTTTTCCGACAATCTTAAGATGTTGAGTTGGAACGTGTATAAGGAAGAAAAGACTGAGCTGGTCTTGTTATGTGAACTGGTTCATGGTTCATACCGAAAGGAAGTTTCTAAATCGCATGTAAGACTCCTGTAGAATTAGCACGGAACAATCAATTAATCACAGTAAAGAATATCATCACACTTGAGCTAATTGGAATACGACAAGACCAACCAAAGTCCCAAGAGCTTGGACTCAGGCTTGACCTTTGTGGCGAAGCTCTTGAAGGCTCCACAACGTGACACGATGCAACAAATAAAGTCTTATTGTATATGTGCCAACTCGGCTTGAGGTGCCGTGGGCAAGACATGTGGCATATATGTTTGTTGAAGGAGTTGATGAAAATAACGTTAGTAGTGTTTGCGGAGAAATATGGGATCATGCCAAGACAATGATCGTGGCAGTGCATGGCTCTATATCGATTCTTGTTTTGAACCTTGAATTACTTTAAACATGAATTTATTTCTTGTTTCGCTCATTATTAGTTCCATCACTCTCCATTAGATACCTATATATCTCAATTCCCAATCAGAGACATATCTCTCAGCTCAACTGAACTGAGCTGAGCTTACCCTCGGTTGCCCCTCACCTCGCCTCACCTCACTTCTCTCTCACAACAACATTTCCAAATGGCTTCAGACTTGGCGGCTCGTATCGGGGATCTCAACCCTTTCTCCTCTAAAAACCGCCGCGTCAACGATGAAGACTTTGGCGAGGAGATTGACAACGACACTGTCGCTGGTGGCGGCCATAGCGCCAGGCGCATGGTGACGGACCTTAGAGTCAGCAGCGCCTTGAGAGAATTCCTCGCCAACGAGAAGATGCTCTCCAAAAAAGAAGCCATGATCTACTCGGAGGACTCGTCGCAGGCTCTCCTGGAGCTTGTCAGCAAGCCGCATATTCGCGTACCTAAAGAACTGACGGATAGGTCGCATCCGCTGCCAGAGTATTTTATCAGCTCTAGCCATAATACTTATCTTATGGCGCATCAGCTGTATGGCTCTTCTTGCGCAACAGCATATGAGACTGCGCTGAGGACAGGTGCGCGATGTGTCGAGATTGATGCATGGGATAACAGCGACGATATGGATGAGCCCAAGGTCACTCATGGATATACTTTGGTATCCAATATTTCCTTCCGTCAAGTCTGTGAGACAATTCGAGACTCTGTCGATCGGGAAGCAGCTGAAGCGCAAACAAACCCTGCCTTTCAACCCTCACCTGTTCTGCTGTCTCTAGAGAACCACTGCGATGCTTATGGCCAGATGCGCCTCGTCAACATCATGCAAGATGTATGGGGTGATCGTCTGCTTAGCAAAGCTGTGAGACATATCGGCCACGAGGAACAGGCTGGCTCGCCTCAACACGTTCGTCTGCAAGACTTGGGCGCCAAGATTGCCGTCATTGTGGAGTATCACTTTATAGACGAGCCTTCGTCCAGCTCGACTGATTCAGACGACTCGGAAGATGAGGAGGAGGAAAAGGCTGCACGCAAGGAGTACAAGGACAAGAAGAAGAAGGAAGAGCCCTCCATCATTATTCCTGAGCTTGCTGAGCTGGGAGTCTACGCACAGTCGGTCAAGCCCGTTGATAACTCGTGGTTTGAAGAAGGTGATCTCAGCAATGGTCCTCATCACCATCTCATCAATGTCTCTGAGTCGGGTCTGGCTTCTCATCTTCCCGACCACGCATCAAAGATCGCCCGACACAACTCCCAACACCTCATGCGTGTCTTTCCAAAGGGCACTCGAATCTCCTCCACCAATCTCAAGCCCGTGCCTTATTGGGGCATTGGTGCTCAGATCTGTGCTCTCAACTTGCAGAACTTTGGTACTAGCAACCAGCTCAATGAGGCTCTCTTCAGCGGCACAGATGGCTACGTTCTCAAGCCCGCTGCTCTTCGCGCTGGCGGTAATGGCAAACTGAGCACAGGCCGAAGCAAGCGACTCCGTCTCCACGTTGCGGGCGCCACAGACATTCCTCTGCACGGCGACTCAGAAGCCGACTCGATCAAGCCCTACCTAACATGCACACTGCACCACCCAGATGAAATCAAAGGCGATCCACCCAAGCGCAAGACCGAGCCTTACAAGCAGCACAAGCTAGAGTTCCTGCACCGCGGGCCCAACCCGCCACCGACGGATCCCTTTTGGGATGAGACGCTAACGTGGGAGTACGAGGACAACGAGCTAGTTTTCCTACGAATGCTTATCAAGAGTGATGACAGCTGGACGAGGAACCCAATGTTTGCGGCGGTGGCGGTGCGATTGCTGTATGTTGACCCGGGATGGAGGTTCATTCGCATGTTCGATCTCAAGGGGCATGAGACGAAATGTTCGGTGCTTGTCAATTTTGAGATTATTGATGCTTGAGGGAATTTTATGAGTATATGAGATATGTTATGGTACGCAATGTGGTTTTCATGTCTGTCGAGGCTTTTCATACATGGGAATTTGCTTTACTCTGTGCCTTTGCTGCCTTTGGTGTGTGTTTGTTTGACGTGTCCTAGATCATGGATGGTCTCAGTACTTATCGTCGTATATTTTCACAAATGCGTGTTTAAGTGAGCCATAAGTCTCCGGTGAACGTATACATGTTTGTCTCTCCGCCCACGGTTGGTGAAAAGTCACCGGACCAAAATTCCGACCGGGTCCGGATGTTGAAGTGGATGTTGGATCGCAGCCCGGAATTGATAGCTGGCTGTTAGCTATCGGCCGAGCACTTGTGAGACGGCACAAAGGTGTTTGTATTACTCTAGAAATGGCAATCATGTGAGATTGCCAAGCGACACACGGCTATCGCTGCGGAGGGCTGTATACTATGGACATATAACCGAATATGCTTGCGGTTGACTGACCAGCGTTATGAGGATGAACCAGTTGAGTCTCATGTACAAGATGGAAATCTTATCAAGGCCTTTTCAAAGGGCATTTAATATACGTATAGCTTCATTAACCCAGATATAAGGAAAGTAACATTTTGTGACTTAATACGTAGCTGTAGTTTAACTTCCGAATGCCCTCGGGTCTTGCTTACGCACTTCGATCGGACAGGTATAATATGCAGCTCAATACCATCTCAACTTATTTTTGAATATTACTCTCTCAACGTCATCTTGTTAAAACATAATCACAATCTAGTACCAATAACTCACTGAACAACCACGACAATGGCTATAATCACCGCCATCCTTGCACCACTTCATCTCCTATCTTTCTCAACTCTTCTCGGTTCCCAGCTTTACCAAACCTTCATCATCACAAAAGTATCCTTCAGGCATCTCCCGCGCACTCCCTACGTCAACTTCCAGAAACACATCTTCCCCATCTTTTTCCACGGCCAGGCACTTCTACTCTTCCTTTCAGCCATAACGCTACCACCACGTGGTCCCCTGTCTTTGGTTCAGCTGAAGAGAGATTGGATCCCGTTTGCGGTGTCGGGTGTTGTATCGTGTCTGAATGTTCTGGTCTTTGGGCCAAGAACAAGAAAGTTGATGCTGGATCGCGTTGAGCAGGGTAAGTTGAGTCTGCCTTCGAGTTGAACAAATGCTGATGTGAGTAGGCACTGCAGATGCAAAGACCGCGAGCTTGGAGGGACCGAGTCCTGTAATGCAGGTTATCAAGAAGAGGTTTACGACCTCGCATGCTATGTGTATTCACCTCAACTTGATCGGTCTTGGGGCTCATCTTTGGTACACATGGAGACTTGCGTCACGTCTTGACACTTCATTGTAAATGACACAGATCTATAAACTCTTTACTCATGTGCATAAGCGATAATGGAATGATATACCTTGAGAATTAAACTACACGGTATTGCACCTCTCAGCGCCCTCATCAGTTCACATATCCACTCAACTTAGACCTCTCTACTGAGACGGCAAATACACAACCATCTCAAGCCCCCCCGCATACGCAGTCGTGGTAGTCTTGAATCCATTCTTAGGATCATGGATATAATCCAAAAACTCCTTATACAGCGCCTTGGCCATCTTGGTGTTATCAGCCAGCACGATAGCTCCTCTCCTCAGACGCGGCTTGACGGCCTCCAGAGCCGGCAATGCCAGCGGTGTCCAAACTGATCTCTGTTAGCACTTTTCCGAAGAGTGCCAGACGTGAACTTACTGTCGATGAGCAACATGTCAATCTCCTCAGGCATACCCTCATCTACCAGAAGCGTCTCTCTCAGATCCCCCTCCCTCAACTCAATCCACGGCTCAACTTCCTCTCCAGCCTCACTCCAATGCTTTCTCGCCCTCGCAGCTTTACTACTCTCCTTCTCCGTACCGATAACCTTTCCCGAGACCATCTCACTCCTAGCTCTTGATTCCGTGACATTCTGTCCCACGGCCAAAGCGAGATACATGGTCGACACGCCAAAGCTTGTTCCAGCTTCGACGATATTGCGCGCATTGATGCTTCGGGCAAGCAGATACATAAACTGGCACTTGTCCTGCTCCAGAGCGACAAACTTATCGCGCATGTGGTCATCAGAGGCAGCCGACCATCTGTTACCGGTGATGTAGAAGCCGTAAAGGAACTTGAAGTAGAACCAGTACTGCGAGTAGGATCTCTCTTGAGCCTCTGAAGCGGCGTGGAGACGCTCGAGGAGCTCGTGAAGGCGAGGAGTAGCCTCAATGGCTTGGACGGCTGTTGCGGATGGTGCCATGGTGATGGACTGGTGATGGAAGTTGATGTTGGAATTCTGCAAAGAAGAGTTTTCAATGTCTTATATACATGAGGTATGAGTCAAATATTAGTTTGTCTATGTTGCGAGAGCGGTAGCTGATGTCGGTGATGGTATTAGATCTAGATCTGGTATCACCGAGGCCGATGTATCATGACCGAAATGTATCCCGTGTAAGTCAATATGCGACATTTCCGTTTTCTTGTAAGTCTACAAGTATACACCAAATATGCACCTTATTATGAGCTATCAGGCGAATAAAATCTATATCAAGATCTCCAAGATACGTAGCCTCTCAGTTCTCAGTTTGCCGGATACCACGTGGTAGTAATGTATTACTCAGCGATTGGAAGCTGAGATCCAAAATGGCAGTATAGTCCAATCATTATTTGACTATTCTGAATCATACATAAGATAGCTTGAATAATAGAATTGTTCACAACGCCGCTGCACCATGTTTGCAAAGCCTCTCCTTAAGCCCGAGAACGAAGCCCGGTCTTCGGCCCCGGCCCCGGCCCCGGTGCTAAGCCTCCGATATCACCACCGATTCCATGAATACACGGAAACCCTTCCGCTGAAGCACATCAGGCCTAGAGCTGTAGGACAAGAAAACCTACAGTCATGGCCTCTCCATTGCCTCCCTTACCCGCCAATCCACGAGGATACAGACGATAAACATCAAACACCCGCCCTCGCTTTTGAACGGGCCATGCCGCCTCCCGGCCTTCCTGTATGCATAAGCGCCCTTCTCCCAGCCCTTCTGCAGACTCACGTCGTACAAGTCACCCTCAACCTTGTGAATCTTCTCAACGCGATCGTGGATGAAGACATTCTGCTGATTGCGGGCCAGGCTGCCATCGCTGCCGTATGGTGCGTCTTCCTATCTGTGCGTCCTGGCTGAGGACGAGCTCGTCTACGCCTGGCTTAATACAAGACCAAGGGCGGTTGAAGATGCAGTAGCAATGGAATTCGACTGGCTCCATTGTGTATGACGTTTGCTAGGATGACACGATTTTGCCGTACAGAAACTGCAGGGCATCAAGGTTTCTTCACCTCAGCCTTAAATCTCTCACACACAGCCATTATCTTGATTGACAAGTACAATGATATCATTTAGTAAGCTGACAATGACAAATGAAGCAGCTATAGGCTATCAACTTTACCATTGCCTCCTTCCAAAGTAAGCAAGTCTTTGATGCTATAATACTCACTCTGGGAGAGGCCATTGGAGTTCTTGTAATTGATTACTCGGTTTGGGGGAGAAATATGGTTCGGTTCCAAGAAGCCACACAAGTTCAATAAACAGTAGAACATGGATAGGCAGAATGCATACACTTGCATGCAACATTTTGGACCCCAAATGCACAGCACACATCTAGCCTCCCACTACCGCAGCTTCTCTTGTTGATGGTAGGAAATCACGGTGAGATGTGCAGTATTCCATGCGCACTCATGCAGCATTAATGATTCTGGTGGTCCACTGATACATACAGCATCAAGGTCAACCGGTCATGGGGAAACATAAAGCTCCATGTTGAGTTGCATCTGTAAGATATGGCTATCAATGCATGCCAATCGCTCATTGTGGGCACCAACCAAAATCCTATGCTTGGTCTGAGTTGTTTCATGCCGTGGCAGCAGCATTGCCTAGTCTCAGGGAGAGGGGATAAGACAGGCGAATCAGATATGTCAACAGCTTGGAAGTGACTAATATCGCCTCAACACACCCTCATGATCACCATTGAGAAAAGCTGAATTGTGAGAGTCATCTGCCGATCCGACGGCTCAGTCGCTTTATGGGCGGAAACAGGATGGATAACATCGCAGCAGATCATCACTGAGATGTCGTTGAAGCGGGGAAATTGTAGCACAAGAGGCAGAACTTCGTAAGATAGAAGACATCATCATTAAGGGGACATAGTCATCGTCATGAGAATTTAAGACAATACCTCCAACGACTGACGCAGGCCTGAAACACACAGCTAGACTCTGGGATGCCGATAATGCCGTCTGGTTTTCACGATTTCCTGGTCGTTGCTTCTGGTCAGCGGCAGTGCTGTCGTACTGAGGTGGAGAAGAGAGCTCGTCAAACCACGCAATGTTATTCTCTGTGTTAAGATCTTCATAAAGCTGGCCGGCACCTCAACTGACAAACGTTGCATCGTCAAAGGGGGGCTCTGGGCGAAACTGTAAACGCATCAATGCACTAGTAGAATGGCGAGGATGCACTGGAATTGTGGCATATCAAAGTTCAACAGGTGAAACACATTAACGGAAACCAAGATAACCGGCGTTAAGCCTCCCGATGAGACAAGCCAATTTAGCCAGTTCAGCTCTTGCGGCTGAGACTACCGTTGATCTTTCCTCACGCAGTGTTCTTGTCCACCGCCAGATTGACGTTCTCGTTCTGGCTCTCACAGTGTTGAAGTGAGAGTAGTGTGAGCGGGGCTATACTTGCCAAGAGCAGACAATAGTGGGACTGGGAGAATGGTTCCCGACATGAACTTCAAGGAGTGGAACGAAAGGCAAGGGATCGACAGCTGTTGAGGACAGAACCAAAGCTGCGCAGGACGTCGATCAAGGGACTTTCGTCCTTTGAAAGGACAGCTCAATGATACCGACAACGACTGCCTCGGGGAACCACAAGTTCTTTGGTTATCGGCGATTTTGTTTTTCTTCCGAATTATCGTGAACATCCTCACCTCCAAGATAAGAGGGGAAACTACACAAACGATGCTACGTACCTGTCACTTGAGCCTCGCGTCGACAGTTGAATCGGTGCCCAACGTCTCCAGAAGAGTCTGACAGGGCCCATGCACCCAGTTTTAGTTCGGTAGCGATATAAAGACCCCTATAAAAACAAACCGCTCGGCCGAATAAGTGTCTCCGAGAACTGTTCAAACCCGCACGCGTAGGGATGAGAGAGGGAGCTGGGGGCAACATGACGTGGAAAACGTCAGAATGATCGTGTGAAGAAACCATGGTCACTGCCACGACTGAGTTGTTTTGTAACATTGAGCGTGTCGCTCCTGGTCGGTGCTCTTGGCTGAGGATCCCTCTCACGATGACTTCACTTCTGACAGGTCCAGCATTGCACTACAACCTCGTTTAACAACGGGGAACACCCAGGCGAGAAAGCGACACGCGTAGGGTTGCAGTTATCTTGAGGCAGGCTCAAGGATAATTAAGAAGCTCTCAGTCGGCTACAACCGCGAACCACTTTTACTTCCACTTTTCTTCCACGTTTCTTGCAAAACGAGAATCCAACCATGTAAAGGCCCTGGGACGGTGTGAGGAATGACGAGAAGATTGCGATTTGCGTTTCCGGTCGAGGAGAGGATGATCTTGAATGCCAGGGACAAAAAGACAACCGTCTTGGACTGTGTGGTTATGAAAGCATGAGAGTGATAGGCAGTGATAGGAGGTTTCGAAAGACGGTCACCGTTTCGCTGACCGTTGATCTTCAATCAACACAGTGCAGTGGGTGGTAATCCCTTGAGCCTGCAAGACCTGATATCTTAGGGTTCTGTAGGGAAGTTGACGCGGTTCAGTGTAGATCCATGACATCAGTTCAGTTGGAGGTACCTCGGACCCTTGCTGCTAGGTGCGCCTTGTGTTTCCGAGGGCGGCGTAGTAGCCTGCGGACCGTGAATGAAGGCGAAGCAGATTGATGTTTCAAGGCAGTGTAAGAAAGAGTTGAATGAGTTGCAAGCATCGCACAAACCCTTAGATTTGGAGCGTATCAAAGGCTGATTGAATGGTCATAGAAGCTGCACAACCTAACGCATCCTAAGCATGCGGTGTAAGTCCAGGTACCAGACAACGGTACTTCACGACACCCTTGGCCCATGCTGTTGGGTTTGGATCAATTGTTGGCCGGTAGTGGTCTGCCTATGTTTCTTCGCTTGACGCTTCAGTAAAAGATTTGCAAACAGAGTCGCAAAAGTTGAAAATCAGTGCCGAACTCGGTGTTCTGACCGACACCGCTCAGGGATTAGTCCTATAGACAGTAAGAAACACTGTATTATAAGTTAATAAATAAGGGTCTTTGGCAGTTGACCGGCGATGGACTTTGTGTCGTAATTGCGTTCAGCCTGCGACATGTCCTTTTGGTGAATCCAGTGGACACTAGGGGGGTCCAAAACAACGGGAAACGGCTGACTAGAGCCCAATCACGATAGAGTTCCAAAGGTTGAAATGCTAGGCGCGTACAGAAAGACCGACGATCTGTAACAAACAACAGAGAGAAGAAAAGAGCACGCCTCCATAGGCGCGTAGATTTGGAGCAAAGGCAGCCGCCCGTGCTGTGTGAGCACAGCAACCGTCGGCATAGTGGACAGGTCCCTAAAAGTTTAGAGCATTGCCTCCCCGCTAAAAGAGCTCCGGCCCCTAAAGCCCACCCGAGGCGGGCGACTTGATAGGCATCTGGGAGCCCTGCGCAGGGGTGTCAACATTGCGAAAGCGGGCCTCAACCGTGGCCCTTCAAATCTGCAAGGGCCAGCAATGTCGTCACGACTGGGAGCCAATTCCCACGAGGAGGCTTGGCCTGGGGGTTTCTGAGGCTCGGGTGGTTTCCTTGTAGCCGTCCAAACTCTTGGCCTACCTAGCGGCGGGGTCTGGTTGGTTTTTTTCTCATTAGTAGGGGTAATTTGATTGTCATCCGTGGTAATCTTGAGAATGGAGTTGAGTTGTTTCTTGTTTTGCTTTAATAACGACGTTCGTGTGTTGCGCACATCAATCGTCTAAGGCGACAATCTCAATAACAATGCATCGTGAGGTCAGTAGCTGTGGTGGAGTTGGGCGTCTCCCTCGCTCTCCCCTCCTCTCCCTCTCTTCCAGAGGATTCCCTTTTTGGGGGCTGCCGAGTCGCGTGGAAACAAGCTGCCACCGTCATCCAATCCAAGGATGCGACATTGAATGTCTGGGCTGGTACCAGATGACAGGCGCTCAGACAGGTATAGCTCAATGCAATCAAACCGAAAAAGTACTTGACCATGGACGGTTCATGTCGTACCGAGTGATGTCGATCTTGAGTCCCATGACCCCTTGTGCTGTCGTCACTTTTCCTTATTTGGTTCCATCCAAATTCATTGTACATGTTAGCTCTCCAGGGCCCCAGGGTACCATAAGGAATGGCGGTTTTAGACCAGATGACAGAGAACCTTGGGCAACTTTAGTCTAAAACACAGTGATAGCCTACCTGACCTTTATTTCCCCCCCATTCGACACCCTGTAGCAAGGGTCTCCCACCCTCACTCATCCTTGAAGTTTTGGGCTTGGTTTTCTAGATTGACTGCCGAATTTCATTGTCGTTGAATGGCCCAGGTGGTACCTGCCGAGAGTAGTACTGTACTGTATATCCCAATCCCATACGGTATAGTACCTTGGGACCTTGGACCTTTCAGCTCGAGCTCCAGCGAAATTATTGCAATGACGAGAAATCCACTTTAACATTCCCATACCCATTTCGTCCATCCCCTTCCCCTCTTTTTGTCTCTTCCTTTTTCTGTTCTGGGTCCGCTCCTTCTTTTTCGCTGGCCGGGTTCTTCCTTCCTGCCACCTGCCACTTCCACCGAACCCGACTAAAGTCTGCCCTGCCCTGTCTCGCTCATTCTCAAAAGAAGGGGTCCTCCTTCCTGCAACCGTTGGCCTTCTACTGCCTCCTTTGACTTTCATGATCGTTTGCGCCTTGGAACATATTGCCACTGCCGGGGTTGGTCATTTTTTGACTTGAGTACTCATTCGTCATATTCTTTGCAAGATTCAATTAAACTTTTCTTTGCCTTGTTGGTTTATCTTCTTATTCTTCCTTCATCTTCGCTATTCTTTCTTCATTTGCTTATTACCGTTATTATTAAGGATTATTCACAACATCTGTTAGTCATCTCCTCCCCCCTTGTCCTTTCCGCACCTTTTCTTGATTGTGACGTTACTGCCTTTGCATTTATCTCTTGTGTCTTGTCGGATTTCTTCCCAATTGCCTTCACTGACACGCTCCTGCCATTCTCAGGGTCACCACTTCCCCAACAATAGCTTATCCACCTACCCTCGACTTATCAGGCTAGTCTTTTGACCGCCACCTGCCGCCGACGACTCTTGACCACTTCCCATCACTCGACGTTTCGAAACAATCCACAACTTCAGCCACCAAACTGTCAATATCCTTGGAACATACCACTTGCGACTTGTTCTGCACTTTCCCAGCTACGATTCGAATCCCGTTCGAGTTTCGAGATCATTTGCGGCTAGACCCTTCGGCCTCTCCGCGGAACGCGCTCTAGTACGAAGCCAGCCTCATCTCACTTCTGGTGGATCCAAGATCGTTGATCCCGCCTAAGCGTCATACCTGGACTTCTAGACCTTCCAACCACGTGGAACTATTTGGTCTCGACTTCCCCTCTACACCCTTCCACGACGAGTCCGCGACATAAATCACCTTCACCGACAAAGTAAACGCCACTGAGTCATCTACCGGCTCGAGTCCTGACACTTAATATCAATATTCTTGCCCATTCCTGAAAGTGGCAATAACAACCCCGTTTGCTTTGGGCGACAAGTAACACCGTTATTCTCCAAAAACCTCAAAGCCAACAACCACTCAACCAAACATATATCATATCACCATGGCAGTCAACGAGTTTCCGACGGCTCATTCGGAGCACCATCCTCATCCTATTGCGCGATCCGACTCCTCGTCATCGTCAAGTCCTGAAGATCACACCGAAACTGTCATCCATCAGCCAGTACCCATCCGACCAGGCTTACCTCAACGAAGAAGTAGTGGTCCACTTGTCGTTCCTCGAGATAGTTCAGCTGTTGGTCCTAACGAGCCCGACTTTGGCCCGGACGATGTCAGGGCGATGAGCCCCAGGAGAACAAGTGAGGATCTAGACAGAATTGGGAAGGCTGCTCGGGAAGAGATGAGAAGGTGAGCATTTATTCCCGCGAGTTTGGAAACCCGCTAACTTCCAAAGACATGCCAAGGCATTGCAGGATTCTCTTATCACCATCTTCAACCGCATTGAAGCTGTTCGCGAAGAGCATGACAAGCTCGATAACAACAACAAGTTCTTGCAAAAATACATTGGTGACTTGATGAGCACGAGCAAAATCACAGCTACAAGCAACCAGCGCAAGAAATGAAACCTTGCCAATTAAAAGCCATCAGACATAACGTCCGGATGCGCATAGCCAAAACAACATCATTACCGGTTCGACTGGATAGACAATGTCTATGCCAACCCTTTTTAGAAGTATCGACATAACACCTGCGATTCGCGACTTTTGGGGCCCTGTGTGGGCATGATACCCGCGCTTTGCCAGCGCATTTATTTCAACTCGCCCAGTAGGGCCGAGTAAAAAAAACCTTTTGCATTTCATTGTACAATTACGAACGCATTATGACGCCGAGAGCTGATCTCTCACGATGGATCATTGCACGGTGGGAGAACGATGGAGCTTTTGGTTTTCCGGGTTTGCATACCGCATCACCTATATTGCATTGCGCTACGTACAGTTTATGGTCATTGGACCCTCGTGCGCACGGGTTGGCGTTTTGATTCTAGCATAGGTTCAATGTCTGGTGTTTTTGTATTCTACATGGTATTATTATACGGAGTGGAGTATACCGTAGCTCTTATAGAGACTTGAGGCGGAGTGATACGGGCTACTCAAAATGTATCCTGGGCGCGGAGTGAAGTTCGTAAAGCAGGAGTGTCATTGATTCGAGTGAAGTTTTAAAGGAATGATACCATGGATGCCGTGATTTCGATAACTATAGCTCGCCGTTAATAAATGGAAATTCACCACAATTAGTCTGTTCCCAAGTTCCCCGTGATACGATAGTGACATCTCAACCGATTAACCTGGCCTGACAGTTGGACCGGCAAACTAAACCTGTTTGTTTATAATGCAATGCAAGATGGATGGCTCGGGTATGTCCTCCCTACATTAGTGTATCACGGTAGCTATGGATCCTCCATGCCCGGGCCGAAGACCTGACTCGGAGCTGCCCATTCGCTACCGGGAGGACGTGAGCTGATCCCGTCAGGCCCGTCTAGAATTTTTCCTTTTTTCCTTCCTTTTTCCATCCAGCCATTTAAGATCGGAGCTAAATAACCGTCACGGTGGAGACCAAAGTTTTTCATGTCTGTTTGTTCCCAGGCGCCCGTTTCGTCGCAGGCAATAAACTTTGTGTTTCATGGTATGTGTGGCTGCCACATGGTCGGCTGCACCGGTCTCTGATATCATGAAAAACGTTTTCAAGATGATTGTTTAACCGCCGTGGAAACGAGATGTAGTCTTGGTGGAGTTTGAAGGGTAAATATTTCCGTAGGACTAGTGGGGATTGTGGTTTAGGAGATATCCGGTTTTAATAGTCAGTTCTAATTAATGAGTATTGGGGATGGTGGTCTGGAATTTGGAATTATGTAGCACTGTTTTACTGGGGAAGGGGGGTTAAGTCAGAACCCAGATTCGTTTTCCATTGCAATCCGGTAAACATATGAAGTGATAACTTTGTACTCTATTAGCATGTCTATGCTCAACGTGGAACAATCAGATCGTAGTTTTACACAATGAAAGATTGATGTATACATTCTCAATACAATAGGCAAGACACCATGTGCTTCTTGACCACGAATCCGTGAAGCCTGAAACCCAAATAAGTACGCCGCTCATAATACATACGTAGTCAGTATTAGCTGATGCAGGCTGCTAAATTCAACGAGTCAGACTTAAGGTACTTCACTGCAAGAGGTTTGTCGCCACTGAGCCGGCTAATGCTAGACTACCTATGATTATAATATTCACGCTGAGTTTCTTTCTAAGATCGGCTTTTGACTACGAATTCATTACGCTTGCTAGAAGCATTCTTTCGCGCAGAATATAGACACACGATGATGGGAATTCCTTCATCAAACAGGATTAGCCCTCTTGGCCAAGTGGTAAGGCGTCGCACTCGTAATGCGAAGATCATAGGTTCGATTCCTATACGGGGCATGCTTTAAACTTTTGTTCCTTTTTGCCGTGTATCGAACTCACGCCTGTATCTTTCACCACGAACAGAACCGTCTGATCTCGGAACGGGCTGTCTATTTATTACTAGTCAGCCTTACCCGTTCGTCTTTATGGAGTGGTTACCACTTTTCATACAACATTGGCTGCTATGGTAGGCTCTAGGCTATTGTTCCGAGACTTTCTCTAGCCCGGTGGTGATATATCGTTCTTTAAACAGTTGTCCCGCCAAGTTTAGGAGAGAATTTCCTACTCTTCACCTACTCACTTGCTATACCGGGCACAGGATTGGTAGCCTGCATGCGATATTCTGAAAGGCTTGGACCGATACGACCTGATACCAATACTCGAATTAACTAGCACATTATAACAAACCCAAGATTAACATTAACACCTTTGCATCTACGCAACTATCCTCCCCCTAGCCCGTGTAGGGTCCTCACTGTCCAATATCAACGGCCCTCCACCGGGCCCACTTGCATCTAGGCTTACGGTCACACCCTTTCTTTCACAAACAGCCCGTATCGACTCGCCCAAGTTCCTGAAGTCAACTTCACAAGTCTGTGCCTGGTTTTCGACTCCATCCTTGACCTCACGAATCTCAACCGTAGGGTACGGTAGCCAACCCTCACGTAGCGGTATCATAATGAGTGGAATCTGGGCCTCAGATTCAGACGATGAGGAGAGTGGTTCGCGCTTGGAGCCTGGGATGACAAAGTGACCCTTGCGGCGACCTCCCAAGAGCCATGTATCAGCCGGGGCACTGACTTCGTAACTATATTCGATGTCCTTCTTGTGGTTCATTTCGGTGTCCCAGATCTGTGTCCACTTGAGGTGAAGCGTGGCTGGAAGCATCTGATTAATAGCTACTGTGGGGAGTGCACCGGGCTTCTGGTCAATGAATTCTGCGGCTGGTGTTTGAAGCTCTATATCAGCTGTGTGCAGAATAGTCAATGAGGGAATCTCGACCGGGATGAGAAGAGTACACGGGTCATCAGGTTGCGTGGCTGGGATCTGAACCCGGGAGTTTGATGTTTGCCACTCCCTGATAGCAGTTGAGATCTTCGCTGTTGCGTCCTCATCTGTTCCTGGAACCTGTCCTATACCGGCAAAGTGCTTGTCCCAAGGGACGTCCACCAAGAAATTGGTAGGGACTGCGCCTAATAGAGAAGCTCGCTCGAGATCAATGGGTTGCAGAGATCTTGCCTCTCTCACCACCACTGTTGAAATGAGCTTGGAGAACGATTTTAAGGCAGGATCATTCAGAGTATCGAGAATGGAATTGACGATTGCCTCTTCGATCTCCGTTTGCAGAACGTTGTAGTATAACTTCAGATACATAGTCCTTGCAACCCGTTTGCTCGATCTGACATCAGACTTTCTCTTGACCCGGTAGAGAAGTGTTGCTGGCTGTTTAGAGAACACCATGGTTGTGTTTGAAGGCGGAGCACCGAATTCCGACTCAAACAAGTCTGAAGATATAAGTTCGCTCTTGTATAGTCGCAGTGGACTAGGGCTCGCCGTCGACACATTGAAACGAGAGTACAATGCTTGGTGTTTGAATACGTCTTGTACATTGACACCCAAAGCCAGAGAGATGGGAATCACGATTGACTTGGCGAATGCGTATTTTTGACCCGACTCAGTTGTGTATGCAACATCGACCTTAGCTGATACATCGGCCATATCTTGCTCAACTGAATAAGGAAAACGGAAGGTGACGGTCGTTTCGGCAGCGATTTCGTTGAAATAGAGAATACCACCAGATTCTGGCTTCTTCGCAAACTCTACAGTAGAATCGACAACCTTGGCTTCGATGGTCAATAGCCTCAGGCCACCTGTGGTAGGTTTTATTCTGATCTCGCAATTCTTGAGAGAATTCCACCCGGAGCTAAGGGTGAGATCTAGCGTATTGTTCTTGTCTAAAGCAGTATGCTTAGTCGCTGTAAGCTGTACATCAAGCGCGCCGGTTCGTTGAAATATGACAACATCTGAGTGCTTGAAGATATCAGTGGTTGGTGAGGGTGGCTGGTTGATGTCGCGCTCAAAGTGAAGGAGCAGATTGCTGGAAGACAGTCCCAGGTGATCTATCTTGTACTTTCCAGGAACAACAGACTATCATTGTCAGCACGATCTGGGACACCGGGCAAAGAAACTCACTGTGCAGTCAACCTTGATACTGTTCTGGCCAGGTTGTAATACAACATCTCCAGTTCTTGACAAATGCAATTCCTTGGTTGGCCCACCCTCGGATGCGGTAACTCGCACTGTAACTCCATCTAGCTTGATGTCGTCTGGCAAAAGACTCCAGAGATTGATAGTCAAAGTGCACTTGTCCTCTTTGTCATAGTACTCAGGGGCACCTGCCAATTCGATGTTTGTAAAGAAGTTGGACAAATGCACCTTCACTTGAGACGATAAAGATGAGGCCAGGTCAAACAAGTTCCCAACGACTCCCCTCATGGACATTGCGTCTGCAGGTTCAGGCTTACCAATTCTTGACACCCTCTTTGAACGTTGTTCCAGCCTCTCTTTCTCAGCCGCACAAGACTTTGTCAATAACTTGAGAGCGACACGCACATAGTCATCCTTTGACTTCATTTCACGGAGACAGTGTAGGTACATAACAAGCATCGAGAGTTCAAGAGAGGTCCATCCGCTCTCACCGAAGAAAGGCGTCGCTCGGTAAAAGTATGAAGCGGCAATGCCGAATTCTTTGAGGTAGAAGTTGAGGACTGCAAGATCTGCCATACTAGCTTGCACCGCATGATCGTGGTTTGCGACAGTATAGTGCCGAAGCGCCTTGTCTGTGAGGATCTCATACAGACGATAGAAGTTCTCTTGATTATCTATTGCGGTCTGGAGAAGATTGTTGTTGACGCCGGCGTCCAAGGGTGGGATGTCGTCTGAAGCAGAATCGTCCGTGGTAGGCTGGTTGTCAAGACTTATCTCTTCAAAATCTGCCTCGGCTTCCGCGATGATAGGTGCTTCCTGCCAGCCATCACTCCAACCACGCTTCTTGCCTAAGGTATCGAGAATGCTTCGAGACAACATGTAAAGCTCGGCACGTCTGGCGGCCAAATCTTCGAGGCCAGCTTTGAGGAATAGAGCGTCCTGATCATTACTGACCTTTGGCATACCTGGCCCAGGGAAAACACCAGGGCTGAGTGGAGGACGAGACCCATGTGCCGGACCGGTTGAGACGTGAAGCGATGAAGTCCGAGCTGGGTGCATCATGGTCTTGGGCTCAGGGATAGAAGTCTTTTGCTCTTGGCTTTGAGGAGGGGTGAGCGTCGATGGAGGAATGGGTAGAGATTTTGATGCCGTTTGTGCCAGAATTTGCTGAGCCACCGAGAAAGCAAAAGAAGCGACCATGTTATCTATGACTTCCGACAGATTGGGGTCAATGGGAGAGTCGTCCTCATCAGACTTGTCAGATGCCACAGCCGTAAGAATATCCCGTCGCATGATCTGTGTTACTGCTGGGATGAAATGCAAAGTCCTTCGGCACATCTCGCCGAGGCTAGATAAGTTTTCGACATCTTCGGTTTGTTTTGGGGGAGGTGCTAGGGGGGCAACTCCGTGCAAGACCGACTCTTGCTGCTCCTTGAGCTTGGCCAACAGATCATCACGGGATGACCATGCGTTTCCAAGTCGCATCAGTAGGGCCATTTGACGCGCAAATATGTAACATCGAAAGTCAAACACCGAAACATCGTTAGCAAGAATCTTGTCTCGGTAGGCCTTCTTGGTAGCACTGATGGGTATCTCATCAAAATGCTCCTTGATCTTCTCGTTTGACTGAAGATCAACGGCCTCCTCGTCTTCGGTGTTTCCACCAGGTGCCTTCGCAAGAGCAGAACGAACAAGTTCTTTGAGATCATCTGTGTAACTGAGCATCGCGCCGCCGTGTCGTGTCGGCGACCCCTCATCAGCCTGCTCGTTCACAACGGAGTCGAGCCCAACACTCAATTCGTCATAGCCGACCAAGGCATCCTCGACGAGTCCGACACTCTCGAAACCTCTTGCTAAGCCTTCTTTCAAGATAAAAAACGTACAGAAGTTCCATCCTGGGAGAGTGCGTTGACCGTCTTTTTCTTTGATATCTTCTTCGTACTGAGTTACACGCAAATCAAACGAAGTGAGAATGAGACTCTTCAACTTTGCAATGAGCTCCGCCCAAGCATTCTCAGCGTCATGCTCATCTTCCAAGTATCCCGTTGGTACAGCGGGGACTACTCTGGGAAGTTGATCGTATGGAAGATCATTGATTCCAATTCTAATTTGTGCAACTCGATCCGGTGCCGTCTTTCCAAGGCCAGAGAAGTCTGTACGAAGCTTCTCGAAAAGGGGAGTCGAGCCTGTGCGCCATCGCGGACCCGACTTCTCTGAAGTATCCTGCGAGCGAGCGCTTGTTCGCGGCTGCGTTGAGGCTGCTGTGTTGGGAAGAACCACATGCAGAATCAAATAATCAAATGCGTCATGCTTTTCCTGTTTGCTGTTTCGTTTCGGGTTATTCGAAGAAGGTATATGAGTCTTGATCCATTCTCGGATTTCGGTTCGAACAGATGTCTTGTATGTTTCGTTGTCGTCACATCTCACCAACAGCACCTTGAGGTAGGGCGTTCGACGCAGGCCAGGAATTTGATGCCGTCGTTGACTTCCAATTGCTCTGGAAGGCAAGGATTGGGTATCTATCTGATCAGCTGAGGCTGTCTGGCCGCCAAAGTTCTGTTGTTGAAAGCCATCGTCGACTGTGCTCCCTGATCGTCGAAGGGTAGGAGACGAATCTGGTCCAGGGTCATCTCCCTGAAGAAGTTCGACGTGAAGTGTGTCAATCGATCGGAGAGGTCCAGCGTGCGATTGCCAGTTCAGGTTGCGTAGGGGCAGACGAGGAATCAGGCCAGGGGCCAGGAGCTTGTAAACATCGTGAGGATCGAAGTACTCGACTTGCGACAGGGTGTCGTGTTAGCAGACAGCATTTCAAGGGCGCCATAAGAGGTACAAGAGAACAAATTGACGAAGAAGCTCAGAACTTACCAGTCACTTTTGAGGTCGAGAATGGCTGTTCCATGGCAAACAGCTTGGATGCGCTCTTGTCATTGCTGTTTGGCCAAGTACAGTATCTCGAGATGGCGTTGAACCGCTAAAGCTGTCCCGAACGAGCTCCAGTGGGCGGGCGACCCCTGTTGACGTATGGGTACATCCCTTAGCTCATCTTCATGCGCCGGATGCGGCATTTGTCCGGTCCCAGGCGGTGAATATCCGGGCAGGTTTCAATTGGCTAGTTGGAATGACGCTATTTTTATTTTTGACAGCGGGGCGGCAGAACTTTGGAGGGGCAATCATCGAGGTGAACTGGCAGTGACAAAAGTATTGATCCCTGGGTTCTCTTTGATTTCATATCCTATTTTGCTTCAACGTCTCGAAACACATCATGTCTACTCTCAAGGCTGTCAAATACACACGGGGCCAGCTTCAGGTCCTTGACCAACTTCGTCTTCCTCACGAATTTCACTACGATGATGTTTCCAACAGGACAGAGGCTTTTGACAGCATCGCGTCTATGCGAGTGAGAGGTGCACCTGCTATCGCGATTGTAGCTGCACTCGGACTGGCTGTAGAGCTTCATAACGGAAGCATCACGGTCTCAAGTGCAGAGGATACTATCTCTCAGATCGACGAGGCTCTTGACTATCTCAAAGAAAGCAGACCTACAGCCGTTGATCTGACCAATGCTATCAACCAGCTCAAGGCCACGATACGAGAGGGTGGCAGCAGCGCTACCAAGGAGAGTATTATCACAGCTTTCATCGAAGAGGCCGAGAAGATCTTCGAGAAGGACCTCCAGACCAACCTCTCTATTGGCGACCACGGCGCTGAGTGGTTGCGGTCACAAGCTGGTGCCTCTTCTGATCAGAAGATCTCGGTACTGACTCACTGCAACACTGGATCGCTTGCAACATCTGGCCACGGCACCGCTCTGGGTATAATTCGGACCCTGCAATCGAAGGACCTCCTTCAGCACGCTTTCTGCACAGAGACTCGACCCTACAACCAGGGAAGCAGACTTACTGCTTTTGAACTGGTCTTTGAGAACATTCCCAGCACTCTCATCACTGATTCAATGGCTGCATCGCTCTTCCGAACCCGAAAACAAGAAAAGAACATCGCTGCTGTCATTGTGGGCGCTGACCGTGTGGTTCGCAACGGTGATACCGCCAACAAGGTTGGTACATACCAGCTTGCTGTTTTAGCCAGGCACCACGGAATCAAATTTATTGTCGCTGCGCCTACTACCAGCATCGATCTCGAGACCGAAACTGGCGACGGCATCAAAATTGAGGAAAGGAAGGCGTCAGAGCTTACACAGATCACAGGCGCCGTGATTAAATCTGATGGTACCGTGGACGAGAGTAGCAAGGTCCGAGTTGCCACTGCTGACCAACGCATCAACGTGTGGAACCCAGCCTTTGATGTTACCCCAGCAGAACTCATCGACACTGTGGTAACCGAGAAGGGTGCTGTCGAGAAGGGACCAGATGGAAACTTTGACTTCAGCAAGATCATGCCAGAGCGATGGGCAAAGGTCACCGGAGCCTAAGTCGGTATTTGATTGACGAGATCACGTTTCTTTTCAGCGTATGGCTATCATATTCAACATTAGACTAAAGCAACAAAAGTTTTGCATCCTTCCGGCCAAGCAGCCTATTGCTTTAAAGCATGCAGGATCAGCTTCTGATATCCCTCGACAGCCGTCTCGAGATCAGCAACAGTCAGGTTCTCGCGTGCGCCGTGTGCGACTAGAATGTTTCCAGGACCGTACAGATACCTCTCGTGGCTACCCTTGAGGTTAGGAATGTCAGTTCCGTAGTTGACGGTGATTTTCTCAAAGCCTGGACTCATTAGTATTTTCCTTTCAAAAGAAATTCCGGTAAACGTACCATCAACCTCGCAATTGGCCTCGACAGGGCCGTAGCCGTGGGTGCAGTCAAAAGTGAATGCGTCTTTGTCGATTTCGTCAAAAATAGCCTGAATCTTGTCGTGAACAGCGATGTGGCCATCGGCCTGCTTTCCGCTGGCAACTCGTACAGCCAGTCCGACTCTGGCCTCCTCTGGGATTACGTTGGCGGCCACTCCACCACTCCACCGACCAACATTGACAGTGGTATTACCAAATAGATCACTGCTACCAAGATCCGTATCGAGGATTTTTGCGAATGCTCGAATCATCAGCTCATTGGCTGATTTTCCAAGCCAGGGGTAACCGCTGTGGCCAGGGAAGCCTTTTGTGATCACATCGCAACCCAGCATGCCCTTGTGTCCACAGGCAAGCTTGAGCTCAGTAGGCTCTCCAAAAATGACGGCGTCCAATTTGTACGGAAGCTCCTTTTCCTCGAGGGCAGTGCTGAAGCGCCTCATACCGTCACCTCGGACCTCCTCGCCGACAACGAAAACGAGAAGAAACTTGGAGGGGTCGATCTTGTCGTTCTCAATAAGGTCCTCTAGCGCAGTGATTTGAGCAGCAACGCTGCCCTTGGCATCCACGCTTCCTCGGCCGGTAATCATGGTTTCCTTTGTAATCTCACCATCATCAATCCCGTAGGGAATGTGAGGAGGAACGACGTCAATGTGGCTGCTGACGGCGATCTTAGGATCGAAGGTCTTTTTACCGTCAGGTCGCCAAGCCAGAACATTGAACCGAGGTTTTCCTTCGGGCGTGTTTTCGAAGCCACCGAGCTCTTGACGCGAGGTTGTATAGCCCTTCTTTTCAAGATACGACTCGAGCCATACTCCAACATCGTGCTCGGTTCCAGAAACTGAAGAGGTCTCGATTAGAGACTTGTGCAAGCTCAAGAGCTCTGATCGGTACGAGGGCGCGTCGGTCTTGGACTCGCTTGAAAGAGGAGTCCGGACGTTATCTCCAATTACCTGCTGCCAATCGAAGGCAGCTGCCAGGGAGGCTGAGGCCAAGAAATTGGCGACTGTTGCGACACGCATCGTGGGGAGAATGTCGCGAGACTTTAGGTTTGGTGGTTGGGGATTGAAGGAAGCTCGGTTCAATTGAGCTTATTGTTTGGTGGAGAAAGGTGCGGCATGACGCAAGTGGCTCGGCCGCCGATGTCGGTCCGACCCAGGCTATCTTGATACTGTATCCGTACTTCGTATCGTGTTCTGATAAGAATGAGAAAAGATAACCAGCGATTGTGATAGGTATCCAGTACTCTGATGTCTCTATCAGGCAGGTGATAGTCTCAAGTGACAGGGAGCTATGGGTTAACCAGGCCGACCAATCATCTCTTGGTTCGCTAGATTTGGCACAGCTATACCGTTCGTCTACAGCTTTATGAAAGGACTTATAATAAGATGCAGACAATCAACTATGTTTGAGCTTTTCTAGAATATGGCCAATTCAACATGCCTTCAGGGATTAATCACAATTCCCCAAGAGACAGTCTTTCCGGGGATGTTTCACCACCTATGGCCTGATCTAGGTATATCTGATTCATTTGATTGTAAGGGCTTGGGACGTCTTTATGTGATCTGTAATGAACTATTCCTTTGATTGCTATTTTGAGCCACTGACTTGCTATAGCCCACTACATCGGCTCCCTATCCCGAGGAGAGCCGATCAACTACTAGTGCTACAGATGATAAGAGCAATGCGGGGTTGGCATCATTCTTTTCACAATCGTGAGATTGAGCAAGGAAAGTGAACTCTTTCCTTTCCTTTTTCCTTTCGAGACTCTCTATTAGTTCTTATTGCAAGCTTTGGTGTCAACTCTGTTCTTGAACCAGCTGCACATGGTAAGGCATATGTTTACAAATCAAATATCTGGTTAGCAATTCCTGGAACCTGAAGGGAGAATCAATGGCCGGCTTAGTCGATAACAAAGAGCCTCAACCTTGATTTAGCGTGAGAGTTCTTTGAAAATTACGAGCTGGAAAACTCACCATATTTGAACAGAGTAGGAACTTGGGCGGCGTAAGTATAGCCAGAAGCTTAGGACTCTTGATAGTCTGGGTGCTGATAAATCAAGGTTGTTTTGTTGTGTTAAGTCACTATTTCATACAATATTTCGCCAAATCAAAACGTGTCATGGGTTCACTTGAGGAGACCTTCTGGACCGGCACAGCCTACGTTCAAGGTAAAACATCAGCCAGGCTCCTCGCAAGCGACCTTGAACTGAGCTTTTGGGGTGGCGTCGATCCTCAGACTAGCGAAGTCATCGACCGCCATCACCCACTGAGTGGGCAACACCTCCAGAACACTGTGCTGGCTATCCCAGGAGGTCGAGGCTCATGTACCGGAAGCGGTGTGATACTTGAGCTCATACTCAATGGGAAAGCACCTGAGGCAATCATATTCGAACGACGGGAAGATATTCTTACCCTTGGGGTTATGATTGCTGAAGAAGTTTTTGACCAGTCGATTCCTGTTTTAGTATTGGAGAAAGAAGACTTTCGAAAGCTTCTTCAAGCAGATGGGCAGATAGTTCATGTGGACGATGGATATGTGTCCACTAAAGCACTATCGAAGCAGCAATCATGCTCAGCTAGAGATAAAGACAGTGGGCTTATTCTCGAAACTACGCCCGCTCTTGAAGGTATAAAACTCTCGTCTCTGGATGAGGAACTCTTGAGAGGAGATCACGGAGAAGCCTCCCGCGTGGCTATTCGAATAGTGCTACGCATGGCCCATTTGCTAGGCGCCACAAGACTCATGGATATCACCCAAGTCCACGTCGACGGCTGTGTGTACACAGGTCCAGCAACACTAGCTCTAGCAGAGAAACTCCGAGATTGGGGAGGAAAAGTGCGAGTCCCAACGACACTCAACTCTATCTCCGTCGACCAGAAAAGATGGCGTGCTCTTGGCGTTGACGCCGCTTTTGGAGAAGCGGCTGATGCGCTGGCCAAGGCATACGTTGACATGGGTGCAAAGCCAACTTATACTTGTGCGCCGTATCAACTCGAAAGTGCCCCAAAGCTTGGTGAGCAGGTTGCTTGGGCAGAGTCTAACGCTGTTGTGTATGCGAACAGTGTCTTGGGCGCAAGGACGATGAAGTATCCAGATTTCCTCGACATTTCGATTGCTTTGACAGGAAGAGCGCCAAAAGGGGGACCTCATATTTCCGTTAACCGACTTGCATCTCTTTGCGTCACTATGGTCGGAGTGGGTGAAACATCGAGCTTTGATGACTCCTTTCCACCTCTACTGGGATACTATATTGGGATCCTATCAGCGAGTCGAATACCTGTGGTACTGGGGCTCGAGACTTTTGGCCTATCAACAGATGATTTGAAAGCTTTTGGTGCAGCATTTGCTACCGTCTCCAGTGCGCCTATGTTTCACATTGTTGGTGTGACACCGGAGGCAATAACTCTCAAGGCTGTGATGGCTTCTGACTTTACCTCCGTCGAGGTAAAAATAAGCGATTTGGGTTTGTGCTGGGATAAACTCAACAGTGCACCAAGCAGCCAACCTCTCGATCTAGTCTCACTAGGAAATCCACACTTTTCACTCCCCGAGATACGAAAGCTTGCCAATCTCTGTCAAGGCCGGAAGAAGGCAGCCGACGTAGCCGTTGTAGTAACGTGCAGTCGCTCGATATACAAACTAGCTGAACAAGCAGGACTTATCGATCAGTTGACAGACTTTGGGGTGCAGATCCTGACTGATACTTGTTGGTGCATGGTCACAGAGCCTGTTATTCCTCGCAAGGCGAAGGTTATTATGACTAATTCCGGGAAGTATGCTCATTATGGACCGGGCCTTACTGGGAGGGGTATGTACTTTGGAAGCTTGGCTGGGTGTGTTGATGCTGCTTGTTCAGGACGATATAGCGCTGGTAGACCAGAGTGGCTTTGAGTTGCATTAGCTAGATCATCAAAATCTTGACTCGGGTTCACGCATGGTCGATAGCATATAGATAGAAGACTTTGTTGATTTCAAGCCTATACATCGTGCTTTTCCAGAATTGTTTCGCTGGTCTTTACTAGTATCGGCTCAAATATATGTCTGCTGGGTGTATCGAACAGACAGTCAATCCAAAGGACCGTCTTCAAAACATCACGCATACCAGCCCACGACTCAATACCCAAACCACGAATAACCTCACAAGTCCACCCCGAAAACACATTGTCACTAGGACCATTGCCACCAGTAGTCTTCCAAAGTACCAAGAGCCATAAAAGCAAAGCACTGGGTGGCTGAACTGGAGATTTCTTCAACTCCAACAAGGCACCTTTGAAGGAATCATCCAGATATATCTGCCGCTGCTTCATTTCTCGCCAGCGAAAGAATATCGTTGCAGAAAACGTCATCACACCAAGACGCAGTGCGTTTGCGAGGGGTGACTCGGGGTAAGATAGTGCCAGGAGTCGGTAGAGTATGGATACCATGATCTCGCTAAATGTATTGGGTTGGAGTTTGCGGCCGGTCTGGCTGGCGAGGTTGCTGAGGGTTGCAAATTCATCTAGATCTTTCCATACATTCGATAGTCTGGGGTCTAGGGTTTTGATAAAAGTCGCAATGACACCATTTCGTTTCGCTGCTTTTTTCATACCTCGGATCAGATTTTTGCTTGAAATATACGGGTTCCAAGATATGTCGTCGTTGAAAAATATTGGTCTACTACCAAAACGAAGGGCAAGGCCAAGATCGACCCTATCAAGTGTCAGATGCCTTTCAAGCTATTTGAATCAAGATACTTGCTTACCTGCAGACCTTGGCCGGAAGTCTAGGATTATCGTATCTGAGCATCTCGAGACCACCTCTCAGATTGATTATCCTTGCCATACCAGCTACATGACTCTCCGCCGCAGCCCGATCACCTATCAACTCGGCAACAAGGCCTAGCGTAACGACCACCATTATAGTAGCATCAGAAATAGCTTTTGAATCTTGTGGGTTGCTGAGTCTTTCTTGGAGAAGCCTGACTGTTTTCAAAAAGTGAAATTGTGACAGACTACCGTGTTCTCTTCCAAGAATCATGTCAAAGTAGGCCTCAGTTGAAAAGATAACAGAGTGGAAGTACACTTGGTCGACTAGAAGATTAGTAGTCCACGATGACTTCATCTCGTCAACTTGAAGACATATCTCCGACGGGTACAATGCTCCCTTCATCCCGTGAAATGCTATCGCTATTAGTCTTGGACGATTCGACAACAAAGAACGACATACACCGAAAAATATCATTCTCCATATAAGGCTGCAAAGGCTCGGGGAAATCAAGTAACGAGAGGTTGGATCCAACGCGACCTGGAATGGAGCCATCAGGAATTTGCAATGCTGTAGATGTATCTTTCTTCCGCAACATCCATGATTTGAACTCTTTCTCATCATCCCTAGAGCGGTTTACACGAGCAGCATGGCTTCTGACAAGTCTTTGATTGTCTTTACCAGGCTTCTCAGATGGTGCTTCTACCACGAACGTCAAAGTTTGAGCTGTAGGAGAGTTAGCGAGTGGCAGTATGTGAGACGTGGTATACGTGCTTACTCTGGGGATTCTGTCGTCTTTGTTTTGGCATGATGCTATGGAATTGTTGAGGTTATACAATATTTATGAAATCTGCAGTTATCAGTCGAAACTCTTTTCTATCTTCAAGATGCAAGCCTTTGACGGAACATGGTTCAGAACAAGTCATCAGCCTTGCCTCCGGCCTGGTATCATCACGGAATTCGGGTTTCTTAACTCCGAGCCCTACAACGAGAAAATAGAGGCTTGTCTCAGCCACACTACAAAATCGACACACTGCTGCAAGCATCATATGAACAGACTCAACACTGGCACTAACAAAAAGAAACGATTTTGACTTAGTTTATCAAATGATGGAATACCAGCTAAAGTTATCTTAGAGCGCAATCATCGACATCTAGATCCCAGAGATGACGTCCTTGACGCCAGCAAAATCAAACTCTTCCAGCGTTTCATTCCAAATCTGCTGTACCAAGACATCGCCATGGGTATAAAACCAACAAGCCAGTCTAAAACACCATATCAGTAAGTAACTCACAACATACCAGTCTCTACTTACGGTGCGATTTCGCAGCTCATCAGAAAACAGCCATGAGACTCCTTTCCGTGGCCATACACAGCATCGGTATAACTCGCAGCGCCTCTATCCACAGGTCTCCCAGCGATAGAAAGGAGCCCCTTGACGAGCGCTGCAGCGACTCCGGTGGCTTCGTGATGGCCTCCCAGGTTCGTACCCTTTGTAAGTCCAGGATCGACCATATTGATGACTACATCGTTCGGATTGACTTTATCGCAGAGTTTTACAAGGAAGAGCTGGTTGAGCAGCTTTGACACGCCGTATCGCTCCTGTGAATCCCAAGGCGTGATGCTTGGATTGTCGAAAGCTGCTAGTAGGGGTCTCTCGTCTCGGGTTGGAAATTTGCACAAATGTGCTGTGAGAGAGTTGACGGTAGTAAGTCTGGGTGGACCATGGCCTGAGACCTTGGTTTTGAGAATGGGGATGAGTAGAAGCGTGAGAAAAGCGGTGCTGAGGTGATTGACTTGCACAGTGACTTCATGACCGGTAGCGGTGACCGTCCCAAAGCTAGTAGCAGAAAGTCCAGCATTAAGGATAACAAAATCAATACGAGATAAATCATTTTCACACTTCTTTGCAAAAGCCTGGATAGAATCGTACGATTCCATATCCAGTTGCCAAATATCAATTCTAGCAGACGGCGCAATGGCATTGAGCTTCTGAGCCGCTGCTTTGCCCTTTTCCAGAGATCTGACGCCCATTATCAGACGCGAGAGGCCTAAAGAGAGTAGTTGCTTTGATGCTTCAAATCCAAGGCCTGTGTTGGAGCCGGTGATGACAGCGACGCTGCCTTGGACTTGTGGGTATTTTTCTTTGGTAGGTAATTCGATGGTAGTACGGAATTGGTTCTTCCAGAATACTGGTAGCCAGAAATGAGGAAGAGGAGGCATGTCTCTCGATGAGACTGCCGATGTGTTGGTGCAAGGCATGATGGATATTAGACAAAGGTTGATTGATGAGGTTGAAGTAGTTGAAAGATGGGAGAGCTATGCTGCTTTTCTGAAGATTCTTTGGCATCAATACACCGTTTTTATACTGAAATCTGTCTCATATGGCTTTATTGCTATATTTACTCTTGTTGTCGACTGAAAGGAAGCAATCCCAAAGAGGAAATCGCAAAAGTCTTGGCATTCTGACAGCAGCGTCATGGCCAATCAGCATCTTTCGTTCTTCTTCACGGGACAATCAATTACACGCAAAACTGCGTAACAAGGCATTGAATAGTGGTTTAATAAGTGGAAGACGGAGTTAAGATGCTATTTCCTCGTCTCCCGAATATTTCCATCTTGTTTTCAATTGGGAATCTGGTCTGATCAATAGGACATATGTGGTTCGACTAACTTACACGCACAGGTCCAAGTCGAGTGCAGTTTTTGTATGACAAACCCTGATTCGTATACAGGCTCAATTTACTACCTTCTACAAGGATACCCGTTCATATCTCCAGTGGACCTTTCTCGCAACAATCAATCCTATTCTATTCTATCTCCTATCTCGTTCCCATTCTGACCTCCGATCGCGCTTATCTCTTCGGAATCCGTGGTGGATATCGTCAGATATGCTAAGACGGTAGCTCCACGTCGGAACTACATCTACTACCGAATCCCATCATTCTTCCACTGACTCGTCTTCACCACACGCCCAGTTCCCCGTCCTCATGACACTACCCCTCGTGTACCTTGCGCCCTACAAGATCCTGTCCAATCAATAATGCCAATTATTATGTCTTGGCTTTGACAAGTGGACCTGGTCAATCATGCCCCGCGATAGCTCTCATGATCAATAGCCGGGCCCCGAATACTTTATTATCTCTCTGGCGACCCTATGTTGAGACAATTCAATTCATTGCTTCTTCGTAAACCGAAATACACACAGATACCCTCATCACAATGACCGTCGTCACACTCCCAGAGCCCTTTGCAAGCATCCCCCGAGAGAACTTCCTCTTCGGCGCATCTCCCCTCCAGCCCCTCCCCCGTATATCCGCCGCTCTCGGCGGCAAGGTCAACGTCTACGCAAAGCGCGAGGACTGCAACTCCGGTCTCGCCTACGGTGGTAACAAGGTCCGAAAGCTTGAGTAAGTCAATTACATCTCGCAGCTCCAACAACAAAATAGCTGACTTTGCGACACCAGGTACCTCGCCGCTGAGGCTCAAGCCCAAGGATGCGACACCCTCGTCTCAATCGGCGGCGTCCAGTCCAACCATACCCGCGCCGTCACTGCTGTCGCTTCAAAGCTCGGCCTCAAGGCTGCGACCGTCCAGGAACACTGGGTTGAGTGGGAGGACCCTGGCTATGAAAAGGTTGGCAACATTCAGCTCTCGCGACTCATGGGCGGCGACGTGAGACTCGACCCTTCGACGTTTGGTATTGAGCACAAGACAACTCTCTCCAAGCTCACAGAAGAGATCACAAGCGCTGGCCGCAAACCCTACTATATTCCCGCCGGTGCCTCAGACCATCCCCTGGGCGGTCTGGGTTTTGCGCGCTGGGCCTTCGAGGTCGAAGCGCAGGAGAAAGAGCTCGGCATCTTCTTCGACACCATCATCGTGTGCGCCGTAACAGGCTCTACGTTCGCCGGCATGATCGCCGGCTTCAAGCTCGCGCAGAAGAATGGCTCTCCCGCGCGCAAGATCATCGGCATCGACGCCTCAGGAAAAGTGCAACAGACATTCGACCAAGTGCTGCGCATCGCAAAGTCCACAGCCGCCAAGATTGGTCTCTCAGAGGACGACATCACCGCGGACGACGTGATCCTGGACCCCAACTACAACGCCAAGGTGTACGGCATTCCCGACGAGACGACCATCGAGGCCATGAAGTTTGGCGCCGCGACCGAGGCTTTCATCACGGATCCTGTGTACGAGGGTAAGAGTTTGGCGGGAATGATGGATTTGATCAAGACTGGCAAGATTGCGAGTGGGAATGTGCTTTACGCGCATTTGGGAGGTCAATTGGCTCTGAATGCCTATTCTTCCCTGTGATTTGATGTTTTTAATTATAAAGCGTAAATAGAACAATTAGAGAATTTCTTAACTCAACCATTCCTGCCTGTTGTCGATCATGTGTAAGCTATACTCAATACCAACCCAGCCGAATTGAGCGAACTTATTTTATAGCTGCACTTCCATCAACCTTCCTTCTATCCCCCACCTCATCTTGTGACGGATATTAATCGCATAACCAAAAACTATCAACATGAGTATCTCTCACGAAACTGAATTAAGCGTCTTGTCCACTATAACGGAATTCTTCAACGCCTCGTCTGGATCTTCCGACGAGGCCCGCGACTACCTGCTTGAATCATCTTACGTCATACAATCAACGCCAGAATGTCTAGAGCAGACAACTCTCAAAAATCTATCTTTCGGTCAAGACAAGCAAGACTTCAAGCTGCAGTGGATTGTAGACGAGCTCCAGGAACTGTTTGTATACGAGAAGCTCGCTGCAGCGTGGACTGGCTGGTCCATACTTGCAGATGATGGAACCACCATCAGTCAGAAGAAAGGCGTCGTTGGCTTGGCTCATACCGAAGGTCGCTGGAAGATATCTGGTATTGCTTCCACCGAGAGATCAGTAGTGAGTCCTGAGAAGAACGAATCAGAGGTCAATAAACAGATCATGGAACCCATCAATGCTCTTTTGGAGGACTTTTCCCACCCAGACTGGGACACTCTGAAGGAGTGGTTTATTCCAGGCGCTGGAGTTACTTTATACCGCCCACCTGACGGGCCGATATCTATGACTCTAGAGCAATCCATCGTTCGTCTGCAAAATATGATCAAGAGTGGTATCACTATCCAGGAGAAGATACATGATGTTCAAGTGCGAAGGCACGGGGACATGGCCTTGGTCTGGGCGCCTTTTGTGGTGGAAATCAACGGTGTACCTCGGCATGAGGGAGCCAATGCATTCACGCTTCTGAGAAAGGAGGGAAGATGGATGTTCAGTGGATGTCAAGACTATGGGGTGGCGTTGTGAGTTGGTGGAAACGTGCCTTCCGGTTTGGACTCATGGCAGGCTGCGTGTGATGTCAAGATAGATGTCACTGCTGGGGTATCTCTCCTCTGTCTGTGGCTTTGATGCCTTGGAACTGTTTTCTTTGTTTAGCTGGCAGTCGCACTTCCAATGACTGTTTGCGCGTGTTTAGGAGATGCGGGTAGGTGCAGTTCAGATGAGTTTTCTTTGGCTGGGTTGTACTCAGATCTGTTGTGTTTTCGCAACTCCGTATGAAATTCAATGTGTCTGTATGGTAAGGCCGTGTGAATACTTTGTTATAATGGCAGAACTTGAAGGCGTTCGAAATGAAGTATCACTTCAAGGTAATTCGAGAAGCAAAGGAAGTCTCTCCTGAGTAAACCTCTATCATCTAGTTGAATGTCCCAGATCATTACATGCACAAACAATACATTCTGCAGCTTCCCGCTCTTCTACCTCTACAGACTCCTAAAAACGCTTCTTTACCTCAGGTCAGCGTTCGCAGTGGGTTCTAGAACAAAAGAATGTTGCAATCCCTCAGTTCTGTTTCATTTCCTTTGTTCGATGGCCTTTACTATGTCTTCAAGAACTCTTTATCCTGAAATGGCTTTTATCGCGGTTTCGATACTGAGCTTTTCTGGTAATTGAAACACTTGTCTAGTATACGCTCCAATGCTTCATTGATCATTTCACAGCAAATGTATAATTCTGATCCATTCCTCGGGGTATCATAAGAAATAGCGACTTTAGAATAGATGACAGAAAGGCTCAGGTAACTTGAGCATAAAATTCAGCGCTCTTTACCTTATCTTTATTTTCCCCTAGCTTAGACCGTTGAATCTTCTTACACCCACCCGCCATTTCATTGGTGTAGGAGCTATCCTTGAGTATCGCAGATCTAACACCTTGGACTGATATGGAAACTGCTTGCAGGGCTTCGGTGCCTACAGCCAACCTAGGCTGCTGGTGGTAAATCTATAATAGAGCTAAAATACGTAGGCAAAACACAACTATTCAAGTACATTTCCAGAGCTATACTGCATTTTTGTACACCACTCATTCCTTAAAGACAGTAATTACAGGGTAAAGCTATTCTATGAACTATGCAGCTGATTTCTCCATAATGGGGGTTTCAGCTCTAGCTTCTTTAAGGTACGAACTGCCTCACTGAGGCTCATGGACAATCACCATGTAGCCCTACAAAGTGCAGCATTCTGAGACTCGACTAAAGTCCGAGTACTCGATAAGCCACACAAAAGTGCCAAAGGAATGGTTCACTTTGTTTCCATTCATCTGCTTGAATCTTTGAATGCTAGGCTGCTTTGTCTGCCTCTTTAGTTCACTTCTATAAAGACTAGGTAGAACTGTCACCTTGATATACTTTGTATAATTGACACGTTATCGGTTCGACATATACACAGACTATAAATCCAAGCATCTACTCTTCCGCGACTCCTTCTCATCACAACTTTGGTCCATCGTGTGGTTTATGTCTCGTCGTTCTGGCTTTCCGCCGCCTCCTTTATCACAACGTAACACAGTACCAACATGAGCAGCGACTACAGCCACATGCTTGCCGCCCTTGGAAGCCCCGACTTTTACAAGTGGCTGGATGACCAACGTGATAACTCAGTCACTGAAGAATACCGTTTCGATGAGGAACCAGCTTTCTTTTACCAAGATTCCGATATGAATAACTCATCAGTCGCTCCAACTCCTAGGTCTGGTTGGGACGGGAATTTCCAGCAATCGAGCGACTTGACCAGCGGACCTCTAGACACTGGAAATGATTTTAAGCAGGAATCTGCATCCAACACTCTGACTGTTGCTACCCACAATCTCCAGGTTGCAAATGAAGAGCCTCAACAACAGGCGCATCTACAGCAGGAGGTTCATCAGGTGCAGGTTGCTCAACCTCCCTACCAAGCACTATCCCAACAAATACAACCATGTCAACCACAACACTTCCAGTACCAGTACCAAGGCTATCAACTACAGCTACCAAAGCCTGAACTCACCCAGCCGCAGACCACAGAGCTCCAGCCTGTCCAGCTCCAGCCGGTAGCAGAGGTCCAAACTCCACAGTCTCGCCAAGATTCCATGACCGTACTCCCAGCATCTGAAAGACACGAAAAGATCCCCAAGAAATTTCGCATCCCAGCCCAACTCAAGGGCCGAGACGCATCGCAGGAGTGGCTGATCTCCCAGCTCAACAACCACACCCGCGAATATCAGGGCTACATCGACACCCCTGACGCCGCTGGCTACTGGGGGCGTGTCTTTTTCAGCCTTTCGCGCGCCGAAGGTGGAAAGGTTACGTGTCCAAGCAACGATGCGACGTTTCCCAAGACTCATCAGGAGTACCGCGACCGCGTTCGTCAGATCTTCGAGGCTATCTGCGACTGGACGAGTCGTCGAGAGTGGCGGGCAAAGATGGGATCGTCTGCGGCGAAGAAATGGACGGATAAAGCAAAGGCTGATCGAAAGGCACAGCATAATCTGCCAGAAATTCCCGACGAGGACCTCATCCCTCCTGCTGAACTGATACCTTCGGTTGAGCAGCAGTGGAAGAACGTCATTCACTACCATCTATCGGATATTGAAATCGAGTTGCTTAGCTCAAAGATTCTAGTAAGTCTTCGCAGCAAGGTTATTGTCTAATGCTTACTTTGTTCGAGGACGAAGCCATTCGTGCCCAAAAGGGAGAGAACTTCATTCCTTTATGGAGCAACAACGAGACGCAGTGGGAAGAATTCGACAATTTCGGAGAGCGATAGAACCGCATCCTGCATGCCTTTCGGGTGAGTAGCCCGTGACGTTGTGAAGCTGAGTGCTAACTGTTGAAAGTTCCACAAGGTCTTGATCCATTCCGCCCTTCGCGCCTCTTGGATTTCGCGCATCGCCAATTCTCCAGACTCTGAAACTCGTGTATGTCAGTTGAAATTCCCTTATAAACAGCACTAATGTGAGATGCAGCGCAAAGATCAAAACAAAGCTGGCAATGACCGCAAGCGGCTTCTTATCAAGCAGGGTGGCAAAGAGCGGAAGCGACCCAGAATTGGAAACTAAGTCAGGTGTCGACAGATGGTTGTGCATTTGGGGTCTTTTTATATACGATGGATGTGATAGGATTTATGGAAAGTTGCGATATTCGAGGGACGTTGAAGGGTTTGCCACTTGGCAATTAGGTAGACAGCTCATCATGCCTGTATAGATAGATACTTGTCACACATACATTAGAGTCACTACTAGAGCACAGCAAAAGATCGTCGTGAGAAGAATGGCTGTAAATCATGGTGCGAACACCCGCTAATATTCATGCATATCTACCAGAGGTGTTGATCCTCAATCATTTTCCTATCATCCTTTTTTCACCATTTCTCATGTTGAATCCTCCTCAACGCCAGTAAACAAAGAACCCAATTCTCCCTTCTTTACCAGCCACGTCCAGCGAGCTTCTCCTCAGGCTTCATGCTGTCGCAGTTGATGCCCACCATGGCCTCACCAAGCCCTGTGCTGGTCTCGGCCAAAACCTTGGCGTCGCGGAAGTGTGTTGTCGCGCGCACAATCGCCTTGGCTCGCTTGGCTGGGTCGCCCGACTTGAAGATGCCGCTGCCGACAAAGACTCCGTCACAGCCGAGCTGCATCATGAGCGCTGCGTCGGCCGGCGTGGCTACTCCACCGGCGGCAAAGTTGACCACGGGGAGGCGGCCTAGCTCTGCTGTTTGGCGGAGGAGCTCGGCGTCGACCTCAAGTTCGCGGGCGAGCTCGCGGATGCGCACGATGCCTCCCTCGGCGAGGGCGGCCTTGGCTTGTGCGATTTGCTTATTGACCGTCTTCATGTGTCGCACCGCCTCGACGACGTCACCGGTGCCGGCCTCGCCCTTTGTTCGGATCATGGCAGCGCCCTCGGCGATACGGCGCAGAGCTTCACCGAGGTTACGGCAGCCGCAAACAAATGGGACGCTGAAGGGGCTCTTCTCGACATGGCTCTCGTCGTCGGCGGGGGTGAGAACCTCAGACTCGTCAATGTAGTCGACGCCGAGGGCCTCGAGGATCTGGCACTCGACGAAGTGGCCGATACGGGCCTTGGCCATGACGGGGATGGTGACAGCGTCTTGGATCTCCTTGATCATAGCGGGATCGGACATACGGGCCACGCCGCCGTCCTTGCGGATATCGGCGGGGACACGCTCGAGGGCCATGACGGCACAGGCACCAGCTTCTTCGGCGATGCGGGCCTGCTCGGCGTTGACGACGTCCATGATGACGCCGCCCTTGAGCATCTGAGCAAGACCAGCCTTGACGGTGAAAGAGGACTTGGCTTCACCGTTGCCGGCGGACGCAGTGTTGGAGTTGTCGTTGGTCATTGTGAAGATATTAAAGTACGAGAAGAAAAATCCACTGTTTGAAGTCTAAAGAGGAAAAGGAAAACAAAAGACGAGAGGGGAATCGTCAGGTCTTTAAGTTTTCTTCTTCCGCCTGCTGAGTCACAGAAATCAATGACCAAATAAGAAGTCGCCCAGACAGCTACAGCTACAGCAGTCCGGCCGTCCGCCTCCGCCCCCCGGTATGCGGCGCCGTGAGTGCGGAGTAGCAGACATTTTCGCCTCCGCCGCCTCCGAGGACATGCAGAGTTGCCAATGCTGCAGTAGTGAAACCCCGGTACTGAACTCCGGGCGTTCCAACCGAAAGAGTAAGGTAAGCTTTGGGCTGACATGTGCCGTGTAGAGGCGGCAATTGTCGGGAAGACGAGGCTCAAGTCGTGCATGTCATGGATGGGGAGATTCCAAAGAGGGGTCCGCTGCATGAGGAGCTGCATTGTTCTAGATGCTCGTGATATCGGGCCGGTATCTGACATCGATCGTTTATGATAAGCCCTGTCTGTCCATTGCATTCGTGTAGTTTCTTTATGTTCCAGCCATTGTCCTCTTGATTGTTCTTGCAACAATGTCTAGCTCGTCCCCCTCCGCCCCCCACGAAACTTTACTTTGTTCTGCCGGCACCTGACTCGATCTAGTCCGTCATATGCCGGACGGCGATCGGGGTCCTTCGGAGGAACCTCTTCTTCTAGCGTGTGCACTACGTACCCGTCCTGCATAGCACATGCATGGGCCTAATGCACGGTTTTATCCCTTTTGGGTCACTCCGGTATCCATTACCAGAATCTGGGGAACAAGGTAGAACATCATGTAACTTGTTCTTGACTAATAGCGTTTTTCTTCTTTTTCGCCTTCGGTACATTTCTCCGAAATAAACCGTCATAGTTCAACAAACAGTCATATCTGTCCGTTGTCGCTCTTGGCTTGGTTTTCATTGCTTCAAAACTCAATATCCCTTTTCGCTTTTTTGCTGCAGACATCAGCTTCAACATGATCAGTCTTACTGTCGGCGTCTTGGCCCTGCAGGGTGGTTTCTCAGAACATGTTGATCTAGTCCGCAAAGCCGCAGAATATCTTTCTTCGACTGAGGGTATTTCCAAGGCAAAGTTCCAATGCGTCGAGGTCCGCACAAAAGAGCAGCTTGATCAATGCGATGCTCTTATCATTCCCGGTGGCGAAAGCACCACAATCTCTTTTGTCGCTGCTCAGTCAGGTCTTTTAGAGCCACTTAGAGATTTCGTCAAGTACACAATGCCCGTTCACAGTGTTCTATATTTACTGACACAAACTAGAGTTCAGAAACGTCCGGTCTGGGGAACTTGCGCTGGTCTCATTCTTCTTTCCGACGAGGCCAATGCTACCAAAAAGGGCGGCCAGGAACTTATCGGTGGTCTCGCCGTGCGTGTGCACCGCAACCACTTTGGTCGCCAAATGGAGAGTTTCGAATCTGGTCTGGAGCTCCCCTTTTTGAACGACAGCAAACCCTTCCCCGGAGTCTTCATCCGTGCACCTGTCGTGGAGGAAGTCATTGGCTCAAACAGCGATGAGCGACCAGCAGTGCAGATCCTCGCCAAACTACCAGGCCGTGTAGACAAGATGAAGTCCGGCGTGTCGCAGGCCAACACGAAGGATGACTCGGGTGATATCGTCGCCGTCAGACAGGGCAATGTGCTAGGAACAAGTTTCCACCCAGAGTTGACAAAGGATGAAAGAATACACGTGTGGTGGCTAAAGGAGATTCTCAACCAACAATAGATACCAGGGTACATAGACGGCGTTATGAGAAATATAAACAAGTATTAATTATTGCTAAGGGTATCGGCCGTATTACTCATGTCATTACTTCGTTCAGACTTTGCCCATGGAAGTATCATATCCTGGCGGTGGTGAATGTGGACGAGCAACAGGACCTCCCACCTGCGGAGATGAACCAAAGCCCAATATCTGAAGAATATCAAGATCGCCCATCGACTGCGCCAATTCTGCTGGGGAAATACATCCTCCGACATTCGCATCCGCTCCATGTGCACTAAGCAACCGGATCAGCTCAGTATCTCTCCTGGAAATAGCTTGCATCAACGGCGTCCTGCCCTTTTTATCCGCCGCGTTCGCATCCGCTCCAGCCTCAAGTAGAAGCTTAGCCTGGTCCCTTCTCCCATTATCAATAGCATACAACAAGAGCGTCTCGCCATTGTTCATTTTCTTCCTCGTGTTAGATCCGGCCTGAAGCATCATCCTCACAAGATCTGTGCTTCCCGTCTCCATGGCGAAACATATCGCAGCGACACCCCATGTTCCATCCGATACGTTTGGCGATGCTCCATGATCGAGAAGCGATTTCACCAAGCGGATCTTCTCAGCCTCTGACAATTTGCTGTCGCGCAAGGCGATCACGAGAACAGGATGGCCATAGAGATCTTTTGCGCTCGCGTTGGCTCCACGCTCGAGAAGAAGCTCCACCATGTCCAATTTCCTCTTTATGACGCAGTCCGCCAGCACAGAGAGACCACTCATTCCCTTTGCGCTGGCGTTGGTGCCGTTCTCAAGGAGAAGCTTAAGTATATCTATGCGATCCTGGCTTGCTGCTATGGCAAGGATCGAGGTACCTGTAGCGTCACTGGAGTCGGGATTGGCGCCGTGTCGGAGCAACAGGCGAACGAGTTCAATGTTCCCCTTCTTGACAGCCTGCGCAATGACCGGTCTGCCTGACGTGTTTGTGACATTGGGCTTGGAGCCGTTCTCGAGAAGAAGTCGAATCCCTTCTAGGTTTTCGCTATTGCACACGTCGACAAAGTAAGACTGTCCTGAGAACCTGGCAGCGTTGGCATTCCACGTGCCCTGGTCGATGAGCATCTTTGCAACACCGATGCTTCCCACCGACGCGGCTAGGAACACGGGCGGCATCTTCAAGTCCTTGGAGTTGGTGTCTGCTCCAGCTCCAAGAAGGAATTTAACGGCATTCTCTTGATTGGCCAGAATGGCACAGCTCAGAGGTGCGTTTCCTTCTCCATTTCGCCCGTTAATGTTGGCACCTTGTGCTAGTAATCCACTCATCTGCTGGACATCACCACGAAGTGCTGCTTGGCAAAGAGCTGTTGATAGAGGGTCAGGTTTGGGCCAAAGACCAGATGTCATGGCCTTGAATGAACTGGTCAGCGAGGACAGGCCTTTGGTAAAACCTGATCCACCATTCGACGGGCCTGGCGATTGTGGTGATGAAGCTTGTGCTGGCTCATAAGGCGGTGGCTCAATATCACCAGCAAAAGGTCCTTTACTACTTGATGCGAAAGAGCTACTCTGCGGTATAGCAGTCGTGAGAATATCCTTGACCTGTGAAGCCTTTTCACAGGCCTTATTCACATGATCAAAGATCTCTCTGCCACTTTTACTATCAAGCGTCGCATCCTGCTCATCCCGGCTTGACCTAAATTCACTGGTCTTAGTCAAGATCATACAACACCGCTAAGCAACTTACAAAGAGAGGATCTTTGCAAAGAATGCAAATAATCGCGTAAACGCAAGCACAGCATCGTTGTAAACCATCAAGAACACCTCATCCAGCATCGGAAGTGTCTCGGCCTGCAATCGCATGACCTGCTTATTCAAGACCGTGGACACAACATCACACGATCCAAGACTTTGGCTCAACGTCGTCTGCAGACGTCCCGAGATGGCGCTTGCGCTGTTTAGCGCAGTCTCGAGATATCCCACATGCTGATGCAGCTGATACAGTCTGAGAGCGAACGAAGAGAGTCGCTCGTCGGGGACCCCGAGTGTACTATTCAACTCATTCAGTTCCTCGGCGCTAGACAGGACACGATGTGAGACCGTGGAGCCGAGCGAGGTGAGCGAAATGACTGAGAAGCCGTCTCGGTCCATTGTGTGGAGATTGATATAGTGTGATGTGACGGATATGATGCGGGGAATGACTAGCAAACTAAACAAAATCGCGGAGAAGCTAGAGATTTATGTAACCTTATGCTATTACCACGCTTACATATAACAAACCAAATCCCTACCTACAAGATATCACTGCCTGGGAATAATCCTCAACTAGACCGTGTAGGGCTGAAAAACGCCTACCTAGGTAAGGCTGAATGATAAAATAACAGAAGCGTCGTGTGCAGATTACGCGGTCCTGGACTGCGACACCACGTGTAGATCCTTTTGCAGCCGAATAGAGAGGCTCAGCTGGTCTTGGCTGCCTCTCCTACAGCAACAGGACAGGGATCTAGACCGCACATCATACGTCGCCTTGATACGACGACCTGCCCAATTGAATTGGTAGACAGAAGAACAAGAGGTTTATTATTGACCAACCTCTCTATATTGAATCCCCTTCAAAAAAGCATATCGCTTACGCCATCGTGCATATATCCCCTGTTCCCGTTCAATTTCATTTCGTATCTCGTACCGCTTCTTATTTGGGGCTCACAGGCTTCGCCGTGACGCCCTCAACAGGCGCCTCCTTTGCCTTCTCGGGGCGCGACATGAGGATGAAGAATCCCGCACCGAGCGCAAGACCGACGCCTCCCAGCAAAATCATTTGCGTGCTATTTTCCCCGTTAGAACGAATCCCTGCTCTTTCAGCAGAAACACTCACTTGTCGCCCTTGCTCATGGGCTTATCTGAAGACTTGGGACCAATGGGTTCCTGTTCGTTGTGTCGAAGAAGGGATGTCGTGCGGAAGCCGCGCTGGACGGCAGGCATGGAGGGCCTCAAGGCCATTGAAGATCGGACGATGCGAGCAGACATGGTGTTGATAGTGTAGTGTGGTCGATGTATCGTTGGTAGTAGTGTCTTTGAGTCGTGATGCTTTGCTTATTGACAATTGATTTGGCAGATGTTCAAGGCAAGTACGATTGAAAGAACAAGCACATTTTAGAGGAAACCAAATAAGAGCTCAAGGGCATTGATGACGTCCATCATGGCTTTTGTTGACACATTTGGCGTATAAAGTGAATCAACAGTGGGACTCATTTATCGTGGCGTCATTGATGCGGGCATGCAATCGGACTGTCATCATTGCCGCAGAATTAGTAGGACATTCCACTGTGAGATCAAGCCACCGACTGAAGAGAAAGCAGTAAAGGTCCCAACGATCAATTCCATATCGAGTTCATCCCTAGGTAGGTAGACTTGTCTGGCAACGTCACAGTCAGCACGATTGGCTCAACAGCAGAATAATGACAACGTTCCGTCTTCAACGCTCGCTCAGTAATTAAAATAAATACGTAAAATTTCCGTTCTATGATGCCCCTAACGTCTATGCCTGCTTTTTTTCCCAAAGGTTTTTTTGTCCTCATTTTGAGCCCAACTACCTTGTGTCCCTTTGTACTCTCCCCAAGGCAACAATCGCAGAGTCATGGGCTTTGCAAGCGTCTCAGACCAGCTGTCATATCTAACATCGCTTGGGTATCAAACATTATTCGTGAAATCCCCATGCACCAGACTTGTTGACGGCAGGACCATCGGTAGAAGGAGTTTGTTGTTTTGTTATGGGATAGGCGTGGTTCCTGCGACCACAGCTGAATTCGCCTCTCAGAACCACTAAAGTTCGATACGGACCAGTGTTGATCAAGACTTTGCTTCACCGTTCCGGCCGTTCGAAAGAAGAGAATTTCCGTTCAGGTCCAAGGCATGGGTGTCAACAGTCGACAAGGCCTTGGTTGAAACCTGAGTCGGCGTCGGTATTGCTTGCACGTCGCTGGGTCGACGGCTGTCGTTGCGGTACCCAGATTCTTCTTGTTATGTCCAACACTCGCGTGGGGTATATCCAACTATCGCGAAAAGATTCGAAGAGACATATCCACACTCCCCGTAGCAATAACACAACGGATCTGGACATCTTGAGGTGCCGCCGCTCCCACTTTCTTTGGAGTACTGGTATCTCCATTGGCTTCCTCGGTTGAGCCCTTATCCTTGATAATAGGCGGCGCCCATCTCAGGCTTGTGATGAAATGCTCGTGTGAGCCCTCAAGGGTCTTGACACACTTTCCTTCTTGGCTGAGATCCCAGCATCGGATGGTCTTGTCGTCGGATACGGAGAGAAGGAATTTACCGCTGGGGTGAAACACGAGACCTCGCACCCAATTGTCGTGGCCTATCAAAGTCTTAATACAGGTTCCTCTGCCATCCCACAGCTTAATTGTCTTATCTCTGCCTCCCGTTGCCATAAACTCTGCCGCACTGCTAGCTGGAGGCGCCTTCTTTACTCCAGCTAGAGTAGCCAGATGCGAGTATGCTGCAGGCGGCGCAAAGGTACAACATTCGACGAAATGTTCGTGGCCAATCATGACAAGTTTGGCTTCGGGGTTCGGCACAGAAATATCCCAGAGCCTCACTGTTCGGTCGTTGCCAGTCGAAAGTAGATATTTTCCATCCAAAGATGGAGCCACGTCGCGAATCCAGTCGGCGTGTCCTCGTATCGTCTTGACGCAGTATCCTGTTGTGACATCCCATATCCTCACTGTAACATCTCGGCTAGCGCTCGCGAGTAGATTGCCGGATAATGGTGCCCCAGGAGCTCCAGAGGGTATAAATCGTACGGCGCTTACGCTATGGTCGTGACCGGGTAGTGTTCGAATATTTTGGTACTCGTTTGACGGGTCCCAAAGCTTGATGGTCAGATCAGAACTGCAGGACGCGAGCAGTGTATGACCTTTCGGGCCACCGTAATCGAGATCGAGAACCGCCTTGGTGTGGCCTTTCACCGTCCTTTCAAGCTCGCCAAACTCCCAATCCCAAATCTTGATGGTGGCGTCTTCGTCTCCGGACGCGATAGAGGAGAAGATAGGATGGAAAGCGACACAGTTAATAGGTGTTCTATGCGATTGTAAGACGTGTCGGGGAGGTCCAGACGGAAGCCAGGATAAAGGATCTCCTCTGCGATTGGCGAGAGATGTCGGTGTAGCGCTATTAAGTTCTGTCTGGAGGTTTTGAGTCTGCACTTCTAGATCCATGATCTATAGAAATTGCTCAATTAGTCCAGATACACCCAACCGCACCCATCACAGTCGTACCTTTTTTTGCAATCGCACAACACTCGTCCATTTCTTCTCCAGTAGAGTCTCGTATTTCTTAGCGGTAGCAGGATCAAAGACATCTTCTCCAAGGCCGAGCTCCGTTCTCATGGCAGCAGCACTATCTTGCAGATTATTTGCGGCAAGGTATGCGATGATGGATTTATGCCTGCAGCACGGTCAGATAGGCAAATAAATCATAAGCTCCAGAAGCTCACGAACAGCTCCTCAGCCTGCCGGCTCGTCAACGTCCGGCTCATGATGGCGGTGTATCGCTCTGCTCAGGAGAGCACGTATTCCCAAGATAGTCGATTCGTATCGTCGTAGTTTCCAAGAGTAGATTGTTGGTGGTGGAAAAGGGCGGGATATGCGAAAGCGGTTGGGTTCGTGGAGAAACGGCGGGGGAGGGGCGGATTGAGGTTTTGGTGGGAGCTTCGTTCCGTGACGTGTCTGTGGAGGATGCGCTGAACAAGAGTTGGTGTCGTGCGTAGCCGGCCAATGGGAAGCTTGATCCGAGAACACTCGAAGGCGGTAAGACACAAGCAACAAAGGAAATACCGACAGCTCTATCGGCTTCAGGGAAATGCGCAGAGCGACGCGGTTTCTAGGGGCATTGATATCAAAGAGCGGTGCAGCTAGACTGAGCGGCGGTCCAAGGTCACGTGCAGGTTGGATATGGGGCTACCCTATACGTACATCGTTGATGCATCAGGACGGCCTCGACAATGTATGACAAACTGTAACGTAGCTGTCCGTTCATTAATTTGTTTCTGGATCCCTTCTTGTTGTTTTTTCCTGTTTGCGGGGGGTTTGGATTTGTTCCAGCGAGAGGTTCATCGTCTGGCGTGATTTGCATAGCTTCAGTAGCTTACTTGTATCATTTGCGTTTCGGAAACAACTTTGAAGCAATGCTACCAACTTCGCAACCTGTGTGAATGCTTTCTCGTGAGTGCTAAACTTTTGTTTTGTTGAATCTATTGGACTTCTGTATCAAATATTAGGCTTAGATATTTGGTAATTCCACAGCTTAAAGGACACGAATGCGAGAATGAGAGCAATCTGTGTTTCAACGTCGTGAAACATTCGTTGTCATTGCGCCTCAGTTTTAACGTGTGAAGTAAGTAGTTAACGTGGAAATCTCTGGACACAAATCCTGATCTAAAAGTCCGTGTATCTGGTGGATAAAGGTTGCATTCTTCAATAAATTCGCTAAACCCTTCTTCCCAAATGTCATTCACGACCAACAGCGGTCCTATCCGACGCTTAGACCAGTTGACGACCCTTGGATATTCTTATTCCGGTAACAGGTGTATGTTGGTACAAGATCTGGGGAACGTGCTGGCTCGTCTCCACTAAGAATGTGCATTGACTAGCATGACGACGACCTTGATGTGATAAATTGCTTGCTCTGTTGGTAAGAGAGTTTTGGATCTGAGAGGTTTGCGGGAATTATCGGGCATATGGAGGAGAGAATTATCATAGCTGGAATGCTGAGCGTCCGCTGGGCCGTATGGCTTGACTTGAAACGACCGGCGCGTTGACAGGGATACTTCCTCATGGTGAAGAGTCTATATGTTGTTCAACTGACTCTAAAAATAATATTTGCAGGAATTGAACCGAGGGTTCATAGGTTCTGTCGGCGACAACGAGGTAATGAAAAAGGAGTGATTCATCAGGCACTCTTATAAATATGAGGAAGTCATGCTGCTGCAACTATCGACTGGTTTTCATAGTCTAAAACGTATATGAGCAGGCAGACTGAAGTAGGATCTGTATCGTACTTCGTATAGTGCTTGAACGACAAGGGAAGGTTAGAGTATGATCATGTCAGTATCGAGGAAGATCGTTTATTAACTTGCGGCACCAGTAGTGAAATTGGAATATGTTTCAATAATATGTCATTAAAATGCTATATAGATTTAGACATCTAGTAATATCGAATAGTAGCTGGTGGCGTACGGGTGTCATTTTGACCCATTTGTGTAGTAATCTATAAACTTCGACTCGCTCGATTATTCTTTTCGTGAACTTGTATGATGGAACTCTTTGTGAACCCGTATTCCCTGTAGCATCTCATCACTACTCTCGTTCCCACTATCCGCCCTTACATTAAATGTCGTTGTCGTAAGCTCGTACCCGTCGGTGTCGGGACGTAATCTCGCATTAGTAGGAACTGCTATTTCTGTATAATTCGTGCCCTTGATCAGATCCGCCGACTCGTTTTCGTCGGGGAGTCTGTAGAACTGGTTTGATGATCGAGAGCCAGAATTCCTGCTCCTGCCGGCTATGGTGCCGTCCTGGGACTTGAGTCCCTTGGTGGACTTGTCGCCCTTGGAGCCGTATGTTTGTCGTACGTTGCTGCGGACTGAGGATGCGAAGGAGCTTAGGCCGGTGAACTTGGCCACAAGGCGGAGGACGGGCAACATGGTTGGGAGATTCGCGGAGACGATGCCTGCGGACATTTCGATCTCGGTCCATCCTACGGTCGGGGCCAGTGTGTAACTCGGGTCGGTAGCAGTGTAGGTGAAGAGCACGCTTGTTCGATAGGCCGAGGCGAAGACAACGAAAGATCCAATGGCGAAGGCGGCAGTGAGACCGAGTTTTTCTGACCTTCCGAGTTGTAATTTCCAGATGGGAGGAAGCGGGAGACACAAAATGACGATGTCGGTAAAAATGGTCGAGGCGGCGTTGGCGATCCAGGTGCCGACCTGGTTGATGCAACGTCCGGGAAGGTCGGGATACCAGAGTTTCGCGACGGGGATGCAGATGAAGATGAAAAGAAAGGTAATGGTGATGACCCATGCGAACACAAAAGACCCGACCAGCCAGGCCATCTTTTTGAAGTAGGGAACGCGGAAGATGCGGTAGTACATGAGCAAAAGACTCAGCTTGGTCCATCCCAAGTTCCAAGCATAGAGAACTTCTGCCACGACGAGCCACTTCGCCATCATAACGATCTGTGACGCTGGGACTTTGTCGGCGTGAATCCCCATACCGTTAGAGTGCATGGCGAAGATGAAGCCCACAACGACCAAGTTCCAACACTGGAGTTGTTAGCATTCGTCGTAGTCTGGAGATACGGTATCTTTACCATCGCGAAGAGGATCACATAGTCGTCCCACCATAGTTTCTGGGCCTTGAGATGTCGGCTATATAGTCGTAGAGCACATGATGCCAGAGCCAAGACGGTCATCGAAACAACAACTTCGACGGTCCATGGTTGAATGTTGTGTCTATCGAAACCTGGCAGGCCAGGGAGCTGAGACGTGGTCGGCATGTCGGAAATGGACTGTGCTACAGCACGAACATACCCGTACTACAACGCAAACGCAACAAAGGAATGAATGGTCTAAGATATAAAATGTCCACAAAGAGGAGAATTACATGTCAGTGGACGCATCCTGGCATCAGCACAGTAGTTATGGTCCGGGCACCAAATACCCAGACAAAGGCTCAGTTGACAGCTCACATCCCAAACCGAAAGAAGACTACGACACAACATGGTTTGGGGACGAGGATTCTACAAGTAACTAGCCAAGGGGTCTTTGGCTCTAGCATGCATCCCATTTTCAGCTAAACCCTGACTAGAACGTGTGAGTGGGTTCTTATTCCCGAACACTCGGAAAAGCTGGGCATTGGAGGCCGGTCAAGGTGATGCGAATAGGAGAACAAAAGATGGCATGGGTCTACGAGAGACACGGTGGTGAGACAGACGTCGAATGATCTACATATGGAGCTCCCTCCAGCCAGGGTTTGCAGAACCAGCCGAGTGGTAACTTGTGCCGATCAGACCGAGGTCAATGGCGATGGAGGCCCGTGAGGGTTACATTCGAAACGACCAGGGAGTGATTCAGAAATTATGAGCTCATTACGAACCATGCACATCCGGATGGATACATAAACAGCAGAATTTTATTTCTTTTTGGTCGTCTTATTCCGCCATGGCCCCGGCCATGCATGGCGTTGTTGCTGACCCCTGGCTGTCAGCACTCTAACCTTCTTATCTAACCGATGTCTCTTTTACCAATGACATGTTCGGCAGGTGGGGAAAACACGTGGAAGCGATCAAACCAACAAGAAGGACGTGCAGCAAATTCCGCATGCATACATAACAAGATTTCTTTATTGCCATCAATTACAACACGAAAAACAGGCACATAACGTTGCAGAAATAAAGATCGGTACGGCCCGCGATTTTGCAGTCTGATCGCAGGTAGCTTGCGTCTTATGTGTGTTTTTGGATGTGGTCCGGTCGGAGGGTTGCGGCGCGGAACGGCACCGTCTATCGCCCGGAGTATAACCCCCTTATGGGCCAAAGACTGGGCCATACAGGGCTCAGCTCCGCGGGCATAACTCAGCTCAACAGGTAACCCTGGCTCTTGATCGTCGGTCGTGTCCCATCTTTCGTTCCTAGCCTGCGGCGGGGGCGGACTTAGCCAGCCAAGTACATAGTCAGTTACTGTATAACACAAGATTTACCTTGGCTATTCCCTTTCCTTCCTTTTTTCCATTTCGAAATCTTAATATCTCATATCATACAGAAAACATGGCTGCCAAAACTACCGTCAACGTTCCCCACCTTGGAGGCATCGATGCCGGCTATCGTGTCTCAGGCTCTGGCATCGACGCCACCAAGCCTACCCTTGTGCTCGTCAACTCCATGTGCACTACTGTGTCTCTCTACGAGCCTCAGTTTGCGGCAAAGGAATTAACTGACGTTGTCAATCTGCTCGCCATCGAGCCCCTCGGCCATGGCGCCACCAGCACCAAGTCTGAGCACTTTACCTACTGGGACTCCGCCATCATGAACCTGCAGGTTATGGAGGCGCTTGGCGTCAAGAAGGCTTTCGCCCTGGGAACCAGCGCTGGAGGCTGGGTCGTTGCTCGCATGGCTATCTTAGCCCCTGAAAAGGTACGTTTCCGTCACATTATTCATGTCATCTTCCCCCCTGGTCATGCCATCGGCAAAAGGCAAACTGGTCCCTTTACATACCCAATCAAGTTTAACCTGTCCCTGACTGACACTGTTCCACCCTCCGTAGATTCTTGGCCTGTTGCCTCTTGGTACTTCGATGGACTACGAGTCCTCCGAGTCACGCGAGAAGGGCTGCTGGGACCCCAAGACCCAGCTGATGCCGTTCTTCGAGAGCTGGAACAGCCCGACACCTACTCCCGACTTCGTAGTCGACGATGTCTGGCGCAACCTCGTAGCCTCCGTCGGCTTCGGGAGCAACCCTTCCCCTGAAACGCTCGCCTTCTGGGACGAGACGCTTAAGCAGGTGTACCGCGGTGACGAGGGCCGAAAGAAGCTACGCATTGCTGTAGTTAACCTCTTTGAGCGAGACGGTCTCCTGCTTCGCTTGCGGGATGTCAAGTGCCCCGTCTACTGGCTCCAGGTGAGTGGAACGAGCGACCTTGGCTACCCCCACACTAACCGCCATTTCTTTTAGGGTACCGAAGACCATGTGTTTGGCCAGACTGTGCCTGCTGAGCATATCAAGCTCTTCACTTCCAGCCCTGAGACTACACTTGACTTTGTTGAGGGAGGTGGACATTACCTGAGTGCTACTAACCCTAAGGAGATTAACGAAGCCATTCTCAAGATGGTCAACAAGTATGCTTAGACTATACACATAAAATAGAATAGGATAGAATATAGTAAACGATTAGCTCTTGATTCCGCGTTCCGTTCTGAACTACGTTAACCAAGAGTCTCATTTCTTCAACCTCCACTGGTACCGTCGCCCCGTTCAACCTTCAAATCCACTGCCCTTTGACAAAATTTCAACTCCGTCGTGCGGATCCGCGGACTCAACGAATTTCCCGGAATGAGGCTTGCGGGCACTAAGGGACAACCTACGGTGCGGGACGGCGTTGGGCTACAGTCCGTAGTGGCTTGGTCCCTGAAAGTAAGCCGACGAGGCTTAGTGAGACATGAAAAATTGTGTAGCGGCCCGGGTAACGTAAGAAATGACAGCTTTAGACTAGATGACAGAAGACGTTAGGCAACTGATCTATAATACAATGGGAACTTACCTAACCGGCATTTACCCCCGGGTCCAGACAGTTACCTATGTAGAACGGACACCCCGGCCAAGACTGACGGACTGGGACATAATCAACCACCGTGCGTAATGACATTCCTTACGTGACATCGTATGTCCTTGTTGGTTTGCCTGGTAAGCCTCCGGTAAACGAGTATGAGTAACTATAAGCGGTTAAGAAGTAACTTAGCTGGAGCCTACGGGAATAAAACAACGCCGCTTTGACAGCCCCGCCATAAGTTAGTCTCGACTCGTCAACTGGATTGAGATCAAGTCTTGGAGGTGATACCCGAGTCAGATAATTCCAGTATACTATTAAACTCGACTCTATAATGCAAAAGTCCCTCCGTCAACTATCTATCAGCTTATCATGGCATACGTATGTAGCTAGTTTGAGAATGTCCATTCCTCTTGATATTCCCGGCACATACCCACAGCCTTACACAACCGCTTTGTTTCTCATTCAACCGGAAGTAATTGCAATAATCCGGCCTAATCATAGAGCATCTATTTATCACGAGTCAGTCGCTTGGTCCATCTTCTCAAGTTCGTTTCTGTGCCGTCAGCCGCTAGTCTACATGATATTTGACAGTCATACCAACCTTACCAGATTGGTAGCAACAAAATAGTCAGCCTCAGGTTTAAAGTATATGCCAGACTTTTTATGACGCCTCACATTACTTGAGAAAATGTTCGTGGCAAACAGCTGCTCTGATGTTGATACAAGTGCTATGACGCTAAAACTACTCGCCAATCCGAAGTTACCTCGGATGCTAATGTGATTGGGTGTGGGATTCTTTTTTCTTTTGTGCTGTTTGCACATGAGCGAGTTGAACAGTTATGTGACGTTCTTGCCATTGGACTCTATGCGCTAACTATACTTACATGACAGTATCAGTTTTTGACAAATAATGATTCTTTGAGATGTAAGTGGCGGACGCTCTGTTTTGCCCTTATCTCTCGGTGATGCGTCTTCATTGTATCTTTTCATCTCCGACAGAGCTAAGCCATGACTCTTCGTTTCGCACCAGTTTTCTCAAGTCCATAGAATATGATGTGCCATTTATTCCCTCTCGATTATTACCATGCATGTCCACTATATTAAAATGCAATCAAACGGTTTGAAGAAACAAGCCCCCGGATGCCGTTCTGGATAGCCTCGAAACGCATAAATCGACAAGACTCGCTTTCCAAATGGTTGATGAGACCAGCTAGGGTGGTAAACTCTTTCAAACATGACCTGTTTGGGCAGTGATAGAGGTTCTGCTGGTGTCGAGGCGAGTCCAGATGCTGGTTGAGGTCTGATAGACGCCGGAATAAGTAATGACAAAGATAACACTCGTATTGGCCATACTTTGGGTTGTAGGAAAGGGAAGTCGCTTCGTATGATACAGTGCCATGCCACTCGAGAAACTTGTTCGATATGAAGCCGTGTGGGTCTCGTCGTCTAATCTCCTGATAGAGTGTGTCGCGGTCCAAGGGAGCATTAGGGCAGCAACTACGCTCCAGATGGTGGACAACACCAGTAGCAGTTCGGTAGTCTGCACCGCAAAAGGGGCAGGTGACGCCTTTTTGATATCTCGAACAGCTCGACCCATGGTTCTGTCTCGACTGACGATGTCGTGCGGAGTTGAGATGCTACCAACGTCAGCTACCGTGGTTCAAGGTACCAAGGCACATACCTGGCAAATTCCATCCCAGGTAGAAAACTCTCGCTCACAGTCCGAACACCAGAGGTGACAGTTGATCTCGTGATCCCGGCAGGCTTTGAGACTACGAAACCAGCGGTCACAGAGATCGCATTCGAAGTCAGGGATTTCGTGGCCCGCGGCGTTGCAATGCTGGTCTCGGGCGTGCGAGCCTGAGGGAAATTGCCTCTAACAAGTTCCACACATGAATACCATGATGCAAGGGAAGTATTTGTGAGTGATGTCGTTTTATTTTCGTGGATTTCGAAACGAATGTCTGTGGATGGAGGTAAGATTCAGGTTGAACAGAAAAGAGTAAGGAAACGAGAAGCTCTAAGGGAAGGCATGATCACAGAAGGTATAAGTACACAATAGACGGGGTTCCAGGTGGTGGTGGGAGAAAGGCCGCACTTGTTATGGCTCCTTCCTGTTATGTTTAACTTGGGTGCATCTCGCTGGCTCTGTGTGGAAGGATGAACCGAGTGAAGATGCTTTGACATTAGCGACTCACACTCCGGAGGCTACAACGAGCGGCCTAATGATGAAGTTTTGACGGATGATATGCAAGATTTAGTTTAAAATAACTGCTAAAACTCAATTTCAATCCAGCGATATATACACCAAGACCAGCTTGTTTCGTATCTTGCCCGTAATTGTATCAAGCACCAAGCCAAGCACCAAAATAAGTACGTCAAACAGTCCCCCATCCTAATGTGGATAAGTTATCATCTGATGCGGATCAACAATGTTGGAAATACTCTTCTGCGCCTGCTGGAAACGCATTGTCTTACACGACTCGCTCTCAAGGTGATTGATCAGAGCCGCCAGCGTTTTGAAATCTCCCCCGCAAGGCATGCTGAAGCAATGATAAAGACTCTGTTGATGTCGGGGCAATTCAAGTTGTTGTCTCAATCCGTTGAGGGACATATAAAGCTTGCGGCATAGGTAGCACTTGAATGCTTTGACACATGGGTTCCAAGCAGCTGTTGGGTTGATACCATAGGTCTTCTCTCCAGGCGATTCGACATGCTTGTTGGTGATGAGGTTACTTGGATCACACTGCTTGACATGTCGGTAGAGCCTATCACGGTTCATGCCAACACGAGGACAAGAGCCTCGTTCAAGGTGACGGGATAGGCCAGTAGCTGTGCCACACTTTACTTTGCAGAATGGACAACTCACTGCAGATGGCGGTGGATCTTGGACAACAAGTGCTAAGGCTATTAGTAGCTATATCAACTCAATTGATGTCCCCAAACATACTTGTTTGAGGTTCTGGAACTGACGACCAGACATAGGGCAGTAATCATGAGCTACCATTTCATGGTATTTAACCTGCACACCCGTCACCGCGCGTGTGAAGCAGGACTTACACTCGGGCGCGTCTCTACCCCAGTGTAACTCCAGATTCATGTGGTCGCGGCGGTCATGCTCATCGTCATAGCAGAAGTTACAGGCATCGCAATCAAATTGGGGGAGAGCGTGGCCTGTCGCTCGGCAATGCTAGCCCCGAGCCACCCGGCATGGAATAGTTTATCGCAGTCAGGCAATCGTAGATCATATTGAGGCTGTGGAAAGTTCCTGTTACGTATTAAGAGTGAAGGCATTCTGAGTTTGATGAGTGGCTTGAGACAGGTTTGGGGGACTGTCGGATCTATCGGTAAGTACCGAAATCAGATGAACTAAAGTTTCGATTGCAAATTTACACTAATGTATTGTGATGGCATTGGTGAGATCTGTGAATCCTCGGTGTATACCTATTATGGGCTGAATAGGGGTTGATAGGGTAAGAGAGGCACTTCCATGGATATTCACAAGCACTAAATCTGGATGTGTAGGTGATGATAGAGGTGCGTCCCTGTTTGAAGACAGGAGGGCATGGCTTAAGCCATCGGCTTTAGTTTTTAAAATATATGTTAAGCACATCTTTCCTTAGACTCATAGATTTCACCAAAGATGTAGAAATTTCTATGGATCAGTTGTATGCTCTTTAAATCTCAAACCAAACTTGGCGTCAGGACTGTGGCGTCTGTTCTTCGGTGGGAGCCTACCCTACAGCGTTCACGATGCTCATTGATGTATCATCAAAATGATAGCCAGACATGGTCTTAGACCGCTAATCTTTTCTGGACCCTCGTATCTCAAAAAACTATTCTAGCATGCTCTCCAGTCGTTTGCATAACCTGACACTATGTACTCCTGGGTCAGATGACGGACGGACGTACGATGAATGTCAGCTGGGGGATTGCCTGATTTCACATAAAACCACAGGCGCTGTGCATGTTCCCGGCTTATCTCCCACTCCCGCTTAATAGTTAACAAAATATTACGAAGCTCATGTCAGAATATCGCTCTAAGCAGATACCGGAGTTCCTTAATTGGCCTCCCGAGGCCTTATCAATTGTAGTTCGGGAATAGCAAAAGCACCAACCAATAGAGGCGTGGTGCATTAGTGCTGTACTACTACGTACTGCGTATATGTTGAAAGATCGGATCGTACTATCGGTGTCTCTGCCAATTTCGTAGATACCCCGATCTGTGGAAGAGAGAAACGTGGACACTTATGCCTTTGGTCTCTGACTCCAGGAGCGCGTGATCAGGAGATTGTATTGTATTGTTGACACGACAACCTTGCACGACCTGATGCCGCCCCTGTTAAGTTATTGTTGAGCAAGGAATATTGAATAATAAAGTGATGGAAGTGAATAGCATAAGCTGGCATGGTAGTCAGTTGTTCAGGTCGTAAATTTGTGATAGCAGTTGGGTCAAGTTCTAAGCTGTGAGTGGAATTCACCCCTTCATTTACAAAGTCTGCATTCTTTCTCCACTACTGTGTCTTGGCCAAACGCTGCCTATTCACATTCAAAGGGGTAGCTAGACCTTGCTATGGCCATCAATTGAACAAGACTTTGGTACAGTCGGAACATATTCCTTTCCAGTATCTCTTGGCTTGACGATGTCATAACGTGTCAGGAGAATACTCCGCAGTCACTCACCGAGATTTTCTCGGGCAAGAGATTTCACCCGTCGGAAGACATACGCGAAAGATTTTACTCCGTAGTTCTACAAAAGTCGGGTGTTGAAGAAGAAAATACGGGAGATGTATCGACTATTCAGGGTATTCTCAGCTCAGCTCACTGTCAAAAGCCCCAGGCAGCGCCGAGTTATGGCCGGTTATAAGGGCCCGTTCACGGTCAGCTGGCGTTTCACAAGTACCTCATCTCCGCCATTTGGGCACTGAACGCGGAGTGGAATGAGGAGTCCCCAGAATGCGCTTCCAAAAACTCTGGAGTTTGTGCATTTGCTGGGTTCCGTGGGGTTAGAGATGAGGGCATCCCACAGACCGTCGCGGTGGCATTGGGCCGGGGAAGTGGGAATAGGGGGCATGAGATATTTTAACATGCGGCAAACGGGCCGTTTACTTCCTGCTGTCTACTCGTGCCCGTACGTCCGTTCCCCAGCGACAGGCATGAAGCTCCGAGTAAACGGCCGGCTCTCCACGGCGCCGGGTGGGTCTGGAGGAGCTTCCGAAATGATGCGGGTCCGGAAGACTTTTCTGTCTTTTTGAGAACCGTCTTGCGATTAGTGACATGTTTGCGGGATTGTACGACTGTAGGCGAGGTCACGTTGACTGAAGAAAATGTATACGAGCTGAAAGCATTGCTTGGACGACTAATCCTAGAAAGAGATTTCTTGTAATTTAGCGCGTTGGATGATCATATCGGTAGTTATGCCAAGACTTCATCGCGACGGTCCACTTTGACTTGGCGATGAACAAGAGGAGACTTGAAAACCATGGAGAAGAAGGGAGAATGAGGGTGATGGCGGTATCTCGGCTCTCCGCGAAAACCCCAGGATCTCGCTACACAATCAAGGTTTTCCAACGTCTCTGTCAGGTCGCATCACATCACACAGACAAGATTTTCTGGCGGATGCGTAATGCGTGATCGTCGTGGGCTTGTGTTGATATCGCACCGAGAACGATGCCGTACGCCCAGACATTGGCTGATGTCGGGGCTTAATCCATGGGGTTTAAGCTTACCTTGTCGTGCCTTGACGCGTTACGTCATGGACAAAGTTAACTTTTCGAACCCAAAACACCAAACTCCACTCACGAATTTCTCGCCAAGTTTCCACTCAACGCGTTCCCTTCTGGGGTACGTATCTTTTGGCTTTGCTCTTACTCTGCAGCCCCAGAATTCCCCAATGCCAAGGACAAAGTGCATCCACAATCTTCCAGAAAACCCAATCAGTATGAGTCCACATCTAAACCAAGGCCCCTGCACTGGCTTGACTCGCTCCCTTCTAGGGGGTAACAGGGAAACTTGGAGACTCTGAGTCGTCTTGGTAAAGAATAAGTAAGCAAACTACAGGCTTACTTTGGATGATACTGTCCAAATATTTATGTCACCTAGTCTCAAGTTGCCAAGATTTTGATACTCCGGGGCCCTTTCACAGACGCCCCCAAGCGTTTCTCTGCTCGCCCTGCAGCGGCTCAGAGGACCAGAAGCTGATGCCCAGAGACGCTCAACACTGGAGAAACCCCAGATGGAAGGATTCGACAATGCCACAACATCGGCCCTTTGTTCATCAAACTCGTTAGAGAATAATGGCCACATGGACCTCCTCCTCGTGCTGCAGCAAATGCCAATACCAATGATTTATGCTGCTAGCACCAACTGAGGTGATCTGCACCTGGCTTAACGGTCGTGATGCATTTCCCATGACGACTGCCAAGTTTGGCAAATGATGCCCCATTCATCATCGCAGAAAGCAGGCCCTGCACCGGGGCCCCCGACTCTTACCTGCCTCCCTAGGATGTCAGTATCTAGCGCCGTGGATGGGTCTTTTTGCTTTCCGTTGCTCTGCTGTTATTGTGATACCACTCTTGTTCTCCGCTTGCATATCTTAATACCCCAGGTCTTGTCCTAGAGAATAAAAGACCTCGTCCTCCCGCTCTTCTACGCCTTTTGGAAGCAGATCTTCACTCTAGTTTTATTCCCTTTCCCATCACATCACATCTGCGAGACAGTTGTCGTTGTTCATCATGTTGGGTAACAAGTACGCATACTCTCTTATTCAAACATTGCTTCAACCAATGCTAACCATCTTCCCCTTCTAGATCTATCAAGGTCAGCGGCGCTGACTGCGGCCTCGAGGCCATCCTCTTGGGTGTCATCACGTCGATTGGTGGCTTCCTTTTCGGTTACGATACTGGTCAAATTAGTTCTATGGTCCTGTTTCAAGACTTCAAAGAACGATTCGCTCAAGGACCTGCTGGGGACAAGGAATGGGTCCCCATCATCCAGTCTATTCTCGTCTCTCTGATGAGTATCGGAAGTCTGCTCGGTGCTCTCTCTGGTGCCTACACTGCTGATTGGTGGGGTCGACGAAAGAGTATGACATTCGGAGTCGCCATCTTCATCATTGGTAATATCATCCAGATCACGGCGATGGAGTCGTGGGTTCATATGATGATGGGTCGATTCGTCGCTGGTCTCGGTGTCGGTAACCTCTCAGTCGGTGTTCCCATGTTCCAGTCCGAATGTGCGCCTCGAGAGATTCGTGGTGCTGTTGTCGCCTCTTACCAGCTCATGATTACTATCGGTATTCTTGTTTCCAACATTGCTTGCTTCGGTTTCAAGCGGATGGACACTAGCAGCGCTTCCTGGAGAATCGTCATTGGCCTTGGAATCCTCTTCTCGCTTCCCCTTGGTATTGGTATCCTGATCGTCCCCGAGTCTCCTAGATGGCTTGCCTCCAAGGGCGATTGGGAGGGTGCTCAGCTGGCACTCGGACGTCTTCGCGGCATGAAGCACAACCTTGACAACGCTCTCGTACAGGACGATTTGAAGGAGATGCGCGGCATCCTTGAGAAGGAGAGACAAGTTGGCCAGGGTGGCTGGCTCGAGTGCTTCAACCCTAAGAGCAGCATCCCCAAGCTCGTCTGGCGCACATTCCTCGGTTTCTTCATCCACTTCCTTCAGCAATGGACCGGTGTCAACTACTTCTTCTACTACGGTGCCACCATCTTCGAGTCCGCCGGTATTGAGGATCCTATCCAGACCCAGCTCATCTTGGGTGCTGTCAACGTTGCCACGACCTTCATGGGTCTCTGGTTCGTCGAGAAGTTCGGACGTCGCTGGCCCCTGTTCATTGGTGCTCTCTGGCAAGCTGGCTGGCTGTGCATCTTTGCCGCCGTTGGCCTTGCCATTCCTCCCGAGAACAACTCTACTTCTGGTATCGTCCTCATTGTCTGCGCTTGCATGTTCATCGCATCTTTCGCCAGTACCTGGGGTCCCATGGCCTGGGTCGTCATCGGCGAGAGTTTCCCTCTCCGTACTCGTGCCAAGCAGGCTTCTATTGCTACAGCCGGTAACTGGCTAGGAAACTGTAAGTTTGAACCTATACGATCTGTGTACTCGATTCTAACAATGCCGTCTAGTCATGATTGCTTTCCTCACTCCACTTGCCACCGCTGGTATCTCATACGGATACGGTTTCGTCTTCGTCGGTACCAACTTGGCCGCCGCTCTCCTTGTTTGGTTCTTCCTCTTCGAATCTCGCGCTCTCAGTCTGGAGAACGTCGATCTCATGTACGGCCAGGAGGGACTCAAGCCTTGGAACAGCCACAAGTGGGTTCCTCCAGGATACATCACCCGCGAACAGCGCGACGAGTCTCACTTCCAGAGCATGGGCAACGAGAAGCCCAGGAACAGCGAGTCTCATTCCGGGGAGGACTCAAGAGTCGAGTCAGTGGTTGCTTAAAGGAATAGCTTGCATAGGAAATATTTGTAGGCACTGGATGCATACGTGGCGTTGTGTATAGTTTGGTCACTGCATGTTTAGCATACTGGAGTTGGCCGGTTTGGCTTGGAAACCATTATATCAATTATGATTACTCTCTTGTTAAAAGTCTATATAATTTATGTAGGGTATCGTGAAGTGGCAAATGTGACTCGCTTGCTAACTCTAAAACATCCATGCTGCTTGTATCAATGGCTTGTTTCTCAATTCTTCCCCACGATCTAGTATTCCACATGGAATATGCTCTCAGTCACATCCGCATGTGCTGTATCTGCATCGAATCATAGCCCTTGGATGGCTCTATACCCGGAAACTGGGTGCATTATCCGTTGTCTTCCATCTAGATGTTGTAAGACCGCTGCTGTGTGCCCGATATCCTCCGTGTCTAGCATGGATGCCGACTCTCGTTGAAATCGACGTCCAAGGATGGTTGATGTTTCTTTCCAAATTTCAATAACCACTCCATCGAGGCTCTCGATACTGGTACTGAGCCACTCAACTTCGCCGATGGAGTCGATTACTCGATATCTGAAGACTCCTGCATGTTGATCTCTCCCATTCCAAAGCTCCAGTAGTTCGAGGTTCGGCATCTTTCTAGCCGCGCGGGCAGCAGCGCACAGAAGTTCGTTGACATCCTGCTTGGTGTCTGTATTGAGGATCTCGGATGTAAGTGATAATGTTTTGAGGTGCTCCCACCTAGGCAGCGAAGCCGTTGCCGTGTCAGAATCGGCTGGCCAGAAAGGACGGAAGAATTCTTTTGCATCGATAAGATGCGAGACGGACAGGTTTTCGAGATGCTTGGTATACTGTCTTAGTGATTTGGTCAGACTCGTGGCGTTAACGTCGTTGGGTTTCCACGTGTGGAACAGTCTACTGGTCTCGCCGTACAGTGATAGAGTTTTGAGAGACGGCGGTAGGTCCATCCCGAACGTGATGTTGGCGCCTCGACACCACATCTTTTCGTCCGATGGCTCGGCGCACCGCCAGCGTTCAACGTGGATTTCTTGCATGTTGGGCAGGCTTTCAAGTATTGATCCCAGTGCGGTGGGACAGATGCCGCGAAACGATTGGCGGCGGATAAGGAGCTTTGTAATGGCGGGTACTTCTGGTAGTTGTAGTTGTTCGTCTTCGTCCGTGCCTTGTTCGCTGGCGGGAGTCGCTCTGTCCTTGCTGCCATATGTGGGATTATTGTTGTTTGGACGAGTTGTGCTGTTGTCGAAGCAAAGGGGCTTCCAGCCGAGGAGGTTGTCGATGATGGTCATCCAGAAGCTCACTTGAAGGAATGATGGAATTCTGAGCGCAGCGTCGGCCATAGTATCTTGGAGTCGCTTGTACTCAGAATGCACATCTTGAGTGTTCTTGTAAGGGTCTATAGATTCTGTGGCGAGATACCCCTTGTACATAGGCATGTCGCTCTCTATTGAAGAGTCCTCCTTGATATACTCCACCCAGTCGCTGGGCGAATGAACACTGAGCTCAAATGTAAGACTCTGCGCCTCATACTGAGGGGTGTCCCATCCTGAAAGAATATCCCACAGGTTGGAAATGGACTCGGTAAAGATGTTGTTTGCTTCCCATAGAACCTTGGGACTTTCTTCTACCTTACATACAGGGGTGAGGTATTTGGGGAGGGTGACACGCAGCCATAGATGCTTCAGAAACTTCTTCCTATGGCCCTTTACGATGGTAGAAAAGTCGTTTATGTCGTCTTGGTGCAGGATGAGACTCTTGAATGTCTTTGCTTCGAAGAAGTATTGCCAGGTTTTGCAGACGGTTGCATAGTTGGCGAGGGAAGAAGAGTCGGGGACGAAGCCCAAGATCATGTTATGGATCTCGGTAGGGAAGGAGTCAAAGTGAGGCATCGCGAGGGATAATGAGGCTGATGGTGATTAGGATAGAGGTGAGGGTGGTGATTCGAAGGGGGTTGATCCTGATAGAGAGGGGAAGGTGAAGGGTTGGTGATAATCGCGATTGTGTGATGATGTTGAACGGGGAAGAGACATGTGGAAGATGGATATGAAGATAATCACCAGCTGTGAAGCGTCGTGTGGTGAGAACGATAGATAGAAGTGATGTGATGGTTGATGATGAGGATGGTAATTACTCGTAGGGTCGTTGTGGATGATAATATGTAAGGATGTAATTACCGTGCACTAGATATCAAGGACGAAAGAAGTAGCTTGCCTTGCAAGGAATATATTAGTTAAAGATGGAAGTGTTTCGGATGAGAATGTGCGCAAAACGAAAAACTGGGAATGCGTGGGTGAGAATTTGGTGAGAGCCGTTTGAACAGCAGAACAGTCGAGCAGCAAAACGATGCACAGTGTTAAGACGTCGGAACAGTTGAACAGCAGCGAATGGCCACACCCGAGGAGGAAAATCTAGTGGTAAAGAAAAGGTCTAAAGCAGTTTTCATAGGATATCGAAGGTTCTTGCTCTTGACATCAACGTGGAGTTGGCTTTATATGCTACGGCTGGCTATTGGCTTTCCACCAGCATTTGCAACTCTAATCCCTCACGATGATGGAACTGCTTAGAATACCGTTCTATCGATCAATCACACTGTTTTTGCCGTTAAAATGATGTCGTCGAACAAATTGATGCGGTGGTACTGGTTCAGGATTTTATGCCTCGAATACTAAGGTAATGCCGCGTAACTGAACGTTTTCTACCACCCGCAAGATCTTTGAAGCCTTAAGATTCTAACGCTTATAAGATCATTCTAAAAACTCTTTGTTCTACACATGGAGGAGACTAAATATCGTTGTTATGATTAACAGGGTGGGAATGGAGTTGGGATCATTTCACTAGAGCTTGAGAGATCAGGTGCCCCCAACCAGAGAGAAATGTATTTCCCGCAGGCTAATCTGCTTGGCTATCATTTCTGATAACAAGGAAACTTCATTTGGTTCAATTTTATAGTCGAAGAGGGAGTGTAAGTGGGTGACAGAATTACCCCTGCATCAGTACGCTACAGTGTAGTTTATCCGGGCTGAATTATCTAGTGTAAGTATACCCGTGCACGCCCGAACGGCCTGCTTACTCTCTCAACTACACCTTCACAAACAAGGCTTACTTTTCCATTTTCAGCTTCCAACACCAAGTATAAATAGTTTGTTATACCATACTCGAATAATAATTTCGACAGTTCTTCTCACTTCGTCGAAATTACATTAACTCAACACTCCTACTACTCCCTTGGATAAAACATGGTCAAGTGCCCCCACACCTCACTTTATATCGACTGCAGTCCTGCAGCTGAAGATGCAGGCTTCAAAAGACCGCTCATTCACAAAAGGTTACTCGCAGTATCGCAGAGTGGTAGACGCAACAGAGATGCCCCGGTGCTTCAAGAAGATGCTATGAAGAACCCGTGGACCTTTCCAGGCCCTTTGGTCCTTCCGGACGACGAGCTTGCTATGGACCCTGATGATGAAGGCCATCCGTTCAAGGAGTGGTGTGACCGTGGATCAGAAGACACTAGGAACGAAGTCACAGGGCGGAGGAAGACTATCCATGTCATCCTACCGCCTGTGATCCCCGACGGAATGGAAGAGACCATGAGGGACTGGCACAAACCTATCCTACCCAGATCTGCTGCTGCTTCAAACTTGGAGAAATGGACCTCTGCATCACCTCAGGTCAGTGATCTACTCAACTACCTGCGCGCCTTCTACTATCCCATGCAAGTCGTTCAGTCTCCTTTGACATTCACATGGCGCCCTTGGGTTGAGCCGGCAAAGCCGAGAACTCGAACCAGAACTGCACCCAACACAACACGAGTAGGCCTCCAAACTCCGGGAGACCCAGAAATTTATGGTATCAGATGTCGACCATCTCTGGACGGCCGCGCGAGGAAGCAGGTTCATCTAGGGGATGTCGCGGATGCACTGTTGTCCAGAATGCCCACCGATGCCTATGCTGTGGTCATGCTGACTGACTTCGACTTGTACGAGGATGAGGATGACGATTTCACAGTCGGAAGGTCTTGGGGCGGAAGCAGAGTTTCCATCGTTTCATCCTTCCGCTACAATCCAGCGCTGGATGCAGCGGCCGGCATCGATCGCACTCATATGTGGCCCAATTCCCACTGCAAAGCCTTTGTCGACGAAGAGTGTAGACAAGCCAATGAAGAGGCGACTCGCCCAGCCAAGAGAACAAAGAAGTCGGAAAACGAAGCCTACGGAAAACCACCAGCCGACGCCGCACTCGGCGCAGCAGTCCAAGCAGCAAAGAGAGTCCCCAAGCTCACAACACGAGATGAACTAGCCAGCTACTGGTTCGCGCGTCTCGCAGTCACGGTTTCCCACGAGTTAGGGCATTGTTTCGGATTTGCTCACTGTCCATACTACGCATGCGTAATGCAGGGTGTCAACAGCGTTCGACAGGATGGTCAAGTCCCACCTTATCTCTGTCCTATCTGTTCAGCAAAACTGGCATGGGAGCTGGGTCCGCTACTCCCTGTGTCTGGAGATCGTGGTGAGAAGCAAAAGGCCTGGGTTCACGAGCAGGCTGTGGCGATGAAAGCGTTCTGTAATGGATGGAGCCACGTTCCTCAGTTTGCGGGGTTTGAAGCCTGGCTCGAAAAGAGATTGGAACATATGAAGGAAGGAGACTGAGAGGAATAGACGATGTTTGAGTATAGATGTAATTGGATTGTGACGGAGGGATCGATGTTCTGAGGAAGCTAGTAACGCACTACAAATACTTACCTATGTACAACGGAAACAAAGCTCTCCTTGAACAAATTCCACCGGAAATAACAAGATCAGCGCCCATCTTACCCGTCGAATCGAGAAATTGAATCAACGCTTCAAAAGTTCGTGGAACAGCTTCCTCATCGGGACGACTTACAGGGACCGTTATCAGCCCCGGCTCCGGCTTCGGCGCCGACATGTCGTGCTTCGACTCCATAATGTTATCGATGTCATTCCCCGCTCTATTACCAACCCTCCACTATATCTCGACATATTCCCGTCCTTTCAATTTTCCTCTCACCAAGCAACTCCAAAATGGTGTTAAAGTCGCTTGCTGTATTGGCTTCAATAGCCGGGGCGTCAGGCTTCGCGATAGGCCCTTTTGGGACGGTGCAGAAGCCAATTGGCCAAGGTGATCACGATTTTAAGTGCGACCTCCCACCGGTCCTCGCGCCGGCTGGGGATGGACTTCCCTCGGCGAATGACCTTTTCTCTTCTAAGGAGGCTTTTGACAAGCAGGTGAAGCGCCATCAGGCAATTGTGCGGGTTCCGTCGGTTTGCTATGATGATCTTGGCGAAGTTGATGAGGATGAGCGTTGGGCGCCGTTCTACGATTTACACGATGTTCTTGCCAAGACGTACCCAGCAGTGTAAGTCTTTCCAGTGACTTTGCAATCAAATAACTAAGCCTCTTAGGTACAAGCATGCAAAGCTTGAAAAGATCAATGAATTTGGCCTGGTCTATACACTGACCGGAAGTGACTCTTCTCTCAAGCCCTATCTCCTCACAGCTCACCAAGACGTTGTTCCTGTACCAGACCCTTCTACATGGACTCATCCCCCATTCGATGCCTATTTCGATGGCGAGTGGCTGTGGGGACGCGGAGCATCTGACGATAAGAACAGTCTCACTGCCCTTTTATCGGCAATCGAGACGCTGCTTACAGAGACTGAGTGGAAGCCCAAACGCACTCTGATCTTGGCATTTGGCTTCGACGAGGAGTGCTCTGGTCATCGTGGCGCTGCCAAGATCGGAGAGTTCTTGACAAAGAGATATGGCGACAACGGTATTCCTTTCATCTTGGACGAGGGCGGTTCGGGTATCCAGCTCATCGACGATACTCTCTACGTGCTTCCCTCGGTGCAAGAGAAAGGAGCAGTTGACATCTGGGCCGAACTCCGTGTCAAGGGTGGACACAGCTCTATTCCTCACCCTCACACGGGAATTGGAATCATGGCTGAGATTGTCTCCGCCCTTGAAGCAAAGCCTTACCCACCTGCGATCCTCAAGGGAAGTCCTGTGTACAACCACCTCGTGTGTCTAGCACGCCACTCCCCTGACGCGCATCCCAAGCTCAACCACCTTCTTGAGAAGGGTGATCTCGACAAGTTGACTGATGAAGTGATTCGGCTGGATCCCAATGCCAAATTCACCATCCAGACTACACAAGCCGTTGACATCATTCGCGGTGGGCAAAAGATCAATGCCATGCCTGAGGTTGTCAGCTTGGGCGTCAACTACCGTGTTGCTCCCCAGGATAGTCTTGATAAAGTGCAAGAAGAGTTTGTCAAGAACATTGACGCTGTTGTGCAAAAGTATAACCTTAGCGTTGACGCCTACCAGGCGTCTGCAGACGCCAATAAAGGTTACGACTATGACGGGCATCTTAAGCTAACCGCCATTCGAAACTCCGTCACAACCCCCGTCTCGCCCACGAGCGGTCCTATCTGGGATATTTTCTCAGGCACAATCCAACACAGCTTCGCCTTCGAGGGAGGCAAAGTCGTGCCCGTCGGTGAAATCATGACCGGTAACACAGACACCCGTCATTACTTGAGTAAGTTGAGCGACACACTGGTGAGGAGCTGTACTAATAAGTTATAGACCTTTCGCCAAATGTTTATCGCTGGACACCGACTCGACAGCGTGGTTCGGAGAATATTCATACCGTAGATGAGAGGATTAGGATTGACTCGCATATTGACATTGTCAAGTTTTACTACGACTTGATTCGAAACCTTGATACAGCGGACTTTTAAGGACTAGGTGATCAATTATGATTATCATCTTGTCTACTTCCGCAAAGAGAGATCAAAGTTGCAGATAGAAGAATACACTATTCTTAACACATTGGGGCTTGCGTTTGACGCCTCCACAAACTGGAACTTGACATGTACTTTGACAGCCTTTCTCGATCTATCTTAGAAAGTATACGAATTGAGCGGCATGCATTGTTTACGCGACTTGAACCTTTCTATTGCCAAGTTAATGTGTTGGAGCCCAACTTCTCCTCACCGTATTTACTCTGCATGTCCTGGCCTGCACACGACACACGACACACGGCACCTGAACCCCCACGCTTCTCCACACGTCGGACACTTTGTTAGTATCCCCGCATTCTGAGCCCAGGATGTGTATTCCCGACTTCATTTTGATCAGGAGAATTCCATTTTTGCATGTCCTTGCCTTTCTCGTGCCAAACGTTGCTTGTGGTACTTGGCATTTAGTAACTCGTCATAAAACATCATTTCGTCAGCTCATGCATCCATCCGTACAAAGATACATACATACATAAGTATATATCCACGCCAGGACAGGAAGTAGATCGTCATGGCTGCAAAGTACTTGTCTTGCACTTGATATGTGAGCAAAGGTACCTCGGTCTCTCTCCGACATCAGCACAATTACACCCATCCTACAGAGTGTCCTAAGATTTGACGATTGAGCTGGATGGTAAATGAAGATGAGATAAAGAGCGCCTAGTTCTATACTGACTTGCCCAAGTCTTTCTGTCACCTGGTCTAGATTCGTCGATTTTTATGGTGCCCTGAGGCTATCCATCATCCTACTCTCCTCATCCTCAAGATTCGTTTGCGGGGATTTCCCCACGTTTCCATTGGAAAACATCCAGAACCTGCTCTCACGCAGCATTCTGTAGTTGTGTGTAAGCTTCGGTCCAAAAGCGGAAATGTTCAACGTGCCTTTTAACCACTCTAAATACCCAATTGGCTTATACTTCTCGATCATGAGACACCTCTAATTTTGTCGCCTCCCCTCATATTTCTCCTCCTGACGATCTCACCGGCATTTGTATGCTTGCTGTAAAAGAGATGTTACACGGCGTGGGATATGGCCCCTTTGCGGGGAAAACGGTAGTTTCGATGGGGTAAAAGAAGGCAAATATCAGCAACAAAATGTGTCATTCAACATCAACGCTTCGTCAAGATTTTCTACATGCTAATTAATACTGTGTACAAGTACAAAAACAGCCTGAATGGCACAGCTGTGTATGCCCAACGCCACAACACCATCTCGCGCTTGAAATCCAAGTATCGTCATCATCATCCGCACCCAGCCCAATGCAGCCTGTTTTATGTTTTGCCTCTACCTAACCAAAACAAGTTTTCTTTTGGGAATTATAGAGTACTCTCCAGGTCCATCACTTCTTGGAACCCTTGTGTAATCGTATCCAGATCCTTTTGTGACGGCGCCACGCAGGGTCGTCGAGGCTCGCCTCCGTAGCCTGAGAAGTGGCCCAGGGCCGCCTTGACGCCCACGAAGCCTGTCTTGATGGCCATCCAGTCAGCTTTGGCGACCTTGGCCTGCAGCTGCCGGGCTTCCTTCCAATTTCCTTCCTCGGCGAGCTCTGTGATGCGCACGCATGCTTTCGGGCAAAGATTTGCAAGGCCCGAGATGGTACCGTTGGCGCCCACCGCATGACCCTGTAGAATAAAGTCGGCACTGCCGCCACTGACAAAGAAACCCTCTGGACAATCAGCCACGATGCGGGCTAGCTTTCCTGTGTTTCCACAGGTGAGCTTCACGCCCACGACGTTGGGGTGCTCGGCAATACTGAGGATCGTGTCTGATGAGAGGTCTCGACCGGCTGCAGCGCCAGGGAAGTTGTACACCAGAACAGGAATAGGGCTCTTGTCGGCCACGGCGTAATAGTGCTGAATAACAAGCTCGTCAGGGAGAAGGCCGCCGTAGTAACTGGGAGGGAGAACAAGGGCGTGAGTGGCACCGGCCTTGCCAGCATCTTCGCACAGCTCCGTCGTCTCCCTCGTGCTCTGAGCGCCGCAACCCGCAATGAGAGGAACGCGAGTACCGCTGGCTTCGTTGAGGATTGTATCTCTGGCAACACGGATGATGGTGGTGCGTTCTGAAGGAGACAGATGGGCACATTCGCCATTGGAGCCATGGACGACAATGCCGGCTACTCCTGCTTCGACCAGCTTGATGATGTGTTTCTCAAGAGCCGGGGTATCGACCTCGTCCTCCGGAGTGAAAAAGGCAAGGGTAGGAACGTAGACGCCATCGCCGAGGCGCAGCTGAGATGCTTTGGGAGAGCCCATGGTGGGAGATTCAAGCAATGTCGAAGGCATGAGGTTCTGAATGTGGTATATAAAGGATGTAAGTAAAGGAGGATGCACACTGCTTCTTATACAAGAAAAGCACACGGAAACAACGGGGAAACAAGATAGCTTGATGAGAAGAATCCATCGTTGGCGTCAGGTGGTCTTTTATGTCCAACCAGAAAACCAGATTCGTCCAAGTGGCGTACTCGTCATGAGGCTTTGAGCTCTTAGATCCCTAAGCGTAAGATGGGAAAAGCGTGGGGGTTAGTAGACGTCTTGGCCCACCGGATCCCTGGATTGAGGCGGGGGAGGACAGAGCAAAAGACTCCGCTGTGCTCCGGCCGAGAGACCCTGGGCCGAACCGGAGATTGTTGTCTGATGGAGACGCGAGTCAAGAGACAATTGTTTATGGAGTCAGTGGGAGACTTTTGTCTGAGCTCATGGGGAATTTGTGACGATGTGTGCTCAGCGACTTATACGGTAGAGCCAGACTGAACTTGCAGAGCGCCACCACAGATGGCATTGTATGTCGAGCATGTTGGCTGCCCTCCATCATCTTCCCAGAAGCAGGTACCGTCCTTGAACAGAGTCGTCTGATGGCAACAAGGGTTCAACGCCGTCTCAAAGCCGGAGCCCCCAGACTCCAATTGTTCCCAGGGTTGCATCCAGATCGCCTACAACCCCCACGCGTGTCACAGCCAATGGCCATCTCCAATTGCCATGTAGCACGAGGATGGAATGTAGAAAGGAGAGGGGAAACGCTGTCTAGGGCGCGTTGCTCTCTGGCGTGGGGGAAGACGAGCTGAGGAGGAGGACATCTGATGATCAAGCGATGCAACGTTGGCCTCTGTTTTCTGTCCCATATTGAGGAGACATCTGAGCTAAGGAGTTGGGTTTGGATTGTTATTGATGGAACAATAGGTAAATGGGTTGTTCGAGAACCTGGTGATCGTCGTGATGTGGTTCGAAACTTGTAAACAAATCATCGACAACGCAACGGGCCACTGCAGGCCATTTTCCTCACGTGCATCTGAACGTGGGGGGCTTACTCTGGTGCTTATTGGAGGCTAGCTGTGTTTGTTAACCTGGAGTCCGATCGTAGTGAGTGGGCAGTGTCTGGGAGTCTATTTATATCCCCTGTACTCGGTCCGGATAGCGTAGTTGTGGTTCCGGTTTTTGTTTCGGTTGTCGCTGGTGGGTGTGCAGAGTTCAGGAGCCCCATACAAGCTTCAGGGCCCAAATGTTTATATACTGAGCAAGAGGTTCCATTAGATATCCAAATCAAGAGTTTTAATTTATCAACGACTGTTCATTTAAACCGTTCAGGCGAGTCAAAGATGAATTATCGGGCGGGGCTTTGTATAGCCGATAAAAAGCAACTGTTCAGTTGCCAGGCCAAAAGTGAAATGAAATAACGGGGGGCATCCGTAGCTGAACCTCCCATTATTGCTCAGCACACTTCATTTTTCTTCGAGTATACCAAAATCATCAACATGCTTTCCGCGGCATACAAAAGCATCTACAAGCAATATAAATCAGACACCGACTCCGTTGCGACATGGCTTGCTACAACTGCAAAGGCTCATGGCTACGGTGCCGAAGCTCCCAAGGAAGAATCAGGGTCCGCCCCAAAGCTTAAAAAGACTCCCAAGAAGGGCAAGGGGAAAAGTAAAGGGAAGCCCAAGCACAAGAAGCCCAAGGAGGAGAGCCAGAATAGTGAGGGCAAATATGTCATCAAAGTTAGAGACTTTGAGGCCATGGCCAAGCACGTCGCTGATACCAACGCTGTTGAGGTTCCTCACCAAACAGCTGTGGCTCTCGAGAGGGGCATCTGGGGTATGTGAAGTCGGTCTATATATTGAATAGCCATATTAACCTTGATCAGTTCGCAGATCATTCTCACAGCAGCTTAGAAGGAGTGGTGTGTCGAGAGATCGCCGTTCCGATGCCACCCACGCCCATTTCGTCGAGGTACTTGAGAAAGTCCGCGACTTTCTGAAGCCCATCATGCAGGCAGGTCTCTTCGAACCCGCAGACCTCAACAAGGAGTCCAAGGGCGCGAAGCACCCCATCAAGAACATGTTCGATGTTCTCAACGTCTACACACCCTCCGAGGACTTCTTGAACGCTCCCGACATTGTTCCTACCCCTGCTGAGGACAAGCCTGTATACACTATCCAAGAAACCGATACTTTCGAGGATGCTGTCATTGCCTTCATCGCGCTTCTACGTGAGTATGAAAGTCTCACTGAGGAGGTTCGTGCCCTTTGGACAAAGTACAGTGCTGGCAAACTCGACCTTGCCGTTGTCTCTGTCGCCACCAATACAGCCTTCGAGATCGCCCACAGCATGGAGAATGAATCAAAGGACCTCCTCGATAAATTCGGCACCTCAGGCAAGCTCGCCAACATCTTCTTCCAACAGTACTGCGACACAGTTGGCATCGACTGGTCCGTCAAACAGCCAGGCGAGCTGTTCAATCCAAAGGCGTACCATCTGGCAAAGCCTCTCTATGTCGACACTCTCGGCGTTTTGGTAGGTTACCAAGACGGCTCTCGTAATACCGATATCATCAACAGCTACAACGGCAAGTTTGGCTGGTATGACGAGAATGTCGGTGCCATGGGTGCATCTAACAAACAGAAGTGGACTCAGGACTCGACAGCCATGATGGAGGTTCTGCCCGATCTTCAATACCTTTCTACTTCTGGGACACGAGGTCCTATCGAGGACGAGTTGCTCTGCGGTATAGGCACTATGTTCAACGGCCCGGCACGAAACCCTCCTCTTTGGCTGAGTTGGGGATTCCGGGTGTACCTTGACATTCTCCAGGGCGCTGGGAAAAACTGCGGTCATGCTTATCAGCAGATGAAGCAGGAAAGCCTCAAGATCCAGAAAGCCCTCTTGGATATCCCCCATTCACCACAGCGCGAGAAGGTTCTTAAGGCTGCCATGCAATGGAACGTCAATCCGATATGGACAGCCCGCAAAGAGATGCACCAGAGGGGCCTCTGCCAAGTCAACCCTCCCGAGTTCACGTTCCTTCGCCGACACCCTATTCACTGCGGTCTTCTCATTCATCACATGCGTTCCGTCCTGCATATTTCGGGCGTGGAAGCCGCCGCACACAGCGGAGGTCTCATGGTCACAACACAATTGTACCACGCACTGCAGCAGGAGCAGCGCCTTGCTGATGCCCAATGGGAAGATCTCGAGACTTTTTGGAAGTTCCAGGGAAACCCCTGTTTCTTCGTCGGTGACCCCCCGAAAGATCGTGAGGGCTACTTCCGAAACTATACCCTCAGTCTGGGGCTCTCAGCTACCAACTGGGCCACGAACAGACGAGACGCGAAGCCGGTCCAGCACAAGGATAACGCAAGAAACATGAAATTCGACGGCTGGGTTTCGTTGTCGCTAAACAACCGTATTGTCCCTGACAACCCGCGTGAGCCTTGGTCAGCTGCAACAGTCGAGACGCTATTGACTGAGGGGCGACACAAGGAGACTCTAGATGGAAAGGGGCACGTACAGGTCCATCTGAAAGGAAAGGGTAAAGAGGCCAAGGTAAGTGCCAATCTTGCCAGGCTGAAGAGCTTTACTAACATTGACCAGCAGGATCCAGTTCCCAAGACTCCTTGTGGAGTGATAGACGAACTCGCCCAGGTTCTGCAAAGGGAGATGCCTCGTATCGCATTCAACTACTTCAACATGCACGACATAGCGTGGAAGCTCCTAACCCATCTGAAGGAAGCCTTCACCAAAGCGCATGGCCCCGAGTTCCTTCAGTATGTCCCAACTGAAAACGAACTTCCATTCGTGGTAGGCTACGTCTTCTCCACGGCCTCGGGCCACGGCAGCACCGACGTACGAGAGAGCGGTCTTGGCAACGAATCTTTGCTCGACATCGCAGCTACCGTTGTACGCGAGTTCCTAGAGCAGGGCAATGGGCGTTTGATCACGGAGACGAGCAAGAAGCATGTTGAGCCGGAAGATGTTGAGGGCATTGACATCATCAACGGCTTGTGGCACAACAAACATAGAAGCAGGGAGATGGATGCTATGGCTGCCGCTACGAACATGCGAGAAATACGAGGTCTAGTGGAAATGTTGTCGATGTTGCGGGGTTAGATGGCCTTTAGAATATGGATGTGGATTGGCTCGATGCGGCTTTTGAAAGTTTTGCTAGAGACACGAAAGAATACCCATTGAATAAGATGAGGCAGTTTGTACTAGAGTGTTTTACAATAGGCTTGACTAGCAAGAAAATGACATGGTACAATGCATAAGACAGTACACGAACACAGCAGACATCACAACTCTAAACTCGTCCCCCAAGTCGAGTCTTCCATGCAAGATATCCAGCATATCCCACGACACCCGTCAACGCCAATCTTCCTACAGCCGCAAGCAGGTTCTGGTTGGCTCTTTGTTTGCTCTTCTTCTTCATCACCTTACTCTGTTGACGAAACGTCTCACCATCGTTAAGATGTGGAAACGGCGCAGTCACCATCTTACCTGTCGCTGGATCCTCAACCTTTGGCACGGGAACATCAAGGTACTCGCATAGCGGCTCCCACCCTTGGGTAATGGTGTACTCGATGTAGCGCTCGGCGGGGATGCGGTCGTGAAACTCTTGATACTGGGCTTTGTACCACGCCAAGGCCTTGTCCTTGTCTTTGCCATGGTCATACTTCTGAACCAAAGACTTCATGCTTTTGCTGTATTTAGCCATGTACTGGATATTGGTGTCCAGCAAGAAGCAGTAGATCATGTTCAGCTTAGCCCAGATGTCCTGGGGATTCGTGATCAAGTAGATGCTGTTCAGCACACTCTCATACCACTTTTCGGGATCCCGGTTCATGATGATGACTTTTGCTTCTGGGTAGAACTCCGCGAGTTCGGGGCCGAAGAAAGCAGCGGGAACATCACAAACGGCCTGGCAGTCACCGAGCAAGCGGTCCCAGTCCGCACGGGTGAAGGATCCCTGGCCAGCGTACTTGGCTTCCAAAGCACGGATCCATTCCGGCGCACGCGAGGGATCCTTGAACAGCGTCTGCATATGGTAACAATCATGGAAACCAAGCTGCCACAGCGCGTTACGAATACCTGCCGGATCTTTGTTTCAGCTTTTCGGGTTTCTTTCTTGGGAACAGGAAAAAGAGATTTGCGCGCGTCAAAGCGCATAGAGCGTTATTAACGGCCACGTGTGCAAGACACACACCCCTTTTTAACAACTGCCGGAGGGAAAGGAGAGAGATAAAGACATACTCAAGGTGCCTGTGCGATGGACGCCACAGACGATGACGCGCATGGGGACAATGCGATCGGGATTGGACGCGCTCCCCTGAGAAGATTGCGACGTTGCCATTGTTTCTGTTGTTGTTGTTGTTTTATTTGGCGAGATGATGGTTGTTTCGACAGCTACGAATGGGAGATTGTTGATGCCCAGTGGTTCAAGGGTTGGCATATGACGACGCGCCCAAAGCTATTTCGCTTCACGGCAGTCGAGACGAGGTGGGTTTGTCTCGGTGTGTTTTGTCTTCACCTTGAGGAGTAGAGTTAGGTGAGGTATGTAGGGGTGACATTGACCCTGAAGCTTGATGGACGGGAGACCCAGTAAAAAGAGACCTTATCGCGCGCTAACCAGGAATGTGATGTTGTGAAACTATGGACGATTATGAAAGTGTACTAAGAATAGCCCAATAGCAAGAATGTGTTATTTCCTGATAGCTTGATGAATAATTATAAACATTATGGGAATGGCATGGTAAAAAATGACATGTCCTTGTCCTGTCTAGAGCTGTCTATTTTAGCTTGGCATCTCTCTATCAAAGCTATGATCGGCTGGTGGAGGATGCGCCGGGCCTGCCGGTACCGGGTGGATCTGAGTCTGATTCCAAGATGAGTCTAAGATGGACGAGTCCCTTGCCGCGAATTGGAGCCCAAAAAGCTTCTGATCTGAACTCTAACATGTGATGGTCAAGAACGGAAACAATGGGGACAATGGGTCCCGCAGGGATAACAGGACGAGGGGAGGGGGAACATGCGCTGGCTGGTGGTGTAAGTGTCTGCAGTTTGACCACCCATTGACTGACTCACCAATCGACATCTATAGATTACGCGGCAAGACGGAAACTCGATCGTATCACATTTGTAGTAAGCGAACACAAAAAGAAAGGAAAAGAACTACTTGGTAGTAAAAGTTGACCGCTTTCATCAGCATCCGGAACTGCACGTCAACACGCATACTCTTTTATACCCATTTGGAAACGAAGACTGCCGATCAACTGCCAGCCATGCATGAGCAACTGCTAGTTATGCTATTGTGTGTGTGGGCAACCGAGACGGGATCTAAGGGAATAGAGTCAGAGAGTGAGAGCCTCAATCAAGAGCCTCAAATCTATTTCCAATTCCAATTCCAAACCTCTACCTAGCGCCCGACCTAGATTCAAACCAAGACTTTCATCCGAGAGCCCCGACAGGGAAGAACCGATCGTGACAGGGCTGCAGCCGTCCCCCTGAAGCACAGGGCAGTCCAAGGTCATGTCGTCCAGTCCACTCACTCACTTTCAGTGACTAGGTAATATGGATGTTCACGGCGCCGGCCCGCACGTGGGAGATGGTGGCGGTGGCAGAAGCCCGCTGAAGAGGGCGCTATAATCTCCAAATTGAGCCTCTAAAATACCGGTAGACCGGGCATTCCACACCCATGCCAGAAGGAGTAATCCGAGCTTTTCTTCATGATAACGCCCGTTTTACCCGGACCAATTGTGTCTCGGACAACAGAAACATGCTGGAACATGATGAAGCGAGGATTGGCCTGCTTGAACTTGAGCCGCGTAAGAGAAAAAAGAAAGTAAAAAGAAACTTGACTGAGCAAACTGGAATTTGATATCAAAGCTGTGAAACTATTGCAGTGCTATCAGATATCATGACTGGTGTATGTATGATAGTTCTACGTCGGGCGTATCATGTCAAAACATGACTCGACGCAAAAACACCAAAAACGATATCGCCAGTCCAATACACACTCGACAACATACCACGGACTCCAATGACGCCGGCTTTATAGGTCGGAAATCCAAGCTACCAAGGCATAATCAGCACACCATCATCATACTTATCATCATACCATCATATCTCTTATAGCTCCTCCGTACCATAGCTTTAAAAAAACCTGGTTGTCTCGTCTCGGGCTTGCTCTCGGCGACCCACAGGCCCTTATCACGCAAGTTCGCCCCCTAACGAAAACCCTACATCCAGGCCCAGTTTTATTCCCATTTTCTTGTTCTCGCCCCGGAGCGAGTCGAGGAAAGAAAGCCAAGCAAGCACCAAGACAAAACCCGTAAATCATCTCGCCATTCCCCCTCCCGATCGTCGCCATGATCTTCAATTCCTTCTGTTCACCCTCGAGCTCAGAGAGCCCTCCCAGGGCCAATCTTTGATTAAAAAAAGACTGCGGTCCCAGTCAAAAAGTAAAGCACGTCCCCCAACCCTTTTCCTACCTGCAGGACCCAATATTCTTATATGTCAAATACTTTCGATATGTCGGCCGAACAGAACGACACTGGTAGCGGCAGCGGGAGTGGGAGCGGGAGTGCTCGGCCGAGTCAGGTTCACACTCCTCTCCGCAAGGAAAAGAAGCGAGTAGGCTTCCACGCAAGCAAAGAAGGCTCGGAAGAGCGCAGTGAGTCGTCTGGCTCAAGCCTGCGCCGTCAAGGTCAAGATGAAGGCATCTTCTCGCCCGCGGCCTCACCCAAGCTTGCCCCTGGCGAACTACCTCCCAATGCACCCGATGCATACGAGCTAAGTCGTGCCCTGACAAAGATCTTGTCTGCCGAGCAGGAGAACAAGCGTCAGGAGCAGCAAACGCAGATGTTGGCGCCTGGTACACCAGACATCGTGGGTCCCAAGCGGCCGAGACCAGCATTGCGCAGAAACACCAGTTACGACGTCCCAGGAGAAAAGGAGAAGGCGGACCAAGCTGAGTCCATGACCACGGAGCGACAGTACAGATCCATGGCGGATGCTCGCCAAAGAGCTGATCGACTAGCTGTCTCGGTGGGGAGTTACTCAGCACCGGGATCTCGAAGGGGGTCGCTTGACCTCGAAGAGGTTCCGTCATTTAAGCCTCTGATCCAGGACTACGACGATCCCAAGTTTACACCACCACCCGCAAAACCGAGCGCAGTTGAAGACCCAGGCTACTTTGGACTTCGACAACGTATTCCCAAAATCGACGAGGACTCAGACCGCTTTCAACACCACGCCGCTGCTGAGAACCTCGTCAGGTCTCACACCCGCAAAGGAAAGAAGGATTTGTTCACGGTCCATCCCAACGGAGGACATGCTTCCGGTACTGCGACTCCCGTGCTTCAACAAGCTTATGCTCACGATTACGTTCCACGACCTGACCAGTACCGCGGCGGTATTCTCTCTTCGCTGCTGAAGCTCTACCAAGACGATGTGAAAACCCCCGGAAGTGGCTTGAACACACCTAAGGACCCAGGAACCCCCTTGATGTCCCCTCGCGGCTCGCCTCCGATATCGAGGCCCGGATCATCCAACGGCACTCCCCCTATTCGATCGCCTGCTCGCTCACGGCCATCCAGCGGCTTGTTCAACTACCACAAATCACGCCACTCAAGTTCTTCTCTTGCCCTCACTGAGCTTATGAAGTCATCTTCCATGTTCGCTGCTCCAGCATCTTCCAACATTTATGGTGGATGGGCCGAGAAGAACAAGCAGCAGCCACCACCACCACCCAAGAAGCGAGACAAGTCTCGAATCACCATTCACATTGCCGGAATCATCCAACGCCATCGATACCTTCTCAAGCTATGTCGAGCACTCATGATGTACGGTGCCCCTACTCATCGGCTGGAAGAGTACATGACCATGTCGTCGCGGGTCCTCGAAATCGAGGCGCAGTTTCTTTACTTGCCTGGCTGTATGATCATCAGCTTCGACGATAGCACCACGCATACAACAGAGGTCAAGCTCGTTCGTGTACCCCAGGGTATCGATCTTGGACGTCTGCGGGATGTGCACAACATCTACAAGGAGGTTGTCCATGACAAGATCGGCGTCGAGGAAGCTACAAAGCGACTGGACGATGTTAATGAACGAAAGCCCAAATACAACGTCTGGGTGCGAGTTTTCTTGTACGGCGTTGCATCAGCTTGCGTCGCCCCGTTCGCCTTCCAGGGACGATTCATCGATTTGCCGATTGCCTTTCTCCTCGGTGCCATCGTGGGCATCCTTCAACTAGTCATAGCTCCCAGCAATGAGCTGTACGCCCACGTCTTTGAGGTTTCCGCCGCCGTCATCACATCCTTCTTCGCACGAGCATTTGGTTCCATCCATAATGGCAAACTCTTCTGCTTCAGTGCTCTAGCACAAAGCAGTATTGCCTTGATTCTCCCGGGTTACATGGTACTCTGCAGTTCGCTCGAGCTTCAAAGCCATAACATCGTCGCCGGTAGTGTCCGCATGGTCCACGCTCTTATCTACACTCTCTTCCTCGGATACGGCATCACCATTGGTGCTTCTCTCTACGGCATGATCGACGACCATGCATCCAGTCGGTCGACTTGTGATAAGCCGCTGGAGAAAGGTTGGTACTTCCTTTTCGTGCCTGGCTTCACCATGTGTCTCTGTCTTATCAACCAGGCCAAGTGGAAGCAGTCTCCTGTCATGGTCGGAATGGCTTTGGCTGGCTGGTCGGTGAACAGTTACTGCGCTGAGTACTTTGGCGGAAACGGCCAGATCTCCAACATGCTGGGTGCTTTGACCATTGGTATTCTCGCAAATCTATACTCGCGAGTTGGTCGACACGTCGAGAACGGCTGGTTGGACTTTGTCGACTGGTGGAACCTCAAGGTTCGTCCAAGGTACACAAAGAAGAAGTTCGACCGGTGGTCCCAAGCAAGCCTCTCAGACCCCGAGTCTCGTCCCGTCACACCAGAGAAGGACCAAGAAGCCGAAAAGAAGCCCCGAAAGGTCGGATACAGTCTTGCCGCGGCGGCTATGCTTCCTGCTATCTTTGTTCAGGTGCCATCTGGTTTAGCAGCAGGTGGCTCTCTGTTGGCCAGTATCACCATGGCAGATGAGATTACCAAGAACGGCACCAAGGTTGCATCTGATATGAACACCATGGGCAACCTCGAAGGAACAGCGTTCAACGTCTTGTTCAAGGTTATCCAGGTGGCCATCGGCATCAGCGTTGGTCTATTCTTGAGTGCACTGATTGTCTACCCATTGGGTAAGAGAAGAAGTGGTCTGTTCAGCTTCTGAGCTTGAACATGCAACAATATTTATTTCCTTTTGTTTGAACTTGTACAATCTTATCTAATACTGGACGAAACGATACAGCATCCCACGAGATGCTGTCCGACCGGATACACAAAAGCAACAACTGTATTTTCTTGATTATTTTTGTTTTTTCTCTATTGTACTTGGAATATAGTTGGAAGCGACTGGCGCAAAGCGAGCGAGTCTGGGGTTTCTTTTTGTCTTATACATATGTTTACACATACACAACTTTCATAGAGATACGGAACGGTTATGACCGGTATGAAACAAGATATACAGGATACAAATAATGTCTACTCTTTTCTGCGGCACAAATGTCTCCTTGTTCTATTAATATGATGCTGAAGTGATTTTTGTATCACATGTGCAAAACCGATCGCGATCTTCGATTTGATGACAAAGTGACGTCAGAGCTCAACATGTCCCTCGCAGCCAACCTCTCATTCTTCATCATTCTCAACCTACACACCCAATTTTTAAGCTCAATTTTGGCCCAAACTCACGTCTGCGGTATAATTAACTCCTTAAAAGACACTCGTTCAGTAGCCACGATGAAGATCCGCTCCTCTCGCATCTCAGTCTCAATAGCAAAGGCAATAGCAGCTCGTCACGGCAAATCGAAAAAAGGCCTTATTAAAACCATCCTGGCTTTCTTCCGTCTCTTCAAACTCGTCCTCGCGCGCTACCGCTCTGTTGACTTCCTCGCTCTGCGCAAGGAAGTCTGGCAGCTCGACGAGGATGAGTACCATGCCTCGTTCCAGATAGACGGCGATGATTCTGCGAAGCTCTGTCCTATCGGCGATCTAGGATACAGCGGCTCGACGTTTTTCACAACAGCTAATGACAAGTATCTCATCAAATCTCTGCCTAGACGCTTTGAGTACAGATTCTTCACGCATGAGTTGTTGGATCCTTATATTGCACACATGAGGAACCAACCGCACAGTCTGCTCGCCCGTATCACAGATCTCATACATGCGCCGCAGGCATCCCTTGGTGGCATGCTGGGCGCTGCACCTACACACCACATTGTCATGGAGAACCTCATGTACGGCAAGCCAAAAGGCGACGACGCAAAAACATGGGAAACATATGATCTCAAGCCCAACGACTACTTCTTCCCAGAACGAGACATCGCAGACGGAGCTCTCGTGCCGGATAGTGTAATCGATCGTCTAGTTGACGAGTTCCCCGACAAAGTGCGGGTAACAAAGCAAGCCAAAGACGAGCTCACATCTCTACTCTTCGCCGACACAGCGCTTCTCGCATCCCATGACGCAGTTGACTACTCACTCTTCCTGGTGCGTTACCCACAGGGTAGCGAAGCCCCAGTTGTAGAATCCGACGCTGGAAACTGGAGGCACGGCGTGAACGATGTTGAAGGAAAGTGGACGTACCGGTGTGTGCTGCTGGACTTTTTCTGGCACAAGGGAGCTCTTCAGGCGCGAGCTTTGACAAAGATTGTCAAAATTTTCAACAAGGTCGCCCACAAGGGACCGATGAGCATCACGGCGGATCCAACGGAGTATAGGGAGAGGTTCATGAGGATGGTGGATGAGATGGTTGTTGCTAGTTGAGCTGCTTTTTTGCGCTGTTTGTGCTTATGATTGTTATGCTGGTTACGTGAAAAGTATGGAGTAAGGGGGCTACGTTACTTTTTATTATGGATGATACCTGGATGTCTCATGATTAACTGCAATAAATTGTTTTCCTCTTTTTCCGCCGCGTAGGAGTGTCTATATCGTGCCATATCAAACACAAAACTCCATAATATGGTCAAGAATCGCAAAGTTGAAACACCAATATGACTTACATCTGTAACCCCCAAGTTGTTATTAAATATCCATGATAGATACTTACAAACCAATACAATCAACAGTGTTATCATACCATAAAAATTAATTGTTCGAAAATGTAGTGTATAGGGTAAGTGGCTGTGCCAGGACGAGACTTCTGCAAGACACAGCAGGAGACCTTATTTCACCATCGTCGTCTTCATGTTGCAGGTCACGCCACAGTCAGAATTTTTTGTATAAAACGCATTTTATCCATTCTTGGTATCATTATTCTTGTCTCGTCAGCTCATAAAATCCCTAGTCCACCACCTTGAGCATATCGTATGCTTTATGACTGATTGCTTTTTGCACAATCTTAAGAGGCGTCATCTTGACCTTGTTTTTCTTCTCTATGACATTGCCCTCCGCATCCTTCTCAACAATGACCTCTTCTTCTCCCTCCTCTTCAAACCCACCTCCATCAAGGAATACTTTGAGTAAACCCTGGGAGTAACCACTGACGAGGCATGTTCCATCCTCGTCAGATTCCACAGGCTTAGGGGCGGTTGGGTTTCCGTAACTTCCGGTATAACCTGCCCTTCCACCTGCAAGGTTCCAGAAGACCAGCTCCGGGAGTTCATACCCTGCTTGTTCAAACTTTGCCTTGATACGTTCGAAAGACGTGCTCCAATGCGAAGTTTCCTTAGTATGGCCGTCGTAAGTATATACATACCCATTATGTAACGGCACCGAGGAGCTTGCTTGGTTGAATTGCATATCGCTGAAGACAAATACGCGTTTCACCATATCCTCTTGCTTCAGGTTGTTTTTGATAGCCATTGAGAGGATCAAGTCTTCGAAAACAGACACAAAGTTGGTGCTCATACCCCAGCCAGACCTGTTCATGGCCGCAACCTTTTCACTCAAGGTCTTGGACAAGTCAATTTTCTCGACCTTGGGTTCCTGACTAAAGGTGATGAAGGCACCGGTGAAAGGTGGCTTGGCTACTTCTGCAAGAAGGAGAGACAACCCAATCGCAGAGTGAATGGGTGCAGTCTTGTCGGAAAACACAGGGCTGCGCATGCTTCCAGACACGTCACACACTGCGATGCTTGAGTCCAACGTGCCAGAGTCCTTAATACGCTGAACAAGAGTATTCCACTGGCCATCAATAACCTTGGATTCAATCTCAGCAATCTTCTGCTGAAGAAGTTGATTTGAGCCTGGTACACCACCTTGTGCTTTGTAGATCAATGTTGATGGCAACAGAGTGGCTCCAGATATATTTGCCTTGCCTTCAGCAACCTTGTCAAGGTACTTGCCAAATCTTTCGATGTCGTTCTCGATGAACAAGTTGGTGTACTGGTTCATGGCAAGGGATGGTACCCGGTCGTACTTGATGTTCTCGTACTTTTTGGCCGTGATTTCCCGCTCGACAATCTCGAGGTGCTTTCGAAGGGCAGATGTATCCTTTCGGTACTCTTCGCGGGCGAATTTTAGGTAAATCTCGCGATCATCAGTCGGTTTCAACATTGGATTGTCGATTGAATCTCTTGGATACAGGATCTCCGCGATTGTGCTGACAATGAAGGTGTGTCTGTCGTGGAAACGATCGTGTGTAGGAGCCCATTTACCACATAGAGAGATGGATCGCTTTGCCTTTCTGTCATCCCCTCGAAGGGTCTGGACATCCTTCTTTAACTGTTCTGCAAATAGGCGGGCAATGCTCAAGTGAAGGGCGCGATATACTGCGTCAGTTTTGAAGATGGTCACCGCGGTATTGTGCCGATTGGCTCTTGTCTCCCGTTTGAGTTCTTCCGGGTCAAGCTCAGCCTTCTCTTCGTCGTTCTCCTCTGTTGTGGTGTGTGTAGTTGTAGGTGGGAGTCTTTGCCCGAGGCCAATTCCACGCCCGCGACCGCGTCCACGTCCACGTCCACGTCCACGACTACGACCGCGACTTCCACTAGCGTTACCCCTGGCTCTGCCGCCTCCATGGCTACCTCGCTTCACAATACTCTTACCCCGGATAATGCCAGGATTCTCACTGTTCAAAACATCCTTGGGATTATCAAGAACTGTAAGCTTATCATTAGCCGCAAGCGCCAGGATATTCAGAAGGTCTTTCCAGTATCCATGTGCAACACCGTTCTTGACGTTATATTTAGTCGACTCGTCTTCATTTTCGTCGTCAACGATCACGATGTCATCATCCTCTTTCTTCGCTGCTTTCTTCTCGATGATAGGGCGACTCAACCAGGCCAGATTGGCGACGAGGGTCAATGGATGGTTCTGTGCTAGCCAGCCAGCACAGCGGTAGAAGGTTGTCCGCGAACTCTTTCCAAGATGGATGGAGCGGGCGTTGAAGATAATTCTTAGAGTGGCAAGAGGGTTTTCTCTCCAAGCTGAAGAAAGTAGGTCAGACAGACGAGGGCCAGATACGACCTCCTCGAGCTCTTGGAAAAGATCCACAAGAGCATCTTGGCTGGATCGATATGCGAGGTCACCATTTTCTGTGAACATCATGTTTTCTAGATTTGTTGATGGTTCTTCCTTTTCATAGTTGACCAAGCCCTTCATGAATGGGTGTGACTCGGTGGGTTTGGTGTCTTCTGTATTCGACTCATTTGCCGTTTTGTCAGAAACATCAACAGTCTCCAAGCCTTGGCGTATCTCAGCTGAAGTCGAGTTGGAGATAAGAGTGAAGGTTTCGGATTCGTCAACATCGGTCATGGCATGATCTGCATCGACTCCCTCGGCTGCAGAGGCATCGTCGTGGCGGCGAGCGATCTCATGACGAAGATATTCCTCAAACTCGGCCTGGGGCTTTCTCACAGCTTCTTCGAAAGGGAAGAGAACAGGGCATGATGACTTAAGAAACCAAGGTTTATCTGACTCTGTGGGAGAAGCCATGGTGGTGTGCCGTGGCAAGTATATCGCTTGCTGAAGAAGAAAGAAGAGTGTCGAGTCTGGGGGACAAGTTCTTTTATACAGCGTTTCTTATTGGAAAGCCTGTTGTGGTGTATACTCGATCGATGACTGAAACCTAACTGTAAAGAATATGCCGGTCAGTGAGTCAGATTCTGCTTTTCTTCAAGGTCTCACATTGGCTCCCCTCAAGCTAGGTAGAGGCTTACATCATGGCTGCATGGGGCTGAAGCTTGGTGCTGTTGATGCCTGGAGGCTGAAGACAGATGGAGCTAAGATCTTCGTCTCCAACTGTGGGTGTAGTGGCATTGGCAGGGATATTGGGAAGTCGCCGACCAACATGACCTGACTTGTATTGGTGATTTGATTTATTTATCGAGCAGGACCGAATCGAGAACGGAGCGATATTGGAGGCAACTTTCAAAATGTTGCGGTAATTGAGTCTGCTCTTCCACATGAGCTAGATGGACATGTCTTTGTCTCTTGACAACCCTGTACGTCGATCATTGACCCCTGTCTAGACCACCAACAGGGCTTGGTGTAAGTTTGGCAGAGAAGCAAAAGCTCCAATAACTCAACGGCTGCTATAGTCTAATCTGAATAGTTCTCAATTAGTACTAATGACCACCTGTGGAAGTAAGTCGAGACTTTATCCCTGCTTCTCCCATAAAAGAAAGAGCCAGGGACTTTGATCTGTGGGGCAACAGTCTTAGCCCCTGCTGCAAGGTATGGAGAAGGAACTGGCCGCTTGAGTCACCCCGGGAAGGTGGATCAAGGAAGGAACTGCGTGTCGTGTCTTGTTATTCTCACGTGAGACTGTCTCAACCTCGTTCCTCGAACGACATCTCTCCAATTTCGCTTTCAATTGGGCTTTTTGCACGTCTTCTCAATGCCAGGCGCTCTTCATAGACCTACTGCCGGGTGATGAGTTCAATTGTTGTTCATTGCTCGCCAACTTCAACTCCAGGCTTGTTGTCTTGAATGGTCAACTCAACGGCTTGTTCAATGCTTCCTTTATCGTCTACAGCCCCAGGGGCAATCATTTTCTCAGCTTGTATGTATCGTTATACGTCTCGAGTCTTGATGGATGATTCGTGGTACCCTCACGCGATGTAACTCTGTCGGGGCGAGTGCTTCGAGAGCTGTAACTATTGTACTGATCTATTTCCCTGTATCTTATTTGAGTCTGGTCAGCCATTACCCACTCGTGCTTTCTGTATAAGAACTTCCCTGTGGCCTGACAGGTGTTGAGCTTTTCCAAATCGACGAGTTTGATGGCCAGGTAGCCTGGCCTTGTGCGATACTTGACAGAAACGCCGGAATAAGGGATAGAGATCTAGCTAGGCGTCTGAAGGTCCCATCAAGCGAGCGGATGGTCTTTATCTATCAACCTGTGGTCCTCTGTTGTCGTGTGTTGGACCCAGAGCCTGTTGATTCTTAGGAAAGCATGCCGGGAGTATGAAGGCCGAGTGGCAGTCACATCTTTCGCCTTCTGTTAAGCTGTCACTCACCCCTGCCTTATCCCCGACATGACGCATCTCGTCCTAGGTCGTCGTATGATGTCTTGTTGGGTCAGCTGTCGCTGCCGACACAACAGAGGTGGTAGAGATCGCCAGATGCTGATGGTCGATGCATCGCTTGCTTGCCTCGCGGTTCAGGGGTACTTGATTGAGGTGTAGTAAACACTATGAGTGCATCACTACAGCGAAGCTATTGCGAGAATGGGTCAGCATGGCTTCGAGATGCGTTGCCTTTGGTCATGGAAATGGTCCTTGTAGCTAAGGAAAGCCTTTGCTTTTGGGCTTCAAGTTTTTTGTTGTTGGACTGCGCGATGCACTTTCGACTTACTAGACGAACAGATATTTTGATGGAAGAAAACAACAAAAAGAAGTATCACGATAGACTCGGGGTCATCGATGTGGGCCTGAACAGTTTCCCTAGTGGAGGGGCGGGATGAAAATCGATCGAGGGTGCCAACAACACCAAGCGAGAATGACACTAGGACTGCCAACTAGGGGCAGAAAATCGACAGACATCATATTCTGGACAATCTCAACTACGGACGATCTTTGAAATTGAACAGATAGGCCTGCAAGACAAAATATGGCAGAGTGTCAAGGTACACTTCGTCTTGCAAGGAACATACGAACATGGAACATTGGCGTGACTGCGTCACTTTGGGATTTTGAACAAGATGACAGTTCTGCGTCGAAATGATACATGTCTGGATGAAATATTATGCCCTCATCCCAATGCACTACCGTTCTTCCATCCTGTTCTGAACCCCTCCATGCATAGAACCAATCTCCACAGCTATGCTTCAGGATAGCGAGTTGATATGAAGGAATGAAAAACCCCTTACCACTGCAAGTCTGTCCAGTTGCTTCTATAGCCCCGAGGACCTACTGCCCTGACATCAAGCACCACTGACAACATAACAAGCCCTCCCCTAGCAACGTAATACTGCGGTGTTTGTAAATCCTGTTCTCCTATAGGCTGCGTGGCTAGACGCGACGCGAGCTGCATTCACCAGCGGTGTCACTCGCGTGTATCTTGCTCTTCTTCTCACTCCTTCTCCCCACCAAAACGTTCCCCCCTCCACAACTCTTCACCCTTCTCAAGTTTCTTATTTTCTCTGCACCAAGCATACGAAATCACCGCAGTAACAAACCCAAACCCCTATCTATTGTCTTCTGATAATTATCTCACTGTCACCAAGATTCCCCTTTCCCTATTACCCCCTTCCTACCCCCTCATAACAAATCCCTTTCCCGTTCATCTTTTGTTTTGCACAATTGTACACCAACATGGCAACCCCTACTACCTCGCCTGCCGACGGCCAGAACGGTCCTCACTCCCAGGACTCTGACTGGGAAAGACTCTCACAGGCAACTCTCAGTGACTCCTTCGTAGAGGTTGATCACGATGATGCAGCAATCACCGCTAGCGACTACCGTGATCCTCTCCAGTCCATGTTAGCGGATCTTCAAATCGATCCTAGTGATCTCAACCCCCGTCTGTCTTCAGATGAGATCATGGCCATCCGAGAAATGTATTCAAGCATGGAAAGTTGGAAGTGCATCAAGCGCACCAAGATGGACGAAGCCGACAAAATTCGAGTAAGCTTCCCCTTTTACCGCTCAGCGCAACACTCAACATGCTAATCTCGTAACGTCTCAGTCTGAAATCCAGATGGCCAAGGCTCATAGCGAGGACTTTTCTACCTTGATTGCGAAGTTGAAGGCCATGGAGGCTGAGATCACCGAGGCAAAGGAGCGTGTCCTCACTTTGGCTTTCATGATCGTCACCGCCAACGGCCACATCGTAAGTACTTCCTGACTTTGCTCGGCTTACTTGACTAAATTCATAACTAGGACGAGGAATATGAAGAAAGTGACAATGACGATGATGATGACGGTGGAGAGGATGGCGATGACGATGCCAACCTCGTTGTTGATGAGTCCTCGGGGAACGATGCCGATGATGAAGCTTGGGATTCCGATCCCGATCTCATTGACACTCCTCAGAACACTCCCCACAACACTCCTGAGGGGTCTGACAATGGTAGCTAGGAGCCCAGTCAAACTCCCTCTGGAACTGAAGCCACTTTCAACGACTCAATTTCACCCACTGAGGATTCTCAGCAGACTACTGAACAGCACACCACCGAGTCAAAGTCTGACTGTGAGCAGCCTGAACATCTCACAGCTGAGTCCGAGTCTGAAGACGACAACTCTGACGATGACTACAAAATCGACGTCTCATCTGTATTCACACCTGAGCAGATGGTAGCAACCCGTCGGGTCTTGATGCGTGTCCCCTTCTCAGTCAACATTAAGCAGGTTGCCGATGGAACCACTGGCGTTGGTGGAATCGTCTCATTCACAATGTTGAACACTCGCAACGGCTGCTCGCTAGGTGACTGGTCCGCTCTCATCGAGTTCCATACTGTCAAGGCCGCCCAGGCCTATGTCAAGTATGTTCGTTTCCATGGTCTTTGGTTCAAAGACCGCCTCGGTATTCAGCACGGCGTTGAAGTCAAACCGATCAACACTATCTCCCACTCCCTCGTGGCCAGGGATGAGAGTAAAGACGCGGAACGATGCGTCAACGTCGCCAAGTTCCCCACGTCTGCTATTTGGACTTTGATGCGGGAGTTCGGTATGCCCTTCATCATCCGTGTGTCTAGCAAAGGGAACAGCCATAGTTCAGGCCAGACTTCCGATGTCTGTATTGAGGTATCCAGCACCTGCGAAGCTGCGAGACTCAAGGAAGTGCTCTGTGGCAGCACTTGGAACATCAAGGGGGAAAACGTCACCTTCGTCAAGGGACCCTCTGACCGCGTTGTCCATGAGCTTTCTCGTACTGTCGACGGCATCATTGACTACGTCGAGCACAACCAACTGGAACAGGACTGGCATGTCGCCCCCTACCACAACTGGGTGCGCCCTGTCCCCCAATCTCCTGGCCGTCCCATCGTCAGACGCCCGGTGCCCGCCAACGTAGGCACTATCTCTATCATTTCGGGAATTCCTGCCCAAGGCACCGGCATCATCCTGCAGAACGACCCTGGACGTCCGATCTACCGTGTCCCTGAGGGAAAGATCTCCACTCTCCTCGAAGTTGACGATGTCATTTACGCCATTGTCGATGGAAAGGTCTACATGCGTCGACCCGTTGATGGCCGCATCTTCAAGCTGCTTTACGGCAATGCACTCCTCAGCCTACAGAAAGCTACCATGCTTTTCAACATCTGGGGTTCCTTCTGGTCAACATACTGCCTTGTGAACAACATTGAGGACTTGCGTAAGTATTATGCTTACGGTCGACTGGCGGCCCGCCGACGTGCAATCAACAGAGAGTTGGGCTTCCCTGATGGCTACGCGCACGATGATCTGCGCAACAGTCCCGTACCCGAAGTGATCGTCAAATGGATCAGCTTTTGCCAGGTGGTTAACACTAATGAGTCCTAGAATTCCTACCGACTGTTACTCCTCTTTCCTACATCACCGCCTACACCATTAAGAACTTGGAAGGGAATTCTTTTACAGATAACTCAGTACATTCTTCAGTACATACGGCTTTGCTTGGATGGGAGAGGCAGCTCGGCTGCGCAAAGTCAAGATTGGACAGATGGGGGTTCAGCATATGCTCAACTGGACAAAATATCGGAGAATTGGGCATCTATTGCGCTGAGCATATCACATCGGCGAAAAGGATTCAGCAGACGCCATGTTGAACACATATCGAAGGACAGGGAATACCTGCCCAAGACTTTCTGATCTCTAATCAACTTTCATTTGTTTTGGTTCTGTCAACAGTCGCCGCGAGCGCAACGGACAGATACGATCGATGCACAAACGGATGCATCTTACAACCCCAATGGATGGATGGATGGTAACGGGTTGTCATGTTATCGATGCGAGGCCAAAATCTACTCGTTCGCAGTGGAATAATATCAAGCAAGGCCAACGCATCTTGAGCATCTGGAACAGGCGATGCATCTGGGAATCATAGGAAGTAAATAGCTTTTCGGAATGTCAGATGTCGAGTAATCAAGGGTATCTCTAATGCTATGTCCGTCGTGAATGTCTTAATAATTACGCCTTGCCTATGTAAACCACCCATAAAGCCCATTCAATCTCCTCAAGTCGATGCTCCCCGCCTGTCCAAACTCCATAATCAAGCGCCTTTATCTCATGTATAGTTATCCGGAACCAACGCGTTCCCGCCCCACGGATTCACGCGACTCTTCTTAGTCGGTGGCTCCTCCACGACAAAAAGCTCGTCATCTTCCTCATCGTCTTCAACCGGACCCTCAGCCACTACCGGAAATCCTAGCTCATCTTCCTCGACGCCTTCAAAAGCTTCACTAACGCTCTTGTATTGCTTGGCAGGGATGCCCCAGGTCAACGTCGTCTGTTTCATAGACTTCTTCTTAGGCGTGTATGAAGGCGCGACGGTTGGTTGTTTGGCAGGTTTCTTAACCGCTGGTCTGTCACGTTTTCTTTTGCCACTTTTGAGATATTTGCGGATCAGCTCAGGGGGAAGATTGCTTTCCGGTTCCCAGGATGGGTTCTGTTCAGGAGGCCAGTCGCCTTCCCAGCGCACTTTGAAATAACGCACCAGACCAACACCTTCCACATCGTAGAGCTCCATATCCTCGATGCGCTTGACCTCCCAGTCCGGATCATCAGGCGAATCGACGATTTGCACCGTTTCTGGTGGTGCTGGCTTCGGAGGATTTGATGTGCTTGTGGTCAACTTCGGGGTTTTAGAAGATTTGCTTTTTTGTACTGATGCAGCTTCTTCCATGAGACGAGCGGTCATATACTCTGATTCTGGGTGTGGTGTTTCGACCCCCGAATTTGAATAAGTAACTGATTCTGGTGGTGTCCAGTCCGAAACCGACTCCACGGCTTTTACGCCTTTCAGGAATCCATCAGTTGCAGGTTTCTTGTTTGAAGGACGATCTGAAGGTCGTATTTTCTTCTTTCCTTCGGATTTTGACTTGGATATTGTAGGCTTGGGAGTATTCAGTCGACTCAAGGTTCCTGTGGACGAGCATGACTCAAAGTGCTTGCCTGCAAGATTTTGTTTTTGCGACTTGATTGCTGAGCCAGGCAGAGTTTCCGTCTGCTTTCCAGTCGGCATTTCGGCATTTTCAAGAAGCGTGCCATCCTCGTCGAACCCTTGGTCGTCTGTTCCCATAGAATCGCCCGTGGTTTCCCATTGCAGTTGTCTCGCCAGACTACTGTCTTCGTCGGACAATCCCTCAAAGTCTTCCAACCTCTTCTTAGTCGGGGTGTTGATAGTCATGGCGCCCCGCTTAGGAACCACAGCATTCCCATCATCTGGCACTGCGACAACAGCCGTTTCTATCTTGGTGTGCTTCGGTGGCCTTCCCCGCTTCTTCAGTTTCGTTGCACCACCAGTTTTGTCCTTCTTTGTCTGAATCGTCTCGTACCCAATTTGTTCTTCCGTATTCGCAAACTCCCAGTCCTCGAGCTCCCGCGGCGACACGTATTCTAGGATATCCATTGCTGGTACCAGCATTTGCGCCGCAGGTAAGTCGCGCCATGCCACAATGTAAGTCATGCGTCGTGGTAGAGGAAGTCCATCTGCAGCAAGACCTGGTGAGGGGAGGATGATTCTTTCGAGGATGTACGCGGTCGAGTCTTGGACAGGAAGCAGACTAATCCGCTGCAGAGGTGGTCCACAACCGGGGACATAATCTCTGGGTTTTGACCGAAGATGCACTTCGATCCGAGATCGGTTTCGCTTTTTGGGACTTCCGGGTTTAGGCTGTTGGAACAAGTCCATCGCGTTGGCGCATGAGTGAGTCTCGCGACTCGCGACGCCAGTTCAAACGGATGGTAAAGAACGGACGCCACAGCGATTAAAGGTATTAAAAAGCATCAAAAATTAATAGTTCAAAAATAAAGTGTCGAGCAGCTATTTTGTGTGTTCCGTCACCTGCGGAATACCCTCTAGGTTGGGGTGGCTAGCTGTGTTGTAATAAAGATTGTTCTAAAAGAGGTTGGTAATAGCTTCGAAAGGAACTCGCTTTGTGATGACTAAGCTGGGCCAATAAGCAATAAAACACAGAGCAAAACAGCCTTAGCTATTGAAGATTCATTTCCCGCTCTGATACATAGTTATTAAAAGTAGTAAAATTCTATTATTCTTATAATAATATTATATATAGCTTTTCTACAGCTTATACAAGAGTTATATTACTAATAAATATATATAGCCTTTATAATCTTATTTATCATAATTATTTGCTAATAAGGCCTATATAGCCCTTTAATAAGGGGTCGCCCGGGCTAACCCTCTCAATTAGGCTTCTTCCGCGGCTGCGCTTGGGCGCGTCTAAACAAGCGCCGAACTTTTCCATTCGCAATGAGATCACAAACACAAGCTCTACCCGAGCTTCAGTATCCCCACGTCACGCCAAAAATAACCGACGACAAACGTCCACTCGCCAAAACTCCACTCTATCTTGTCTGGTAGTCATTGATTTTCCCCCGAGTCACTTCGTCCGAATTTCGATCTTTGATTCAACAATGGCTTCTCCGCTCAAGACATTCGTCTTGCGCATGCCTGCAACAGGTCTCGTGCGCTCATCGCCGAAAGCCCCGTTCTCGACCATCTCGGCCGCTCGTACCGTCTCATGCCTCTCGCGCTCTCCATTCCGACAGCAATGCTTGACACCCGCCGTTTCGATCCCCAAGACCTTCGCCCGCGCCGTCTCGGATAAGCCGCAGGCGCAGACCCAAGCGGCGCCCAACACCGAGCTGCCTCCTCTGGACTGGAACAACTTCTTCAAGCTGCGAGTCAAGCGCCGTCGATACCAGCTGCTCTTCTCCATCACCAACGGAATGTTTGTCGGAGGCGCAGGGGCCGTCTTTCTCTCAACGGGTATTGCGGAACCCATCATTTCTCAGATCCCTCTCGACCCGTTCATGACACTGGGACTTATGACGCTCGCCTTTTCGGGTCTCGGTTGGCTATCTGGTCCCAGCGTCGGAAACCAGGTGTTTTACCTTCTCAACCGCCAGTGGAAGAAGCAGATGACACAGAAGGAGGCTGTATTCTTCGATCGCATTAAGAAGCATCGAGTTGACCCCGCCAACTCAAGCGCCAGCAACCCTGGTAAGTTTTGAGACTAGACAATTCGTCTATAAAAAAATATGTCGATCGATAACTAATGCTGTCCAGTTCCTGACTTCTACGGAGAGAAGATCTCAAGTGTCGCTGGTTACCGCCAATGGCTAAAAGACCAAAAGGCATTCAACAAAAAGAAGACTGCCAACTTTGTTTAAAAAAGAAAAAGTAAAAATTACAGCCCTGTCGACTTTCCTTGGATGTTATGTGTAATGGCGCAGCTGGGTGGTAGGATTGGACTACTCTTAGTGTTGCAGCCGGGTCAACACGGGCGTTGTATGTATATCATTAAAATCTCTTATCAAAATACGAACATCCCATTTCTCTGAACTTCGGTGTTGTCGGCTATGCAATGCGCTTATATGAAAGGCACGGTTGGGTCGACAGTACTCTTCCAAGACTTAATCCCGCCTGAGATATCGCCGATAAAACGCTCCCCATTGTTTCCCAGTCCTAGGTCTTTGAGTTTCTGCGCAGCGATTTGTGAGTCGTTTCCGACTCGGCAAACGCAGTATACAGGTGTAGAAGGCGACAAGTCACTTGGCCACCCTTCTGGCATGGCTTCTCCACGAGCGCTCATGAAGCGGCTGATGGGGATGTTGACTGAACCTGAAATGTTGCAGAGATCGAAGTGCTCTTTTTCTCGAACGTCGACTAACAACACCTCCTTATTCTCTGAATTGGACAACGCCTCGTATTCCTTTGGTGTTACTCGCTCATCAGGCTTGAGTAATTGAACCGGCGGCCTTATACCGCAGAACTGGACATAGTCCATTGATGACCTTAGCTCTTCCAGTGTCAACCCGTTCTCGTCACCACACGCCAGACAAATCTTTCTCTTCCCCCTCATTCTCACAGATCGAAAAGGGGTATCTGCCGTTCCACTAAATAGCAACAACATTGGTGTCTTGACCTCTCCGTGAATTTCAAGATCGCCCCTCGTAATCAACTTAATCGCCTCAAGTGCTTGCAACACTCCCATTGTGCCGACGACAGGTCCAATAATGCCGCCCTCGCCGCATCCCACAACGCTGTCAGGGGGTGGCGGGGTAGGGAACACACATCGGTAGCAAGGCCCTTTTCCGGGCGGATTATTGAGAACGATAAGTTGGCCAGAGGTTTGAAATGCAGATGCTGAGACAAGGGGCTTCGAAAGAAGAACGCAGATGTCGGAGATGAGATAGCGAGAAGTAGGATGATCAGTACAGTCGAGGACAAGATCGTAGCCAGATACAATGTCCTGCGCATTCTGGGGAGTGAGATGAGTATTGTGCGCATGATAAGTTATCGTCGGGTTGAGGCTTCATCAGTTAGTCCGAGTACTTCCACAAGCAGGGGATCTCACTCTTGAAGATATGTAATTGCGCTCTGCACCTTACTCATGCCCACCCGCGATGTCGAATGAGCAACTTGGCGATGCAAGTTCGAGACCTCAACCTCATCACCATCAACCAGTCCGATCGTTCCGATACCCGAACCTGCCAAGTACGCAGCAGCAGGACATCCCAAGCCACCAGCACCAACAAGCAGTACCCTTGCTTTCCTCAAACGTAGCTGGCCTTTCAAACCATCAGCACCATTGAATGGAGTTTTTGAGGTTACTTACCCTGGAGCCCAAAATCAGGAACAATCATTTGTCTGCTGTACCTCTCATACTCGTGGTTACTGAGAGGCCATTTCCAGAATTCTTTGGTTTGCTGGACTTCGGACTCTGCAGCAGCCAGTTGGGAGCGCAGATCTGCGAGTTCGTCTTCACGCCTTGATATTTCCTTACGGAGGTTGTCGATTTTCTCCATGTTTAGTGGTTTGAGAGTGTGATGCAGAGTAATGTAAAGTGAGAGTCACAAGAGGGTATCACCACAAGGATATGGTCTTAAACCCCACTATATATTCAACGACACCATCATTTCACGACTTTATGTAAATCTACTTGAACAATAATTTATAATATAGAAACGCTCTTGTAAACCTGCTGCACTATTCGTAATACTCACACAAATTCTGGACTTAGTATAAACACTCGCATTGAACTCACCAGCGTTCATCATGGTACAGTGCCCCTCCATACCTTTCTCGGTGTACCCCACCCTCGGTGAACCGCCACTCACCGAAAATGTTCCCAAGCAACTTTCTTCGACACCAAAATCTAACCTCCCTATCTCTTCTTTTCAACCCTTCCACCACAACACAAAATGGTACATCCCTCCCTTCTCCCTCTGATACAACCAAGCTAACAAATCCAGGCTCCCCAACCACCAGGTCTCAGAAAGCCCTCCGCCCGCACCCTCCGCCACCAGCGCGTAACGGGCCAAATCCACCCTTTGACCCCAGCAAAGGTCTTCCGCGACGATGCCGCCGTCACAGACTCCTTCCTGTCCAGCAAGCGCGACAAGCGCCTCATCAAGCACTCATCCTTTGTCTCACGCATCACCGACACATCGCGCATCTCAAAGTCCACCAAGCGCCGCCGCCCTTCCAAGAAGCTCGCCACGACCCTCGACAGCCTTGCCGATGCGCTGCCGGAACTAGAGGAGGCAGATGCCGAGCAGCAGGGCAAGATCCGCCACAAGAGTCTGAAGAGCAAAAAGGGTGCGCTCAAGAGGAAGGAGAAGGTTGTCAAGGGCGAGATGGCGAGGTTTGGAGTCAGTATGGCGCAGTTGACAGCGCAGGATGGTGCGAAGACGGCGGCAATCAAGGATGATGATCAGGGTATGGAGGAGGTGGATAAGCCTGCTCCTCCTGCGCCAACTGCGAATCGATGGGCAGCGTTGAGAGGTTACATCTCTTCAACAATGGAGCAGAATCCTGCTTTTACTGCAAAGGAATGAGGAATTATTGACGAAAAACCAAACGATACCAATGTCTAGGCACACATCTCAAGGCCGCTGTTTCAAAAGTTAGTCGGTATCTATCATCATAAGATGGATTTCGGTCAGGCGTTTATGGAGTCAAGACTTGCAGAAACTTCACAAGTCCAGAGCAAGTTCACGTTTTAAATAGACAAGCATGTAAAAATGACTATCAGAACAAGTTATTATTCTTCATAGGCTATGCTGGCGCACTTCGTGCCGGGTCTTTTTCCGATTCCTAACCAACGCCTCAATCGCTAAATCGCTAATCCCTTGCGTTGCTTCATACAAGAGGAAACCATTCGAAGGCCACTAAAAACACAAACTTGCGCATAATCATACTCATCTGTTACATGATGGCAACAGCTTCCTTCCTCGCTACCACCAACGCCATGGCAATAATCATTGTTCTCGCGTATAAATCAGAACAAAGCTAATCAGCCGTGAAACATCTTTCATAAATTTCATTACAGTGTTGTATAAGCTCCTCATCATGTTTGTAGTATTTCGCATTTTGGAGCAGGCAAGGCTGTTGAGGATCTTAGCCGCTTGCCCCTAACTTTGATGGGAGTTGAAGGGCTTGTTTGAATCCGAGGTTCTTTAGTGATCCGATCGGCCTTGCATGCTCTAGGGCCAAGTGGCGGAGACTGAACAAACAGCGTTTGATACTCTTTTGGTCGTATAAGCTCTCGCATTCCAGCCCATGGAGGTACTGTTCTTGGAACATGGGTGATAGTCCGGGTCGTGGGAGCAGCCGTGTTTTTACCAGGAGTAATGGTATTTTTACTCCTTAATTGGGCCGGGGCCCTCTTTGCGTGCTGATTGTTGTTACCCGATCGGCAATCAAGCCCCTTCCCGGCTTGCTGCTTTTTAAGTTGTTCTAAAAGTTCCTCGAATTCTTCGCAAGAGCCAAAGCAGTCCGTTCTCTATTCGATCCGCGGCGGTGTCTTGTTGGAATACGGGCTGGCGCTTCTCCTATCTTGGTTGTTAGATGCGTCACAAATATCGGTAGTTGCGTCACTCACGATCGCCTTCGCTCGCCCTCCTTGCGAAGGTTTTCAATGATTCGCATCATCTCCTTACGGCCGCCGTAGCTATCGACCATCTTACCGCCCATACTCATAGACACCTTCTCGCGGGCATTAGCGCAGAGAAGACGCTTGACAAGGAGATGACGCATCAACAGGCAGACGAACACACCACAGTCACTGCCATTTTCTTGTTGGGGGCAATCCTCAAGATTGATAAATCGTAGAGGTCGTCCCAGGATGCTTGCGAGCTTCTTTGTCGCGACGTTGGCCTCAGAGTAGTTGGAACCACCAAGGGAATCGTAGTGGAAGGCGACACCATCGAGGGTCGAAACCAGAAGTAGCGACCAATGGCTACCACCTTCAGCGACACTCACATTACGATTGTCGTTGATGGGCAGGAAGACGTGGGTGACCTTTGAGAAATCGGGAAGTGCGGACTGTATTGATCGTGTGTCGGGCTCCTTCATGAGCAGGAAGGTCATACTGGGACGGAGGAGAACGATGCGAGCCTGGGGATATTTAGGAAGAGTTTCGCGTTCGAGGTATTCCTCCCAGAAGGCAATATTGTTGTCGGTCAACCAGTCATGCTTGAGGGCCTTGATATCCTCTGCTGTCAAGAGAACATCATAGTAGCTGAGATAGGGCTTTTCAGGAGCGAGCTAATGATTCAAGGCGTCAGCGTCAACGCCACTTGGACAACCGCATTCCATACAAATGTCAAATGAGCATCTCAACAATAGCGCAAATGACAGGCATGTTCAAATGGATGCTGCGGGGTTGCACATACCGAATCGCCAAAGTGGCGCGCCATCCTCTGACGAAACGGCATCCTGTGATGTTTAGAGTTTGTAGAGGATGTAGTTGATGTCGATGAAGTTGATGAACGAGGTGAAGCTTCTGGGGAAAATGTTGAGTCTGCAGGTGTGATTTCGTAGTCGGAATTGGCGGTTAATGTTGAGTCCGTAGTGTCAGCTGAGCTCGAGCTGTCTGGTCGTGATCGGCGACTCCGAAAGTTGAGTAGGCCGTGCAAGCGGCTAAAGACAAGGATGTTAGACCGCGATTTATAGAAGAAAATCGAGCAAGAGAAAGAGGATGACGCGGCGACAATGATGGTATTTATAGTCTGTGAAAAGGGAAGAAAAATGCAAACGGCGGGAGAAGTAGAGAATCATCAAGGAAGTGACGGATGCAGAAAGTGTCGGGCAGTGTAAGTGATTAACAAGACAATATCAGAAACAAGAAACAAGCGGGGTCAACAATGAGTAACAGAGACTAAACAAAACAAGGGAACTCGTACACTAGAAATAGAGTCAAGCAATGTTGGTTCGCCGAGGCTTCTAATCCTCGTGCGACGTAGAAGAAAAAATGGATGATTTTGCGGAAGAGTAAAAAAGCGAAGAGCGAGAAGGAAAAAAAACTGGAGCGAGGGCAGTGTCTGCGTCTGCGCATACGACGGTAAGAGGCTCAGCCCAAGGCCCCAGACCCAGTCCACGAGTGAGTTTAGATAGTGGAGGCGGGGGACGGCACTGAGCGACTAGCGCCAAACACCCCGGAGGCCCCCTGTTTGTAAGATGTCTTCTGCGACTCGACCAACTAGGTCATAGTTATGACGACTTTGAGAAGGGATGAAAAGATGCGAAAGAGACATTCGTCTTTGAATAAGCAAACAGAACATTTACTGCGCGTACCTTGGTGTTGAGTTCGAAACGTGGCCCTCTTCATCAGAACCCATCATGCCACTCGTTCCAAGCTTTAGCACAAAAAAGAAAAGCTGTTAATAGAAAAAGAAGGGTCCGAACTGCAGCTAAGATGGATCTTCGATATGGAACGTTGTTGTCGGGGATAGAGCGGAGAACCAGAGACGGCGAATTAGGTATTAATCGATCAACAGTGTTCAAAGTCGATGTGAATAGTTGGATATCAATATTTTACCATCACAGAAGCCTCATCAGCAGGCCTTGTTCTTATATGGATGGTGCTTAGCCTGGCTTAACTCGAATTTTCGGACTTGAGAATGACCCCGTCCGCGCCACAAACTCACTACGTCACCCAAACCCTCCCACATGGGCGTCATCGCTCCCCCGACATCACCACGCTAATCAACGCCTGCCGGACTCGACACTCCATCATGTATCGCGAATCACGGATTCAACCATTCAGGCAGATAACCATGGATCGTGATGCCTAATCACATGATGTGCAAAGATCCTCCCAAAATACGCTTTCCCGGCAGGTTCCTACGCAATGCTCATCTATTCTAACCCTACGGATCATCCGTACAGTACCAGAATACGGATACCTAGATTAGGTTGCGTTCCATCACCAGTATCCTCCACCCTCATTCATACCAGAGTGCGATGCTTCCCGTATCGAGTCTAGCCTCATCGACGGCCCATCTCCTATTGATCCGTTCATCCCCAGCTTGAGCCAGCCATGTCACAAATCTCAAACCTTGGATACGCTCTTTTGTCTAATTATGATTCGATCATCATGTGATCGCTTCAAAGTTGCCCAAAAGGTATAGGCAAACACCGAACATCATCATCGTAGGAACATCACTACCTCATTAAAAACGCTGTCAACCTATCTCAGAACTCCAATTAATGAATACGTCTGCCAAGCTCATCCTGCAACCAATATGTAACTGACCCATCAGTCAATCTTTTCTGATCCCCGCCGTTGAGCCCCGATCTTCTCACTCCATCGTACCCGTCCCAAACGGCCAATTAGCTCCATCCCTGCCTTATCTATTCTCAAAACATTAGACAGTAAATCTCAGCTCTCGTAATCTGCCAGTTTGTGCCGTATCAATCGCCCATGGAGCGCCCGTAAGTTCGTCGTCGCTTGTTGAAACAAATGACGCCGTCTGGCTGTCGTCTCTTCCAATTTGAGCATGGCCTCGTCCCGCGACTTTCCGTGTTTATTAAGGCTCGCTTTCACTCCTTGCATCCTCTGAATGAATGTATCGCCGTCCTTTTTACAAGTTTCGCTTAGCACCTGCCGCTCTTGCGTATATCGTCGGTGGATTTTGCTCACACAATCGATGCCATTCCTCCGATATGCATCAGCTCCACGGTAGATAGTTGCTTCCTTTGTTTGGAGATGGCTCAACATCGTCTAGCCTGCATGTCAGTGTCGAACTGAGATTTTGATAAATAAAAGTCTTACCTCCACAAGCCCATGAAGTTTTTCTGCAATCTCTCCATTTGGCCCTTCTGTGCGTGTTTGCTTGGTCGCCTCTCTGTTGCTGCGGGCCGTATCAAGGTCTTTTTGCTTTTGGTCCGCAGCAGACGGTTCATCACGACCTTGGAGAGAAGCCATGATCTGAGCACGTATATTTCTTTCGTTCTCATTGAGGTCAATATGGATGCCTGTTTCATCTTCTTTATCCATCTTCCTCGTTTCTGCCTCTAGTACCACTCTGGTCTTGTCTAGTTTGATGTCTGCGGCCGCCAGACCTGAAAGGTATCCCTGCTGTAAAATGTTGCCTTTAGGATATGGGGATTGCTAATCCGCAAGTGTCCGAAGGCGATATGACCGTCGAGGTCCAGCTTTCTGTTTGCCGTTCTCAACTGCCGTCGCATATTCGACTCCTTCCATGTCATAGGGAATCGCTTCATCAACTAGCTGTGAGGATAATGTCTCGACTGGCAGCGGGCTCCCTGCTTGACTGATACTGAAGCTTCGGGATAGCTTGCGGGCCTTGCGGACGGGCTGACAAACATCCAAGACCGGTTCTGTCGTCATGGCGGACCGCTTGGGGGCATTAACCCGGGAGGTATCACGTTGGATAAGGCTATTCGCATCGCGTGCAGATAACACCTCTCCGGGGCCAATGCGAATTGGTTGGCTTATCCTGTTCCTAGGGGAATGTCCCTCGGCAAGATCCTTAGGGTCAGGCCGAATCGTCAAGGTTTTCTTTTGTATCACCGGTTGATTCCTCTCATGGTGCTGAAGGTAAGAGGGCTCTGGTCTCTTTGGCGGGGACGCAAATGATTGTTCTTCATCGTGATATACACTGTCAGATGGCTCGAGTTGGGGAATAGAGCCAACAGGTAGTTCCAGCTTCTCTGGTGGAGCGGCATTCGATGGTCGTAATCTTTCAACAGGAATAGCACTGTTGTCTTCAGATAACGGGGAACTGTCGGGGTCACTAGAGAGCACGATAGGCTCTTGGGTTAGTTCTTGGGTTTCGTCCCTGGTCTCTGGAATATTTGTGCGTCCTCGAGGCTTAGACGTAAAAGATTTCTCTTTTTTGTCATGTGCTCTTGTGATCCTCTCGACTGTGGGTGGAGGTTCAGTGACAACTTGAGTAGCGAGAGTAATAGAGGTGTCTTGTTTATGTACTTTGCCAGTCGTATCAGAATCCTCCTGATTTACTGCACTCCTTAAACCTGATCTGCGTGTCGTCCTTCCAGCAGGCTTTGCAATAACCTTTCGATTAGCCCTAGGCGATGCCTTCTTTACACTTGTCGCAATCGGTGAGACAGAGGCAGCATATGACTCTCTCAGATTTCTCACTATAGTCATTCGCTTGGGTTCTTTTACTCGGTCTTGCTGCGGGATGTCCTTGACTTGTTGCGTCTCTTCGTCAAATGGAATGGGTGGTTTTGCTCGTTGTTTTCCGCGTTTCTTTCCCTTTGCCCCAGGCCCTATCGCTTTGGGTTTTCCAGCCGCTGGAGTGACATTTTCTTCTTCGAGTATCTCCTCAGCTTGCTGCTTATTCCTTCCCGGTACTCGGCGCTTTGCGGTTCTTTCAGGTGGTGATGATGAAGCTTTCTCTTCTTCTTCTCCTTCTCTCTCTTGATCTGGAGGACCGAGTTCGTCCTCCAGAAATTTTGTGAGGGAGTCTCTGGTGCCCTTGTACCGTTTACCTGAATTTCTCTTCACCTCTAGGGTCTGTGGTTGTTCTAATTTTTTCGGATCTTGTGACTGTTGCGGGTTATCATAGATAACTCTTTGACCCTTGGACGATGAGTCTGCCGGATGGTCAGTACTTGACCTGGGAGGCGTAGCATCGTATAGTTCGTCTTCCGGTAAGTGACCCATGGTTTCAAGGTAAGGGGGAAGCAGCAAATCTGGAATCTGTAGTGATTCTGGGATTTCACTTGGGAGAACTGGCAAGGTCGTGTTCTCCGTTATGTTCCACGTCTCATCGACTGCGGCCTGAGAACCAGCAACTTGTGAATAGTACGGCGAGCTTCGCCTAGCAGAGGAAGCTGTCTCAGAAAAGTCCACAAAGGTTATCTCTCCTGCGAGACGTCTAGTAAGAGGCTGTGATGGAAGCGGCTGGGTATTTGGAAGCTTTCCCGGGCCAGACTTTGGACTGGAAAATTCATCGATTGCTAATTCCTGGTTTTCAGATAAATTCTGTTCATCCTCTCTTACGGGTGAACTTCGATGTGTTGAGCCACCCTCGGACCATGAGAAGTCCTGGTGAGGTTGAGCTGATGGTACGGATTCGTTCAGACTAGCTAGTCTGGCGACATCAGCATCGTTGAGACTATTCTCGAATTCATCCGCCAAGGTTCGAGACTGTAATCGGGCGTTTTGAGCCTCAGGGTTGCTGTCCTGATTGGGCAGTCCTAACTTCGATTTCTGAGGTTGGCCTCGATGGGGAGATTGCAGGTGACGACTCGTCGGGGTAGTCTCAAGTTCTCCAAACCCAGTCGACTGCTGTCTGGGCCTTGTACGCTGACTGAACCTAGTATTCATCTGACCACCCATGACGACACATTCTCTTTAAGCGTGTTAGTGGGTGTAACTGTTCTGACAGGGTCATAGTCATCTGACGTACAGTTCTTTTGTAAAAATTAATGAGGTGCGCTTGGTACCATTTGGGAAAACTTGTGAGTACACGGCAACAAATAGTGTAAGGTCGCCGTCATAAAAGAATGGATGGCTAGTTTAACAAAAGAAGTACCGGGTCCCCGATATTTGAAAAACGACATGATTGTGACAAGCTAACAAGTCAGGTAAGAGCGAATAGTAGGTATGCAAAACCAAGGAGCAGGTGCAACAAGGAAGAAGGGCACACTAGGTCAACTAGCACCTGCCAATTCAACACTGCCACCACTTATCTCTACTATCCCACGAAGGGCCCAACCGTGAATCACCGAGAGGTAGCTCGAGGTTCGCATTCATTCCCTATAGATTCTGAAGGCTATTGTGTTGACAGCTTAGGGTAAGAGAGTTGGGATATATGCTCGCGTACTTCATGGCGCAAGAACGCAAATGACATTTGCGCTCTGCATGATTAAGCGGAGGATGGTAGTTTTTTCTGCACTTTTAATGCATCAAAGACATCGTAATCATGTAGCCAAGAATACATTCACAATGTCGGATACGTGATATCATCGACATCAAGAAAGACTTCAACTATGGTACGATGTATGGGCTTGATACCATGTTTACTCAATTACCCTGTACCAATTCAAGAAGTGCTTGTTAATTGAGTGTACCCATCTTAATCCACAAGGCGTCAGGAACAGGTGATTTGCAAGCCGCATATCTAACAAGTGCCTTCGTCGAGAATCCGCTTGGTAATCTCAACCATGCCAATACCTTGAGGCAGTATTTACGAGCCGATAGTCCGGGATCTATCCTGGCAAGAAGCGGACTTGTGCTGCGGACCGTCGGCCGGCTTCATGAATGACCCGCCTGCAGCGCATTATTCAGCAATTCGTGGTGGAGACACTCGCTATCTCCGCTCCGCTCTCGTCTATGACCCGTGCGCGCGCCAGGAACACTTGCATCTATAATTCCTGCATACCACGAGTTGATCTCTGGTTTACTGATCTCTACCTGCACGATCGCCTTGTATGTTCTATTTTTGAACGTCTGACAGACATAGACCTCTGGAGACACCTGTGCAATAGCCTATCAGTCTACTGTAAGCTGACTGTTAGCTTGTCGCACTAAACATCATGTCGAGTCCTACGGCTACCACCGCAAACAGCGACGCTGTCAATGATTGCTCCCTGACCGTTATCCTTCGCAAGTTGAGTGTTCTCACACGACGGCCCGAGCCGAAGTATCCTTCAGTTGCCTCCATTCCTCGCACATCGGCTGCACGTTTAGCCCAAGCTGCTGAAGATCATGTTGTTGATCGCGACCATCCAACCCCCAAGACCTATCTGTATCTCGCCTATGGATCAAATCTTGCTGCTGAGACCTTCTTGGGCAGGCGTGGCATTCGCCCTCTGTCCCAAGTAAACGTTTCAGTCCCAACGTTGGAGCTCAAATTCAATCTTCCCGGAATACCTTATCGCGAACCATGTTTCGCCAACGTCGATTACAGGAAGCTCCCGGAAAACCCTAAGCTGCCTCCAAAGGTGCCCATTCCACCTTTTGAGCCTCCTCAGCCACCACACTCGGAGGAGGTGAAGTGGGACGAAGGTCTAATGGGCGTCGTGTACGAAGTGACAGAGGAAGACTACAGCACCATCATTCGCACTGAAGGCGGTGGAGCAGGATACAAGGAAATAGTTGTTCCTTGTATCCCTTTACCTCCCAAAATGTCAATCCCAGAAAAGCCTTACCCTGATATTCCCCGACCTTTTATGTCAAGAACTCTTTTTGCGCCACAAATACCCGACAAGGACTTGCCTGACGACCCTCGCAAGCACAAATGGTGGTACCGTTTCCTGATCGGCCCTCAGCGCGAGCCTGGTCACGCGCAGGCTAGTGCTCGTTACCTGAACCTCCTCAAGGACGGTGCCAAGGAGCATGAACTCCCCGATGGATATCAGCGTTACCTGCATTCCTTACAGCCATATACGATCACGAGTTGGCGACAGAGTATCGGGTCTTTGCTTTTCATTATCTTCAGTGGCCTTCTTTTCTCCATGGTCATTCTTTTGTCTAAGATATTTGCTGACAAGTCTGGCAAAATACCTCGATGGCTTGCCATCACTATGACGGTTTCTTTTAGTGTCACATGGATGGCACACGACAATGTTTTCAAGCCTGTCTTTGGCGATGGTGAGAGGACCGAAGAGAACGAAGGCAAAACGCAAACACGGAAGCGTTCCTTGTCCGGGATACTTAATCATTATCCATCTGCCGATGAAGAAAAGGCATCATTACTGGGTGGATTTCGTTGAATCGGTAGCGGAGGATATAATAATTTTTGGAACGATGGAGCGGGTTGAACCTGTCTGGTATCAGTAACTAGTGCTTGATATAGTATGCATTTGTGAAGGCATTCAGACTGAGAAAATGTTAACATCGAACGTATATCTTTTAATGTAGATTCTTGTACTGCTGGCATTGCTACCTCAAGACGGGCAAAAGGGATGAGTGAGATTAAACGTTGGTTGGGGTAAATCTAGCGGCTACATGTTGTTGAGTATTAGTGTATCATCTAGGAAAAGTAGTCCAATGCAACGATACATCCTCGGCTGCAAACGATATCGTGATATAGAAGCTCTTTCTTACGAAAACTTACTATCACAAATCACTTGACCCAAGCTCATGACTTGTTACCTCGTCTCGACACGTGCAGTCACGCGACAGGGGATCGGCCCGCGGCCTTTAACTTACGGGGTTCTGTGCCTGTTCCTGGATTACGCTGATGCATGCATAGTCGGCCCTTGTCTCCCGGAGATCCCAGGCTTTGCAGAGTTCCCCCTGTATCCTTGCTTGTTGTTTTTGCTTGACATGTGAAATCCCATTTAAAAAAAAGTTGTTAAAGTGATTTTCATGTGATTGAAGCTATTAGAACTGCAATAAGGTCGATTATTGTTTATGATACTCTAGACGATACGAGGATTTAAAGCTTGTTCAATTTAGTACCTGGAACTCTTTCCCTGATGATAACTTTGAATTGGGTTATACCGCTCTATCAAACTGCTGTGGCAGATTGCATGTGAAGACTGCCCCTCGGCCGCCCAAAGACGAGATTTCTAGAGCTCCGTTATCACGGATATCAATGGGGTTTTGCTGAGACGCTTAACCTCTTGAAGCAGGCGGTGTCATATTTCTTGTTCTGCCATGCGTCATTGTGGCTTGCGCCGGGGTTCAACAACCTGGAAAGTTGGACCCCTTTGGTTATCAGCTAGCTTCCAGACGCTACAGTACCCCTCAGTCATAAAGCTCTTTTCGCCCAGCTCCAACCTTTTGTTATTATTCCTGCTCTCTCTTTGTATGTTCCGTTCACTCATCGTACGCTCTTGTGTGTTTACCAAATCTTCAAGGATACTTTGTACACGCAACTACTCTTCAGCAACATTCGGCAATATGGCGAGCTTAGGCGGTCACTCGAAGAAGCACAAGGTGACGATCGTGGGATCCGGCAACTGGTATGATCACTGTCCTTCTGTTTCTAAATCCCGTTGGATCTTTTGCTAACAATCAACCTCAAGGGGCTCAACGATTGCCAAAATTGTCGCCGAAAACACCCGTGCCAACAAAGAACTCTTCGAGGAAGATGTCCAGATGTGGGTCTATGAAGAGGACGTGTCGATTACGAAAGACTCCAAGTACTATGACGAATCTACTGGCGACGCGCCCCAGAAGCTCACGGAGGTCATCAACAAGCACCACGAGAACGTAAAGTACCTACCAGGTATCGCTCTCCCCTCCAACCTTATCGCCAACCCAGACATCTGCGACGCCGTCAAGGACTCCACCATCCTCGTTTTCAACCTGCCCCACCAGTTTATCGCAAACGTCTGCAAGCAGGTCAATGGACACATTCTTCCTTATGCCCGGGGAATCAGCTGTATCAAGGGTGTCAATGTCACTGATGATGGCATCAGCCTGTTCAGTGAGTGGATTGGAGATGGTCTAGGTATCTATTGTGGTGCTCTTAGCGGTGCCAACTTGGCTCGTGAAATTGCCGAGGAGAAGTGGTCAGAGACAACTATTGCTTATGATCCCCCTGCTCTGGACAACAGCAGAGCTCCTACACCACGCACCGGTAGCCCTAACCCATCAATGGGTGAGCTTCCAGAGTCGCACTACACGGACGTCCGCGGCCGAAAATCTAAGACGAAGTTGACCGCCATGCCCGCCGACTACCCACCTCTGGATCAGGACTGCTTCCGAACACTGTTCCACCGACCCTACTTCCATGTTCAGTTGGTCTCCGATGTCGCTGGTGTGTCTCTGAGTGGTGCCCTGAAGAACGTTGTTGCTCTGGCTGCTGGTTTCGTTGACGGCCGTGGCTGGGGTGACAACGCCAAGGCAGCAATCATGCGCGTTGGTCTCATGGAGATGGTCAAGTTTGGCAAGGAGTTCTTTGGCGAGACCGTTCATACAGCTACATTCACAGAGTCGTCCGCCGGTGTCGCAGATCTGATCACATCCTGCTCCGGAGGACGTAACTTCCGCTGTGCCAAGATGTCTGTTGAGAAGAATCTTTCTGTCCAAGAAGTCGAGGAGCAGGAGCTGAACGGCCAGAAAATCCAGGGTACTACCACTGCCGAGGAGGTGAACAGTTTCCTGAAGGCACGGGGACTCGAGTCAGACTACCCTCTGTTCACAGCTGTGCATGCTATTTTGAACGGCAAGGCCCAGGTGGACGATATTCCCACCCTTGTTCAGGATTCTTGATTTTGGAAAGGTTATTTCTAGCGACTAGGTTGATTGTATCGTCAATGCTATTGTGGCGTTTGCACGGACCAGTGTGGTTCTACGGTTTAGTTATCGGATCGGGAGGCATTTAGAGAATAGTAGCGAATTGGAGTCGTGATCAGTTTGGCTGTACATGAAGATGAAGCACGGGCTCTAGATGATGAAATAAAGATGAATATAGGATCAATGTTTCGCAATCAAATAGCCCACCGAGTTACGTCCATAAAGTGTTGACTGGTAGATCCAAAGAATATGTTGTACAACGGACCGGATATGGGTTTTCAGCTGCAGCAATTCCAACGCCAAGAGTGAACAATAGGAAACATGTTAGGAAAAGACGCTTTGCAATGGTATCTAGGTAGCGTAAGGACTAGAGGATGCTGCGTAACCGTAGTATGCTGGCTTACTGTTAGCCCAAAAAGGGGTCTCTGTTTGTCATTCTAGCCCGCCGGCCGTGTAAGTGAGGTGAGAAACTAAGTTGACTTCAATTGTGGAGGTGGTAGCGTGTGCTAGTCTCTAATAAGTACCTTAGATACAGAACCCGTTTAGCGCTTTGTGCCTTGACAGCTATCGGTTCACAAAGCTCCAGATATCCAGAGCCGTGACTCAAATTGGTTCCATTGATTGTTATTTTTTGCAGAGACCGCGAACGACATACTGCTGGGAAAGACCGAAGGACGCCACCGAGATGGTATTTTAAACTTCAGCGATTTTAAGCTTTGTTCATCAATAGTTATCAAACATGCATTCCTAGAGCACTCCCTAGTCCAACCTAATTATTCTCGAATTCCGTCCCTCATATCCATGTTCACTCATTTTAAGGACACTGTTTCACGCCCGATGTTCTCTGATCCTTTGAGTGTACCTGCTTCATACAAAGCAACAGATTGTACAGGTCAACGGACCAGATAATCATGCCAGAGACTCCCAAACCTGGCAGGTCTACTAGCGGACCAGCTGTCTCGCCATTACAGATGGAAACTCCTCGAATCGCCGCAATTCTCGGGCGTAGAGAACAGAATAACGTCGAAGAAGAATCACACTCATCTCGGGGTAAAACACCCGTCTATCGATCTTTATCACCATCGGAATGGTTACTTTTCGCCCGTGGAGTTGGAGGACTTCAAGATGCAGAACAAAACGTACCTGTTCATCCAACTAGTCAATTATGGCCACCTAAAGGTCTTCCCCCAGGCCTATACCGCGACGCCGTCTACCGTCGCACCATGTCTTCCTACTCGTTCAGGTTCGCTAGCGCTATTCGCTGGATCATTTTGATCTTGCAGTTGCTGATTGGTGCAAGTCTCACGGCTCTTGGAGGGTGGAGTGCGAGTGAGGGAGATGGAACACCTGTCACTGTTCTTGGCGCATCCAACACTGTCATTGCGGGGTTGCTTGCTCTTCTGTACAACAGCGGTGTTCCTGATCGTTATCGATACGACAAGGCAGAATTTGAGCGAGTTGAGGACCGCATCAGGGAACTTCTTGTTACAGGTTTGGTGCGTGAGGACAAGTCAGTCAACGAAGTCCTCGCCGAATGCTTCGATTACTTTCAACACGCGAAAAGAACCGTCAACTCCAATATTCCCGCGGCTTATGTCGCAAGTCAAATGACGCCGACGGCACCAGCCGTGGTTCCGGCAATTAGACAGCCACTGCTTCAACAGACAATGATACAAGCCACAGAACCAATTACTCCGCTGTCTCACAAGCTACAAAAGAGTCTATCGGAGGACGGGGAGATAGAAACAGAAAAGGCAGAGGAACCAAAGGGACCGTCCGTCAAAACAATCAGCAAATGATGCAAGCCAATAGAGGGGAAGGGTGCGGTCATTTCCTACCTAGCTTTACCGCTTATCAGATAAATTGCCTACCGAAATCGACTTATTTTACAACCAGGGCTGTTGCCGTACCTGCATTAGCCTGATTATGGGTGAAGATTAAATTACCACTCACCTTTACCATCCTAGTCTGTATTCCATCATGGAATTCACTGCCACTCTTGAGAATCCAACGTCAGCATCCTTCCATCCTTTGTTGTCCATTGAAGCAGACATCGACATGGCTACAGCGGGTATCACGAAATAGGAGTACGTAGATCTACACTTCGAAACCGGCTATCATGTTTTGTTCATAGGGCAGCGTGACATGAAACCGGGGTCAAAGCACAAAATGCCACTAAACATCCACGGACCCTGTCACAAGTTTAATTGCTCGCCTTGGCCTCCCCCTCTTTAACCGTTATTGACGTGGTGTGGACAGGGATTATCTTCTGGGGCGCCTAGTTTCATGATTGCTTCGAAGGATGGGCATGGTCCACCTCCCATTTAACACCCACATTATGCTGGTAATTTACTTAAATCTCTCGTCTTGCCTCAAGTCTTGCGAAGTGAAACCTTTTGTTTCTTCACTTTCCTGCGTCCGTCCCATTCGCTCTATATAGCGTGATCATGTCTTTGTTATAACCCATACACTCATTTAACCCACCCAAGTCACTCATTTACTCGCTTATTCAGATCGCCGTTGCGAATTACTACCATCATGATTATGATCCCTGGTCCGCGGGCTGTGTCGCGCAGAGCCGTGGAATTCCTCGCCGTTGTTGTTCTAGTCGTTCTCTTCTTTCAGGCGAAACGGTCGTATTGGTCAAGAACAAGCGATGATACTGAAATCGCCATTAATGGACCTGTTCCAGAGGAGCAGTACCTAGAGAGGTTGAGGCAAAAGATTGGCCTTTCAAATCAAACTTCTTGGACGGCCTGGAAAGTTCGTGTCTCGGAGCAGGACTCTGAGTGGACTTCAATCACCAATATTGATGCGGACTTCCATTCGAATCAACCCAGAGTGATTGATACCAAGGACCCTGTGCGAAGGAATTTAGTCGCGCGTCAGGAACTCAACCTTCCTGTCATGAAAGGACCACGACCCGGCCAGATCGATGCTTCGGAATTTGTATTTGCTATTTCGACGAGTTTTGATCGAGTGGCCAGAGATGACTACGCTGTTGTTAGGGATTGGGCGCGATGGATGACCGGAGGAAATCAACATGGCAACGGAGCGAATTTCATGCTTGTTCTCGACCAGGGCCATTACAAGCAGGCCAAGAAACTCACCGAAGTTCTGCAGTCTTTTGGTATCGACGCCCAGGTTACCATCTCAGAGGGCCAAATGTCTCCTGTGAAGAGATATTTTAACATGATCGAGGCTGTCAAGACGTACAGTGCTACGCTTGCGCAGAAGGGTCAAATAAAGAAGTGGTACGGCATCTTGGACGAGGATATCTTTTTGCCCAATCTTTCCCATCTCCAGCAACGACTCTTTGCGTATAAGTCTGACAAGGAACTTTACGTTGGCTTGCCGAGTGAAAGAGGAGACTGGGCTATCGGCGGCGATTACATGACTACATATGGAGGAGGAGCTATTTTCCTGACCCAACCTGCTGTGTCGCGAATCCCACAGTTGCCCTGCTTCGACGGCGTTTCCGATGATGCTTTGCTCAAGATGAGATGGGACAATCATCTTCAGGATTGTTTGGCCAAGAATACGAAAATGAAGATGCACATCCTCCCGAGTTTCTACTCGAACAATAACAATGACGATTATGCGTCTCATCTGGATAGTTACGAGACAGGAATCCAGCCCTTTGCGCTACACGACTCTCAAGGACGACACCACCTCACACCAAGCCAGGCGCATCTCGTCACAGATGTCTGCGGAGAAGCGTGCTTCCTTCAACGCTACCGTTTCCGCGACAATTGGGTTCTGGTTAATGGATACTCGATAACGGAATACCCGGACGGAATCCACGTCTCGGACATGCCTCGCTCCACAGCAGGCAAGAGCAGCAACGCTCACCGCACCGTCATCGGACCCGTGAAGCTCAAGGACGATAAATTAGACCGCAAGATGCTCTTCTGGACAGGGCGACGGAATACATGGAAACTGATGGACTCTGTCACCACGCCAGACGGCGATGTGTGGCAGGCATATGTCAAGCGGGGAGCTCTCGATGAGCCAGCCTTGAGGAAGAGATGGGGAGAGGAGGAGCCGAGGCCAGAGGAGGCCAAGGACAGTGTGATTGTGCTGGCATGGGAGTCGGCGAAATGATGTGATGAAATGAGTCGGAATTCTTTATGTGCATGTTTTATGTCTAGCATGTCTTTTTTTAACCCCATGGGATGGTTGATATCAATTTCATTTTATGATTGTATTTATTCAAAGGAAGTTCACCAACGTAAAAAAGAAAAGCTCAACGTGTTGACACGAGCTTATTACCAAAACTAAACAAACTCTCAATCCTGTCTTGACTCTTTGCCAACTCCTTTTGAGCAGTACGTAACTCATCCAATCTCGTCTTCCAACCCGTTTTACATGTCGCTCTCGACCTTTGCTGACATCTCCGCATAGAGAGCATGCAACTCCTCCGCAGTCTTAGACTCATCTCCGCCCTGGAGACAAAACCATTGCACCCAATCCCAGAAAGGGGGATGTGTTGCAGGTGGTACATCACTCACGATGTGGCATGTGAGAACAATGTCGTCAGGGATCTCATGAAACGCGCTGGTGTATCCATCGTTCTCAGGCTCGAAAAAGCCGGGTATCTTGATGCTGCGTCTAAAGTGCTTCTCGATCCAGGCGGGAGTGTCGATTTCCTCGCTTTCCTTGTCTGCTCTCCATGACCGATATGTTTTGTCCCCAACGGTCAGAGAGACTCCGGTGTATCGCCGGATGTCTGCGTCGAGTTCCATGTCCGCCCTGAGCTTCATGTGATAGCAGAGTAATATGTCGTCGAAAAAGCACTCTTGACACAGATTTTTAATGGGGCTGGACTCCAAAGATAGAGAGTTCAGGGCGTCCATGGTATTGGGCATGGGATGTGGCTCATGGATGTGCAAGCAATCCTTGTGAACAAAGCCGCCCCGACATTGGGGACAGCAGATACTGGCGTCCCTGACTATGCTTGAATCGATTGATTGGAGCATACAGTAGCTTCCAATGATGTGACCACAACGGAGGACCACAGCGCTGTGATCCTTGTGAGGCCCATCTTGACAACATTCGTCAGGGTGGATGGTCATATCCTCGTAGCAAACCATGCAAGGGAGTTGGAGGTTCTCGAAGGTGACTTGTCCAGTGGCCAAAAGGCCCTTCAACACCGGCCAGTAGGTCTCGGAGCATTTCTCCGACTTGTTCTCCTCCTTGGGAGACTGCGTCGCCATGTTGGCGGTTTGGGTTGTGGTGGGTTGAGTCATCTTGATGGTGTATCAAAAGGCTGTGAACCAGTGTTAGATGATACCAAAAGACTATGAATCAGTGGGAGATATTACCGAAAGGTTTTTAATTAGTGGTATATGGTGTCAAAAAGTTGTGTTTGTCAAAGAGTGAGAGATAGAGATGGTGAGGGAGGATGAAGAAATCTGGATCATACAGGCGGCAGGACTGGCTTTTATAGACTATTTGGGTCGGAGAAGGGCTTGACCACAATTGAGGACATTTCACATAAAAACCTAATAAAAGTCTTGTTTTCTGTCTTGATAAGTCTTATGAAATTCTCGAAAAGCGTCGTCCAGTCAATAAAGAAAGCTCGGTCATGAGACCGAGGGAATAAAATAGAGATATCGAGTCTTGAGCACATGAGTGTTCTGAGTTGACAAGATGTTGAAAATTCTGTGTATAAACATCACCATGGGATTCTTGACTGGACCAGTGAAAATTGGCTATGGTTTAGGAAAGGGGACGAGAAAGTGTAAGAAGATTTCATTGACTGACCGAACTGTATCATCAAGTTAGGCAGAAGACTTACAGTGACACGGCAACTCATAAAATCCCCTCTTTCGAGTGACAAGCACCTGCTGAATTGTAAAAGTCTGGCACACGTGGGCTGAATAGTCGACTTAAATGACTAACTCGAGGGGATGTTGCAACTCAATATCGCGACAGTAATGTTTTAGGTTTGGTTTCTATTCCTTTTCTTTTTTTTAGAAAGAGGGGAAGTAAACGGGTGGACTCAAGATACTTCTCACAGGAGCTGCTCTTCCTCTTGGACCTTGCTTGCTCAGGGTAGTTTCTGTCATGTAGAAAGTTGAATATGAACGAATAGGTAGTCCTAAAAGGGAACCCCCTCAAGTTTCGGCCAAAGAGGCAATATTGTCACTGGTGGAATCATCTGTATGCCACTCATTTTCGAAACTTAATTACTAAATTTCGAAAACGGATGGGCTGAATAACAAGTGACATAAACTCATGTGTACTATCGAAAAAGACGGAAGCATACCTAAATGATAACGAGATAATCCCCTCAAGCGTAGGGACATGAGTTCTTGTTCAGTCTGGACGCTTTTCTGAACATACTTTTGATAGGTAAGTTTCTACCTTTGACACGTAGAACAAGTATCTGAATCGCACCGACGTCTTGTTCATATTGTATAACTTTGTCTACTTCTTTCTAAGACCTCTTCAAGCTTTCTCGTCGCATCAATTCACTCAATCCTTGTTAAACCTACGTCTTTCCTAAAGACTCCATTACACTGGCTATTCCATACTCTTCCACAATATCTTCACGCTTGACATCTTATACCATGACTAATACGACAGCTGTGGACGGCCAGAGTGCCAGGAAATGTACCGAAACATTCTGGCCTCTTCTTCGTTCGGCTCTTATGAGCGGCGAAACAACTTTCTCTGACCTCGAGCTGGAGTGTGTCATCTGCTACAACAACATGACCTTTCTCCCCGCCAAAACGATGAAGACGATGGCCACCGCCCCATCATTTACCCTTGCGGTCACATTTTCGGACACTCATGTTCTGTGCAGAATAATGCTTGCAACGACCAACTCGGCAAAGATCCTGGATGCCCGTTATGTAGAGGAAGATTCCACTACACGTGTTGTGGGCATCCGTACTTTGGGCTCGAGATGCCCCGTGACATGGCGAGCGTTGAACGATTCCCTCCCATCGTTACACAGGGGGGTCTACTGTTTGACCTTTGCCTGAATTGCCTTATTACAGCAACCCTAGAGGCAGCCTGGTTGACGATGTGTCGCGGCGATCCTTACATGCCCAGGAGCATTCACGACGATTATGTCTTATCCGTGACTATCGACGGGAGGATATACTACTCCAAGGATGTCAGTTTTGACTGTGTAAAGGTGGAACCTCCTGAAGCGTTCAAGCAGGGCCTGGCTATGTTAAAGGATAATCTGGCCTTTTATGAGGATGGCAAAGCCCACTGGATGCCAGGTCAAAGACTGCGGGACATAGATGTTATGTGTCATCTACTGAATGAGTGACGGGGGTAAATCGGGGGGTGGTAGGCTGTTATTAGAGCGGGATGTTTGGAGTTGATCGGTTCTGTTTATTGTTGACCTTGAGGACGGAACTGCCTACTATTGCAAAGTTCCTGGTCAGTATCGGAGGGCATAGGTCTACTTTTGGCACAGTACTATCGTTAAAATTCGGACGCCTATGGATCATATACATTATCTAAAATTGTGGTTCTCTTCTCGTTATATGTAATGACCTCTCGATGTGAAGTTTGACCAAAAATTGTTCTTCTAGAGGCCTTATCGCGACTTACAAGTCAGTAGGTGGCGTAATATAGCAAGCTCTTCTGCTACGATCACTTGATGATGACCACAAGAGTGAGTTTAATCTATAGAACAAGAGATGTGACCCTGACATTGAATCTGTAGCTCGTGGTAGCCTTACTTTGCGGGATACTTTTCAGGCCCTGGTCGGATAACGACTGACTGGAACGATGGGACAGGTCTAATATACGCTTAGATAGCCACTGCAGCTTGAAAAGCATAAATCATGCCATGCCGTACCATACAATACAGTAGCGAAGTAGTGAGGGACAATAAGTTTAATTAATACATGTGGTGAGTGTCACTAGGCTTCATGGAATCTACTGTAACATCGCTGAGCAAGAATATGGCCACTCTGACTAACTTCATTTACATCAATCTACTATGATGAGAGGGAATCTCTTCTTCAAAATACGTCACTTACATGCAAAAGAGTGTGAGTGATATGCCGCTGTTTGATTGAAGACTTACCTGCGTACGTGTCAAAGGGCATCATCTATCGCATACCTAATTTCTCTATGTATAAGCAAACTTACCTGTACCCAACTCCTTAAAAAACAACCATAACCGTAATCCAAAAATCCTCGTATAAACAGCATTTCCCATTCCCCGGCTCTTTTTTCACCTGTACTCTTAATCTAAGTCGAGAACAACCCTCTGCACAAGCGTTTGGCGCGCCAATCTTGCCCGTGTTAGAAGCTGAGACAACGCCCCGTTCTCAAGCAGAGAGCAGAAGCTGCGAGCGTCATTGCGAGCAGTGGCATTTCGGGTGGCCGGGTCCATTCCCATCAGTCTCCGCTCCGTGACTTGGACCATCAGGTTCTGCATCCGAAGGTACGAGTCAATGTTCTCCCCCGGACCACCTTCGTAGAGATTGAGACGGCACTCAAAGTCTGCGGGCTCGTCAGCTGGAAGGTTCAGTAACTTTTCAAGAAACCTACCAAGGGCTGCGTTGGTGCTCTTCAAGGCATCAAACACAGGGAGGTTTGTCACCAATGTGGTATTTCTGAGGCGGCTTTCGCTCTTCCATTCCATGTTCGCTTTGTTGATGGTAAGAATGAGCACACGGCGGCCTGTGAGAACGGAAGAAAAGTCGCATTCCGCCATGGCGATTCCCCTCAGCTGGGAGAAGATGAAGGGAAGGCAGCACTCGACACAATAATCGAACACACGGCTGCTGTTCTCAACGCTGAGGCGCATTGAGTGACGTTGGGCTTCGCCGACACGTAGCATCGTGCCAATATTGTGTGAATGCTGACAGGAAGTGTGGATCAAATCGAAACGGCAAGTTGGGCATCTATGGGGGATGCCAGTTCCGGTACTGTAGTTATAGATTTCACGAGAACAGGAATAGCCAATGATATGGCCACAGGGTAGAACGAAAGCCCCATGGTTGACATCAGCTTCATCATTCGAGTAACTCACCTTGTCCTCATTGTTGGTCGTCATGACGTCCCTGCAAATTGGGCATTCCAGGTTCAAGCTTTCGGTTGCCGATGGGTCTTGTGAAAGGATATCCATGAGAGCAGGGAAGTAGGTCTCGTTGATAGACATTTTGAGTGTTGGCGATTGATAATGATCTGTAGTTAGCTGTCGAATGGTCCTAGCAAGTGGTTGTAGTTGCTGTACACTGACTTGTTAGTTTGCGGTGTTGGTTTGATTATCTTCATATGGCTATGTCTAGATATTTGTAGTCATGATCCCGTCCATCTATGGTGTTCTTCTCGACGATGTTCTTGATCAGTGGACACATTGCTGAGACTCATTCGACGAGAACAAGCCATCATATCAGACTGGTTTCCCAAAAGTGTAAAATGGAACAAAAGCACTTAATTCCCCATGATTTGTTCTTGGACACGCTTAGGCCATTGTGGACTTTAACTGACAAAATCTGCTGTCAAATGGTAACAGTAGTGAAAAGTTGGAGATTGCGAATTCTCTCGAAGCGAAATTGAGAATGGCACTACTTGGAATTAATCTCCATTTTCCACACTCCATATCTTGGCATCCATTCTGAGAATAACGTTGTCTTCCAAGGCGAAATTTGTTTATTTTGTGAGTGACATTGACCCCTTGTTTTCGTACTCGAGATGATGGTAATTTTCGAGAACTGCCGTTGTTCAGGGTAGCATTGAGCTTAACCCCTAACTGTGCATACCCTGCCAACCAAGGTCTGCATGCTGTAACCGCTGACCCGACTGCACGGTATTGACTCTGAGTGGCCTGGGATCGTACAGGAGTGCAAACAAAGAAAGAAAGGAACAAGACTTTATTATAGCCTTTGTTGGTTTGTAGCGCGCGGCTCTGTCCTATTCTGAGCGCCTTTGTTCGTCGCGGTTAACTCTACGAAAGGTGCTCTCTCAGCCAACCGATCTGTAACCGCCCAACAACTACAGACATCAAGGGGTTGTTTCACCGGTTCCTGCCAAGCCGCTGATGTCATTGGTCTGGACTCATGAATACGCCGCAGATGTTGCTTGGATTATCCAGTTTTGCTCCCCGCTCATGGTATCTGTCCTGTCGGCTAAGCACCCGCTTTTGGGACTGTTCCAGTGATGCCCCTGCTTGCCTCGCTACCCTTATTGTGCGTCCAATCAGACACAGATATCTTCCCAATCTGGTATGGGCGGCTGCCTCTGATAGCAGGGGGTCTCCTACCATGACGCGACGGACAGCGGTTGGCCAAACACCAATATCTTGGAACTAAACCCTCTTTTTAGTAACCCTCCTAACCTGGAATTTCTCTCTTTCCATGGCCTCTCTTAACATCGTTTGTTTATAGAAAGCTATTGCTGGTCAGGCTTTGACCCTGTTTCATTCAACACGTTTCTAATTGTTAGAGATTATCCTACATTATTCTTTGAGAACAAGTCTTTTTCGCACGCTCCCCTTCTGGGGCAAACTCCCTCTTCTCCCCTCCGTTCGCCAGTTCGACCTCGTCGACAACCTCGTCCCGACCATGTCATCAACAGAAGTCGACGTTTCTGGGTCGGCGACCGATTCCGCCACAGGCACAGCAGCATCAGCTACCAGTTCCATCGTGAGCTCCTTAATATCGTCTGCAATCTCCGCCTCCGAAAGCTTGAGTGCTATCCAAACTCCAACGAAAACATCGTCGGGCGGTCTTGGGGGGCTTCAGCCTACACAGACCAGCGCCGCGACTAGCGACCGAGGCATTGGAATCGTCACCTTCCTCACTGCTCTGGGTGTGGCTCTCGCTGTTTTTACTGTGCAGCTTTTGGCATTCCTGTTCTTGCGCAACAAACTGGCCCGCATCTTGTATGATGCCACTCCATTCGATCTCTAGAAGGATTCATTACTGATGCTTCGCAGTAAACCGAAAACTTATCTCGTCCCTGAACGTGAACGAACCGAGCCACCGCCCACGACGATAGGTGGTATGCTAAAGACATTATGGCATTACGACGACCGAGAAATCATTAACAAATGTGGACTTGACGCCTACTTCTTCCTCCGCTACCTCAAGACCCTGCTCATCATTTTCCTTCCCATTTGCTGTGTTGTTATGCCGATTTTGATTCCCATCAACTTCATTGGTGGTGTTGGTCAGAAGGTTGACGTCAATGAGAAAGACCGTCGAAATTCTGATATACCCACTGGTCTGGATACCCTAGCATGGGGAAATGTCAGCCCCAAGAATACCAGCAGATATGCCGCCCACTTACTGATGGCTATTCTTGTAATCATCTGGGTCTGCTGGGTGTTCTTTATCGAGCTCAAGGTTTACGTCAAAGTTCGACAAGATTACCTCACCAGTGCGGAGCATCGTCTACGAGCTTCGGCCACTACCGTCCTGGTGAACTCCATTCCTGCCAAATGGCTTAGTGAGGAGGCCTTGATGGGTCTTTTTGATGTTTTTCCTGGTGGCATCCGAAACATCTGGCTCAATCGAGATTTACAGCCACTTCTCGACAAGGTCAAAGAACGAAACGATATTCACGCCCAACTTGAACAAGCAGAAACCGACCTTATCAAAGCTGCAAAGAAAGCTCAGCTCAAACAGGCCAAAATTGCTGAAAAGAAGGAGCGAAAAGAAATGAAGCTCAAGGCGCTTAGCAAGCAAGAAAGAGCTGAACGACAGGCAGAGGCAGATGCCGAAGCTCACAGGATGGCAAACAGCGCTACTGGTACGGCTGCCGGTGATAAGCACGAGGTTCCCCACAGTGTAGACGCAGGTGTTCGTGAATCTCATCATGAGATGCAGCATGACGCACAGAACGGTGCTGATAACAACGAGAAGGAAAAGCCCAGGGGTTTTAGAGTACCGCTTCTCGGCGATCCCCTCGCCAAAGTCGGTCATGGCATTATGGGTGTTGTTTCCAAGGCCGGCAATAACGTGGATGATACGCTGGAGACAACGAACGGCTTCATGGGCTTGGGGCAGACTAACGACACTCGAGCTCCATCTCGTAGCTCTGACAGATACCGTATTAGGCCCTCGGTGGATGAAGAGGAGCTTAACTCGCCATCAGATACCCTCCGCGTGCACAATGACTCACGGAACAGCGCTCGAGATTCTGCTGAGAGCACTGCTGCCATCAATCCGAAGTCAGCGCCTGAACAACCAAATAAACAAGGAAACACCGTACGAAGGATCGATAATATCGACGAGATTTACAGTAAAGAGGAGTCCAAGTGGTGGGAGTTTTGGAAGCCTCCCCCTGGTGCTTACGCTTCCCCAGTCCCCCAAGGAGAGGTCGCTGCAGCCTATCGCGACCAAAAATCCACCCAGAGCAAACCTTTATGGCAAAGAATCAAGTACGCTCTTCCTTTTGTCAGTCCCGAGATCGAAGAGCGTCCGACAGAGTATCCAGCAGCTTTCAATCCCGAATACAAAGAAGATGCCGAACCCGCGGCCTGGGAGAAATATCTTAAGAAGAAGGATCGCCCAACGCATCGGCTCCCTATGTTTGGAAAGACATGGCTTTTCGCTGTACCGTTCGTTACAAAGAAAGTTGATACAATCTACTGGTGTCGTGAGCAACTCGCTCGTCTGAATCTAGAGATTGAAGAAGACCAGAGCCATCCGGAACGCTTCCCGCTATTAAACTCAGCATTCATCCAATTCAACCACCAGGTCGCTGCTCACATGGCCTGCCAGAGTGTAATCCACCATCTTCCTAGGCAGATGGCCCCAAGAATGAATGAAATTTCCCCCAAGGATGTCATTTGGGATAACATGGCATTTTCATGGTGGCAGGAATGGTTACGGTCCGCATTCGTCTTTGTGGCTATTGTTGCCATGGTCTTCTTGTGGGCTATTCCTGTAGCTTGGACAGCTGCGCTGAGTCAACTCGATAACTTGATTCGAAACAATTCGTGGCTTTCCTTTTTGAAGGACAACGAATCGGTTCATAACCTTGCTAAAGCCATTGCAGGTGTCTTGCCAGCTGTCCTGCTTGGTTTGCTTTTGTTCTTAGTTCCCGTCATTTTGGGCTTCTTCGCCGACTTCAAGGGCGCCAAGACCGGATCTCAGAAGGCCGAGTTCGTGCAACGATACTATTTCGTCTTCTTGTTTGTTCAAGTCTTCCTCATTGTCTCTATTGCGTCGTTCTTCGCGGCGTCTATTGATGCGCTTGTGGACAACGTCAAAAAGCTGCAGACCATTGGAGATGTTCTTGATCTTCTTGCAAACAACCTTCCCACTGCTGCCAACTATTTCTTCTCTTACATGATTCTACAGGCCATGTCCACAAGCTCTGCTACTCTCCTTCAGCTTGGAGCTCTTGTCATGTGGTATGTCATTGCAAAGATGCTTGATAGTACTGCGCGTAATAAGTGGTCTCGAAACACCAAACTCAACCAGGTCAGCTGGGGTCGTTTCTTCCCTATCTATACCAACTTCGCCTGTATTGGACTGGTATATTGTGTTATCGCGCCTCTCATTTCCATATTCGCAATTATTACTTTCGCTTTGTTGTGGTTGGCTCAGCGATACGCCATGCTCTACGTTACCCGATTCGAGCACGATACTGGTGGTGTTCTGTACCCCCGAGCCATCAACCAAACATTTACTGGCATTTACTTCATGGAGCTCTGCATGGCAGGTTTATTCTTCATCGCTGAGGATGAGACTGGCAAGAATACCTGCACAGCCCATGGTATTGTCATGATCATTGTTCTTATACTCACTGCTCTTTACCAAGTGCTGCTCAACTACTCGTTTGGACCACTTTTCCGCTATCTACCGATCACGTTCGAAGACGAGGCAGTATTGCGTGACTTGGCCTTTCAAAGAGCCCAGGACCAGCGTCTTGGTCTTCTTGACGACGACGAACTACAGGAAGAAACCCTGGATGGAAACGATGGTGAGAAGCCTGGTGATGCTGGCAATGGTGACTCTATCGAGATGAAGAGGTTTGGTTCAGTAAGACGCCCAATGAACAAGGTTGGAACATGGGCTAAGGGCGGTGGACAACAACTTCGAAAGCTGGCGGTGGTGAACAAGGCCAGGGATAAAAACAAGAGGGCGTCAGCTTATCGGCAACAACATCGCCGCAAGGATATTGAAGCCCAACTTGCTATAGGAGAAGCACTTTTTGGTGGTATTCATGACGAAATCGAGGATCTCACTCCAGATGAAAGAGATGCCCTTGTCAGGCACGCCTTCCAGCATGAGGCCCTTCGAGCACGTCGGCCAACAGTCTGGATCCCACGCGACGATCTCGGTGTCAGCGATGACGAGATCCGTCGTACACAGGCCTACAGCGAGCACATCTGGATCAGTAACGAGGGTACCGCTTTGGATAGCAAGGTCCGTGTTGTCTACGGTCGAGCCCCTCCTGACTTTTCAGAGGTCGACTTGATCAACTTGTAAGGCAGGAACAAGGAGGAGGTATACGACGACATGATACACTTCGGTTTGGTCTTTTTTCTCTTTCGCATTTTCACTGCGCGGCGTCTTGGTTGGAGAATTGGATGTCTATTACTTGCGTGCGCACCTTGCAGGCAAGATGCTTGTTCAGAAGGACAAGCTGCGGCCTGTCAAGAATACCCGGCTTGAAGAGCATTATGTTTACTTCGTTAAGAAACAAGCAAGGGAGCAGAGGAGCATTTCTGTTTTCTTTTAAGTAATAGACTTGAAGAGTTAAGCTTCAATAAGAGATTTATACTATTGCATTCTGACATGAGAACTCGTAGATTCATGAAGTATTTGCACATTCCATTCTTGTGATGTTGACGAGAACGTCGCTTCGTTATTGGGAATTCAGAGTTCATTTATCAGTTCACTCGCCATAGCTTACATACCAGCACTGAAAATCCATAACGAGATTTCTAATATGTTCGAACGTTGAATGTAGTATCTTTACTCTACAATCAACTACTTTCCAAGCGCCAGACTAGACTGGCGATAAAATAGGTATATGCAAGTCTAACAATGTAAGTTAAAGTCCAATAACAAATAAAACGCCATTCCCAACGTCGGTACATCATAATCCATCTAGATCTGAAACATGCATATCAATGGCGTGGAGACGTTCTCCACTCTCGCTCAATCTGTCCAACGCCAACCCAATGTATTCTTCCATGTCCATTCCCCTCGTTAGCACTCATAAAGCGTCTGATCAGTAGCAGGTAATTTATCGGTTTTTTTGCTCGCTTTGTCTCGTCTCCTCAAGCTCTTTACGGATCATGTCGTTGAACACGTCCGGGTTGTCAAGGTAGAGATGATGGCCAGCCTTGGGAACAAGGAGCACCTTTGCGCTGCCGTTTTCCCTCTTCCTTTCTTCTTCGGTGGCGTGTTCGAGAGCTTTTTGCTTTGCTGCTTTGAGTTTCTCTTCTGAGGCTATGCCGCCTGCAACATCCATCCAATCGTTCTCTCCGTACATAAAAACCACAGGGATACCGGTTTCTTTGATCGTAGTGCCATCGGGTTGTGTGATCGTTTGGCGACCGACTTCCTGGATTCGGTTGATAACGGGTCGTCGGGCGTAGGCACCAGGTGCGAGGATGTAGGCCAGGGCATATTCACCGCTGCCCTTTTGCTTGAAGATGGAGAAGGAGTAATCATGGAGAGCTTGAGATTCAGCTTGTGGGAGATGGTTGAATCGGCGGTAACTCCAGCCCGAGACGAATCGTGGACCGAGAGGACCGCTCATGCGGACGATGCTGAAGGGGGAAATGTTCTGGTCCCACAGCCAAATGAACCAGCCTGGTAGAGGTCTTCGTAGCACGTTGGAAGCTGGCTTGTGTTTGGACAACGTTTCGGAGGGCTGGGTGGTACTCTGCTGGTCTTGTATCATTTCGTTCTCGATTGTGGATGTGTTGGGTTCGGGCATAGAGGCGTTGACGGCGTAGGGATCAGCTGGGATGCCGACGGGTGAAGCTAGAATGAGCTTTTTGAGGCGGCCTGGGTACTTGATGGCGTAAGACACTGCGAGATAACCACCAAGTGAGTGACCGAGAAGCGTGAACTGTTCGAGCTTCCTGGCTTTTCGCCATTCTTCCAGTGCATCGACGAACCAGCCCTCGGCTTCCATAACCTGATCCTCCTTCTTCTTAGCATAGATCTTGAAAGGCGGTCGCGACGAATTGCCGCATCCTAGCATATCCAGCGCATAGATCTTGAGCCCCTCCATGCGGGAAATAGGCTCAAAGTTCTTGTAGAAGAAACCCAGACCAGCGCCGTAACCGTGAATCATAACGAGAGCGTCATCCGTCTTTTCTCCGACTCGTTCGACAGTGACTTCGTTCAAAGCGCGGTTCTTGCCGGAAAGTTCGACCATTGTTCGTCGCCATACTCGTGTGCCGTAGGGATCAGGTCGTTCGGGTGTGTCGATGTTTGTGATGCTGTCGTTTGCCTCCTTGAGGCGAGGCATTAGACTCAAAAGATTGCGCTCAACGGCTTGCGGTGCGAGACTTGTCCACTGTTTGAGGTTAGATTACACACTCATTTGCGCAGGTGTTGCGCTGCATTGCTTACCCACTGATACGCAGCGTCTTTGTAGCCGAGAGGGAACATAAAGGCGTGCGCAGGCTTCAGCTCGGCCTGGTGCTTAATCTCAGGCGCATCGACTCGACCACCGGGTGGACGAACGGCACCGTCTGTACTCATTGTGCGAGAAGTAGGAACAACAGCGGTGATGGAAGAAAGACGCGATAATGGTAGTACCGCTGATGAAGGTGGGAGCCTGAGCATTCCTTGGGGGGAGGGGCGAGGTTTAATAAACGAAAACCCCCCAGACGATTCTGTCACAGTTGCAGAAAAAACACTTTAAAATTATGGATGACGCCTCTTTCTGTGACGCAACCTACAGGCGGAGTTAAGGTACAAGGAATTCGGGTTTTGCACGGCGGCCGGTGCTGCTTAAAAGTCCGCCAAATCCGCGGGTGAGATCGCGGAGCTGATGAGTAACAGTGGAGGCCTAGATAAGCAGCAGAAAAAAGGGCTGAGTAGAAGCGAATAAATGTGAGAATGTGTTGAGAGAAATTAATCAATGGAATTGCCTTGGTATTAGTTCATAGACGGAATATATCGGTTTAGTATGGAACAAATGGACCGAGTACTGCCAACTGTGGTTCCCCAACGTGTTGGGGCACTCCACTGCAATTGGGCGCGTGAACTAAAGTATCTGTGACCTCGGGATCTAAGAGAATTGTGTACCTGTCTATGAAGAGTGTTTATTGTTAGTTTACAGATTTATTGCAGATTTATGATTATTCTATACCATCTATGATCCTTCTATACATATCATTGATTTAAATATTTGTTAATTGCCCTGTAATTTGCTGAGACCTCATTTAACAATCCATGCCGTGGATATAAAATCCGTATTCTTATTCTCCTAGCACCAAACGTGCCGAGCCTGGCAGGGGCTGGAGCTGTTAGTTTTGGCTTGTGATGACGATGAAGCGGGCCAAACTCAAAGAAACGAACCACGTTGGAGAACAAAGTGCCAGAAGCATCACACGTCTCGACCACGTTTAACGCTAAATATCAACATTTACCAACTGACACTTGCACCTTGACAAATAATACGCTTCTTGCTGTCGCTTATCTCACCTCCTGACGATCCGGATCCCTCCCTTGAGCTCCTTGTGCATGGCCTCGAGCTGTCTTTGACCGGCTGCCCCTCAGCCCTTTTTTCTCCCCGATCTTCCCACCCACACTCGAAATGTCCGACGATGTCGATTCCATCGTCAAGGGCGCTTCTGCCCCTACGCAGGGCGCCAAGGAAGTCGCCGGTGCGAGTCCCATTCTGCCTTCCACCGTAAAGCAGGGCGACCCGCTGCATCACACCCCGAGCTCACCGTCCATGATCTATCTCAACCTGTTGATCCTCGAAGCATCGCTGCGCGCCCAATTCCTCGAATTACGAGCTAGGAAACGACACCATACTTTCTTTCTTACACTCCTGTCGCTTTGGATCGCGGGCTTTGGATATGCTCTCTTCCTCGCTCCTCGCGAAGATGGTCGAGGTGTGGGCGGTTCTATCTACTGGGCTGTAGAAGGCGCTGAGAAGGTGTGCTTCATGGGCGGCATCATCACTGCGATCCTCGTTTGGGCGACCGGAATCTGGGAGCGCGGCATTCGCTGGCCGCGACGCTGGTTTGTCATTTCCAACAGGGGACTGCGCGGCTTCAACTGCAAACTGATCATAATACGACGGACATGGTGGGCTGAGACGCTCTCCACGATCGGGTTCTTCTTGACATATGGTCTTTTCTCCCGCACGGCTAGTTCATCATACCGATACGTCGAACCAAGTCTGCTGCGGGAGGTGGAGAAGGAACTACAGCTCACGAGCGATACGCATCCTACCTTGGTGTTGCCCCACGAAGATGAGGAGAAAGGTGGTCACGAGGAGGATTTGGCGCCTGGCGGTGACTACGTCAAGCTGCTACTTCTCGCTAAGCCTTTCTCGGCGACGTTTCGAGAGAACTGGGAATTATACAGGACGGAGTACTGGGAGAAGGAAAATGAACGCCGTGCATTGCTGCGTCAGAAGGTTAAGGAGCGGGATCAGCAACTTGTGAGACAGCAATATGGCTGGACCTGGTGGTTTCCCGGACGTCATCCCCGAAGACACGAACCCGAAAAGATTTCCCCACCTCCACCGCGTCATATCTCAGTCGAACGAGAGCGCAGACGTCGAGGAAGCAGCGTGCGCCGCTCCTCGATCAGCTCAACCCGGAGTCCGACGCCCACCGTCGACGGAGAAGAGCATCAGGTCAACCGACGATCCAGCAGCGGATCCATCTCGAAAGGTCGCAAGAGGCTCTCCACAAGCGCTAAGCCCAAGAGGCCAGGCAACGACTCGCGATCTGTTACGCCGGATTATTCATCGCCGTTGGCAAGGGAAAGCAGTGCTACGCATACACCTGATTCGGGGCCTGAGGGCGGGAAGGTGTTGAGGAATTCTTCGTCGAGATCAACTGTTGGGTCGAAAGAGCGTGAATGAAGATAATGGTAGTTTAGAAACTATGTGATATAAATTTTGGAAGCTGTAATGTCCTTTTATTGACGCTAGTCTTTGGCCATTGTTGCTAGGATTGTGAATCCAAGTCAATGACACTTGTCGCACCCAGGTTGATAAGTTCTTGGGCTGCTTTTACCTTTCCTCTCTTGATGAGATACGACACCATGTTATGATTCGGTCCCAGCCGTGGATGATTTGGCATAGCATGGTTAAGATCTGCTCCCAACTCAACCAAGACCTCCATTGATAAGCGTACCCGCTCATCATTACAAACATGTAGAGCAGCCCACAGCAACGGCGGAAACTCGTCTGCATCCAGGTCATTCGGTCCAGCATATCCGCCCTCGATGAGCATCCTCACAGCAGAGACATTTGCATTTACCACCGCGACGTGAAGCGCTGTTGTTCCACAAGGTTGAAGTTCCCGCACGTCGTTAATCTGAATCGAAGCGCCGCGAGAAAGAAGAAGTGCTGTTATGTTCTCGTGGCGGTGGTGTATGGACGTTATAAGAGGCGAGAAGGTCACCAGCGGAGGAACGTAGAAACTAACCACATCACCAAAATCGAGATGATACTTTCCCTCTGTAATTCCCACATTATCGTGGAAGTTCAGAGATGGGGCGTTAATATCTGCCCCGTTGTCCAAGAGATACCTCACAATCTCAACATGACCGTTCTTAACAGCTACGTGAAGCGGTGTCCAGAACCAGCCATTACGACGCTGCTTCTCCGAGCCGAAAGGGCCGGTGTGGTAATTCCCCTTGCTACATTCGAATACTTGAAGAGTCATGTAGCGATTTACGTTCTGTAGGGTGGTGAGGATGCCGTGTTTTGCAGCGTAGAACGTAACATGGTGGTCGTTGGTGTCGAGCTGACGTTTGTAGAGAAGGGGTGTTACGGATGTGTACAGGGATTTGCATGTGCGGGCTAAGGAAGCTATGGACTGGCTTGTTTGGCAGGATTTTATCAAGAGGATGAGTATTTCTGGTGGTAGGGAGGTTATGGCTGTCATCGCTGGGCTAAGTGATGTGAGGTTTAAATAATGTTGTGAGCGGGTGTGGTTGAGGGTGTGATCCTTGTCAGATTGCCGTAGTAGATAAATATCCTTTGCGAGTACTTGTTCTTACTGTACGAGTTAGTCTCTCATTCGAATAAATCAAATACCAATTCCCTAGCCATAACCTCAACTTTCGCGTGTTGAGTGTAGGTTAGTTGATGAGTCGATGTCAGCGACGTATGAAATCAGTGTCCCTTCCTGGCTGACTATTAGTGTAATTTGGTATGGACGATTTCCCAAATTGGCCATGAGCACTGCAATTTTAACCCTCCCCAAGGCCTTCGCTGGTACAGCCTTACTGATACCTCTACCAACTACTCGGATTTTCATTTCACTGCGATTTCAACTCTCCCAACATCCTGGCTCGCACACCTCTTCCAGTTGTTCGGAGTTGTTCACTGCTATTTTAAACCTCTCCAAGGTCCTCGCCCATCCCTCCAGCCCTTCCGCTTCACTGCGATCTTGACCCTCTCCCAAGGCTCTTGTTCTAGCACACCAGCTTATGGCAGTTATTCGGGAAAATTCGGTAGTTGCAGGGTTGAATTATCGGATAAATAATATCCTTCTCTTATCTGGGGTTCTTATCTCAAATCTCGAACCATTTCTGGAAACCACATCCATAAATCGCATGTAAAAGCTTAGGATAAACTCATTTCCAGAAGCACTAACCGGCAAATAATCCCGAAATCGGCTGGAAGCATCCGTATCGTAGTTTAAATATATGGGATTGGCATTATAAAGGCCCAATTGAGATATCGTAAACCTTTACGCGGGATCGTATACCGAAGCTAACCAATGCTAGTGAGGCATTTCATACGATTCTGACTCGGCTGTGTTCCGAGTCCAAGATTCGTGAGTCAAAAGCACACGTAAAATCCGGGGATACAAGATTTTTATACATATATTACCGGACCTCGCTACCAAATACGGCCTCTCGATACCCGCCGGGGTCCTTTTGGCCGCCGGCGTATCTTTAGTTATCTACAGTGGAGTCTGGAGATGTCGTTCGCTGCTGTTTTGGGTGTTTAAAAATCTGGGGTAAAGGCAATTGGCTGCGCCCGCTGCAAGTGCCGTTATCGCTGCTGTTTTAAACTTTAAAAGTTTGTGTTATGTAGGGTCATTATCTGAGATAAGAGGACAATACGATGCATGAGATGTATTAATGTTTAAATAGAGCTCGAATGTCTGGTTGTAAGTGTTTTGGTTCTGTAGATTGTGTCTGTTATTGCCCATCATGTTCAGCTGGGATAAGTTCCTCTCTGCGAAACCGTCTCTAGACGTTCCTGCTCTAGAGACGGTTGATCTCAATGACAAAGAGATGGAGAGGCGAATTGTTAGAAAGCAAGATCTTCGAATCATGCCTTGGGTGTGTATAACGTACCTCCTGAGTAAGTGTCCCCATCAAAAGAAGAGAACGCTCCCTAACAAGTGCAGACTACCTCGATCGAGTCAACCTTGGAAATGCCCGAACTCTCAACAACGACTCCCCAGAACACAACATCGTCTCGCAATTGAACCTCACGGGTCAAAAGTACAATGTGGCCGTAGCTCTCTTTTTCGTGCCCTACGTCCTTATGGAATTCCCCAGCAACATCCTCCTCAAGTACTTCTCGCCGAGTAAATGGATTGCGCGTATCATGGTGTCATGGGGAATCGTCACCATCTGCACGGCTGCGGTCTCAACATATGCTGGGCTGTTGATTGTGAGAATCTTCCTCGGATTGGCTGAAGCTGGTTTCTTCCCTGGGTAAGTTGAACCACTGACGAGAGTGAACCGAAATACTAATGAGAGTAGTATCATGATGTATCTTTGCTTCTGGTACAAACCTGAAGAGCGAGCTACGAGAATGGCCATCTTTGCTTCTAGTGTTGCTGTTGCGGGTGCTTTTGGTGGAATTCTCGCCACAGGTATCTCGTTCCTCAACGGCAAGGCTGGTTTGGCCGGTTGGCAATGGTAAGTCTCGAGTGCGCCATTCAAACGAGCACGCGTCTAACAATGTACAGGCTCTTTGTGCTTGAGGGTATTCCCGCTGTCATCGTTGGAGTTCTAGTGTGGTTCTTCCTACCCGACTGTAAGTCTCCCCCTCTCTGCACCAACATATCTAACACAAAACAGACCCTCAGACCGTCTCATGGCTCTCCCCCGAAGAACGCGCCTTCGCCGTCAAACGCCTCGGCCCTTACGCACCCTCAATGAACGATAAGCACTGGGACAGCAAAGTCGCCAAGCAAACCGTCATCGACCCCTTCTTCTGGCTCTTCGCCATTGCCTACTTCCTCATGACAAACTCGCTCAACGCATTTGGATACTTTGCCCCTTCTATCGTAGCATCTCTTGGTTTCGAGGGCTACAAGGCACAGCTGCTCACTGTGCCGCCGAATGTCTTTGCGCTGTTCATCATCGTGGGCAATTGTCTGCACAGTGATAAGACAAAGGAGCGTTCAAAGCATATCATCGGTGGTTTGACTTTTGTGTCGATTGGATACCTTCTCCTTGCTGTTGTTAAGCACTGGGGTGTGAGATACTTTGCTGTTTGCATTATTGCTTGCACCAATGCCGCCGTCCTCCCATTTGTCGCTGTAAGTTTACTCCTGTTCACTATTTTACAACCAACTGACGCAGTCTACAGCATCGAACTGCCACCGTCCGAGGCTCAACGGCCACTGCTCTCGCAACAGGAGGCATGATCGCCATTGCCAACACAGGCGGTATCACAGCACCTTTCCTGTTCCCCTCCAGCACAGGACCCATGTACTCGATGGGCAACTGGACCGTCTTTGCGTTCCTCATCGTGGCAGCTGGCATTACTGGATATGTATGGTATGTGTTTGGTAGCCACAGCGGTTACCGCACTGGTGATGCCACGGAGACTGGCAACTTTGAGGTTCTGGATGTTGGTGACAAGGATCCCAACCAGGTTATGGACCAGGCCATGGAGAATGAGAGGGCCAAGGATAAACTCAAGGATATCGATATGGCTTAAAAGTTGGATGTATTGGGATTGTGGTTGTGGGCTTGATATTACGATTAATGATGGATAAATAGCGATTTAGGTAAAAAGTGTATGATTCTAGAAACAGTGCTTTCCTGTATATCCCTTAACACAATGTACTCACTTATTTTGAGTAGAAGCTCGGTATAAGCCCAGTGAGCTCTCACTCTAGGACCTAGATATCTGTGACTTTGATGACTGACGGGTGGATGGAGTGTCTGAAGAGGGAACACAATTACCAGCACCAACGTCTCAACTGCAACTCAAGCCGCCTGGTTTCAAATGGAGCTAAGCAGAATCTAAGCGTACTTCCAAGATCATTTCGGAGTCTTTTTATAGATTAGGCAAGGGTCATCGTTACAGTGCCGGTATCGGCAAAGTCCAGAATCCCATCGGCAATTCACCACCTCGATTACCCATGACGGTGGGAGATGTCACCCGAAGACTAGCCAAAGTTTACTCAATTGAGTTTGGACGGATGAAACTTGGACGCCGAGTACCCGCGCCCTGGTCACCGGTTGGCCTAGATTGGAATGTGAGTCGTGAACCACCGTAATTGAACAAAAGCAAGATTATGTAGTCATTGAATATGTATTGATAAGTATGTATGGAAGATAGTGGTATAGACACCGGGTATAATAATTACAACCTGTATATAAGGTCTGGAAATTCGTCGTGATATTTTGTTCAAAATCCACGTGTTGCTAAATGCACCTCTGAGGAAGACTTTGATATAGCGTCTGTATCGTAGTGGTTGTGATTAGAGGTTCCAGTTGTAGTCCCAGAACATGACCTCCCGCCTATACTCATTCCATCAACCTCTCGTTCTTCACGTTGGACGATGACTTCAGTGGTCATGACAACTTCATCGTCGCGTGGCTCGGGGTGGTTTTGGGGTCCATCTTCACCGCCCTTGGCATATGCCCTGTATGACACGTCACCGGGCGGCTTGTCGGTGATGTTGCTGATGAATGTATCCATAGCGATATTCGTCTTGTTGCCTGTTGTTGTAGTTGCTGTGCCGGCGGTGTAGCTTCGTGGTCCGGAGCTGCCGTCCTTGTTGCCAGTGGTCATCTCGACGAGACGGTTGAGGATGGTGAACTCGAGCTTGAGCTTTGAGCTGTAGACAAAGGCTTTGTATGATGTTTGGTACTGGTACTGGTCGGCGTACTCGAGACCTAGGATGGTAACGTCGAGGAGGATAATGAGGATGTTGACGTAGATGAGATGGTTCATTAGACGTCGGCTTCCGCGCTTGTTGCCCATTGTGCGCTCCATGCGCATGAGCTTGATAGTTTCGATGATGTAGAAGCTCGAGATTATAATCTCCTGGATAAAAAAGACAGTGACTTGAATCTTCTCCATGATGGAGTAAGGCTGCCTCCATTTGGAAGTATCACTCGAGAAAGAGCCATAGATCATGGGAATAACCGTGCCATGCATGAGGACTCCGTTGGCGATAATCATATACAGCACCCCCTTCAACCGAAAGCGGTTCCTGAGCACAAGATGCAGCCGCGACCACAGCACGAGCGCCTGGCCCGAAACCATGGCCACCCAGCCAAACGAGATGAAGGTCGCGGCGACATAGCCGACGGCTGAAGAGGCATAGTACTTGATGAGAAAGCCGCAGTCGTAAAGACAAATGCCCCACGTCGAGATGAGGAAGGACCAGAAGTAGAGGCCCGAGTGTCGCTTGAAGGTGCCAAAGATGATGAATGTCAATTCAATGACATTGTAGAGGGAAATGGAGAGGAAGACCAGGACGACGGTTATTGTCAGCTGGGATATGTCTTCGAGGCCAGAGCCGAAGCCGTTTCTGGCCATTGTGGAGGTCCAAGGAATGACTATTGTGGGAGAGACATGTACATCAGACACACATGGGCAATGAAGAAGGAAACAAGAATCTTTTGAATGAGATCTTAGTCTTTATCATCAAGACTCATCCAGCCGCCACGTCGTTAGCCCTCCATTTCCATTTCTTGAGGGATTGGACTAAGTTAGTGTCTGACCGCTACGTAACCGGTAACAGGAAACAGAAAAAAAAGCAAAACGGCATCTACGTACCCATCTGCTTGGACACGAGAGTAACAACAATAGAAGCTCACGAATCGGAACAGTCGAGTCAATTGACGAGTCAGGTCCCCCCTGGCGAAGTGGCTGCAAAGCCCATGAAGAGGATACCCGGCAGGGCTGGAGAAGCGTCGATCTCAGGGTTTAGAGTTTGGGCTAGATAAAATGGCGTATATCCCGTGGACGGGTGAAGGAAATAGCTCCTTATGTGACATATACCGAGCTTATTACTTGATACTTGAGACATGTCGTTACGTTTGAATGAGTTACGAGGTTCTAATGGATGGAATGTCGATAATTTGAGAGTTGTGTGGACGTCGATCAAGGTATATTCTGGGGTTAGTCTCACCATCAAACTTTAACGGCAGAGGTTTCAAGGCTTGAACCTCAGCTTTGAGGTGAGGAATGTGCCGTGGCTTTTTTCATGTCTTTCCTTTTGCGAGATTGCGTGGCACCGTTTTGTGTGTTTTTGCTTTTATCTCTGGCGATCGAATGTTTTTTCCAGAAGAACTCTATTGCTGATGCCTACTGGAGGGTAAATGTTAGGCTTGTTATTCGATTATTCGTAGTTCTTACTGCCACTCGGCTTGATCTGATAACATTGTCAAATCAAGCCAGCTCCATAACCGCCGCTAATTAAGCTATCTCAGACCAGACTTCAGAAAGGGATCGTGATCGTCCCGGTACTTAGCGACTAATGCTTGGCATATACCATAATATTGGGACCTTTGTCTGGAAGGCCTCGCAGGGGTTGTTCACCAGAGGTTACATAGGGCGTGCGATAGCCATGGGTTTGGGAATCAACCTGGTAAATTAAGCATGCAAGCAGCGATTCAAGACGCGCAGGAGGAATAATCACGTGTAATAAGACCAGAGGTCAAACCCTCGACACCCATAAAGAAGCACATACAAAATCCATTCATAACGTGGCGCTCAGTGCCACGATCGATAGAAACAACACCTGGAATGCCACAAAGACTCAATCGCTCAGGGGAAACTTCAACGTCCAACGGAAACAGTGTCTCGCGGAAATGCTCCCTCATTAGTCTGCCCGTTTCGCCTATGGCGTGGCCGGTGACAAGCTTAGTCCAGACGATCTACATTCCATTCCCTGAGCCGTGCGCCCGGGACTTCTCTTCCTTGGAACCGGTGCCGCAGACTGACTATTTGTGACTAAAGATACAAGCTCCATGTCTGAGTGGAGAGAGGGACGAAAGATCGACAAAGGCTTGTTGGTCAAATATCAACATGTGAAGGATTCTGTGAAGGATTCTACAATAGCTGCGCGTGAGTCTTTTTTTTTTTTTCACTTGTCATTATCCCTGTTGTTTATGCATGATTTGATGTTGATCATCCACAACTCATGCAAATCTGGGGAAGACCGCTGAGAATAGGAGCACTTGCATATGTCAATTCTGGACTAAGTTTTGGACTCTTGGCGTTCTATTGATCTTCTGCTGAGTGTTGGACAGGGTGCTTTGTTCAAGAGAAAATGTGATTGTGCTTCAGACATGGTTGTGATGATGTTTCCGTTGTCTTTGTTCGTTGTCAGCCTGGTGCACAATCCATAGGCAAAAAACAAAGGCTTTGTTGAGGTAAAACTGTTCATTGATATAGATATAGTACATTTCTTGACAAGTGAAGTTATCTACGAACAAGAAAGAGGACGAACAACAACAAAAAGATGGATATAAAACACCCCGTTTCATCTCGGGAGTCTAAGTTTATACCATTAAACCCATCTTTGGATATCTCACACTATCGATTACTGAAATCAAGAGCCTTATTTCTGAAATCTTTGTCTCTTGATACCATCACCTCCATCTTTGAGTATCCATAAACTTTCAGAACCAGCAATCATGTCTCCCCTTTCGTGGCACGGCATCACCTTCGGCATCGAGTTGGAATTCATGACTCCCTGTCCCAAGACCAAACGCATCTTCTGCAAGACTGCTCCAGCCTCCGCAGCCCGTCTTCACATCGCCCAGGAACTCGCCAAGCGCATTTCACTCCCCATCGCCTGCGCATGTGTTCACTCCGAGGGTCGAGCCTGTGCCATCGACGAGGAGCTCCCCGAAGAAGCCATGATTGATGATAAAGGTATCGTCACCTTCCCTGGTCAAGGTCCCCATGGGACTATGCTAAACCGCTGCTTTCTCTTCAAGCCCGAGTTTCTGGTTCGACAGCATCCCTTGAATGTCAAGCGGAACTGGCCTGGTGTGGAAATTTCCACGCCGGTCTTTTATGCAGGTGAGTTGGACTCTGGCCTCGCTACTATGAAGTCGGTTCTTTCGAATATCCGCAATCTAGGACTGGAAATCACCGCGGATGATTCTTGTGGTATGCATGTCCACGTTGGTGTAGAGAGCGGCATGACTCTTCTTCTTGCACAGAAAATCTCTACCCTTGTGGTTCTTCTGGAGAACACGCTTCTCCTCCGTTTCGTTGCACCCTCGCGCTGGGCAAATACAAACTGCCTGCCCGTTAGTGAAAACTCACTGGGTGCAGTGCAAGGCTTCATCAGCAACGGTCTATCCGTCGACTACAACAGTCTTTACGATGACCACATGCCCCCAATGCACCTACTGTGCTCCGGTGAGTGGAACGGCTACAGTTCTTATCGGTACAAGAAACTCTTCCGCGCCATCTGGCTCGCAGGAACAATGCAAAACCTCTCCGGCGTGCTTCGTAAGAACGGCATTCATCGCTGTGCTTTCACGCTTTCTCTACGTAACCACGAGACTCGACCTGACCACCCGCTCGGTAGGGACCGGTTTGAGGGCACGCCCTCGACGGTTGAGTTCCGCTACTCGCAGATGACGTTTGACCATGAGCTTTTGCGGAACTGGACAGAGGTAGTTGCACGGATCGTGGTTCTTGCGCAGGCTGATGCGCAGACGTTCAAGAAGACTGTTGCACTTATCATGCAGCTCAGTAATCAGGCTGAGATGGATGGCCAGCCTGCGTGGAAGCAGTTGATGAAGTATGTGCTCGAGCTGGAACATCGTGTTCCTGAGTGGGAGCTGCAACTTTACAGGTTTGCGCGGGGTAAGTCTATTTCTTTCCTTGATGAGAAGCTTCTTCTCGTCCCTGAGTAAAATGAGTTTGGGTAAGGATGGAGTTTAGTAAAATTTGTTTTACATTGCAATTCGGTTTTGGTTGGGTATGATTAGGGAATGGAGTCATTGGAGCAATGGTAAGTCAATTGGTAAGTACGGTGAGTATAGCAAGCAATGCATTTGGTTCTATTGAAACAATTAAAAATCTCATAAAGGAATTGGTGAGTTCTACTACGTAGTCGGTATTATTAACTGCAGTATCTTCCATCGAATGTAAAATGTGGCAAGACTATAGGGTACCCAGGTTAGACATCGCGATCATTTAGATCTAAGATCTGTCTTGGCAAAGGCTTGGTTACATTGAATTCGAGATCCATTTCTTCAGCAATCCCCAGACCCAGTTTTATCCAAAATGCTAACAAAACTACAGTAGCATATCTCAACCCTTGGCGTGATTGGTCAGGTTCCGTTCATGATGTCATGTCTCAGACTCACCACGCAAGCCCCCAACCAAGGCATCGTCGTAGATAAATTCCAAATAAACCAATCATCGGAGCTTCAATGGTAATCGAGATTGCCGACCTTTGACGCGAAGCCTTGTTCGCGTCATAGAGGGACTCTCACCAATAACACGGCCCCAATCCCCGACCACGGTGTAGAAATGCATGACAAGATGAAGTACGATACGTGCTATATAAGAGATCGTGGTCCGGTGGGCACATGAACCATAGTCTATCTATTCCTACAACTAGTATCTAACATCAAAAATGGCTCCATCAGCAACAGACACTTCCTTCGCAGCCCATGTGGCCAGCCAGTTCCAGTCCTATGAAGAAGACCGCCAGGCCACTTCAAAGGAGACTCTTTACACCACCAGCAACGGTGTCCCTGTGCCTCATCCTTACGAGACTCAGCGATGTGGCGAGAACGGACCTCTCCTGCTCCAGGACTTTCATCTGATTGATCTTCTGTCTCACTTCGACCGCGAGCGTATCCCTGAGCGAGTTGTACACGCCAAAGGAAGCGGTGCTCACGGTTTCTTTGAGTGTACGGATCCTTTGGATGACCTATGTCTCGCCGATATCTTCTCCGAGAAGGGCAAGAAATGTTCCGTCAGCATGAGATTCTCCACAGTTGGAGGAGAGTCCGGTTCTCACGATATGGCAAGAGATCCTCGTGGATTCTCAGTCAAGATGAGAACTGATGAGGGTGTAAGTGAATACCTGTTGTATACAGCTTGTATTTCAATAACAAATGCTGACAAACTTAGAACTTGGACTGGGTCTTCAACAACACACCCGTATTCTTCTTGAGAGACCCTGCGAAGTTCCCTCACTTCATCCACACCCAGAAGCGTGATCCCAGCACCCATCTAACACACGCTGACGACTCGTTCCACTTCTGGAACTATTTAAGCTCTAACCCAGAGTCCATCCACCAGGTCATGATCCTGATGGGAGACCGCGGAATCCCCAAGGGTTATAGGTAACTCTACACTGATCGTATACGCATCTTCTCTTTGTTAACAGATTTGTGTAGAAAGATGCATGGATACAGCGGACATACCTTCAAGCTTGTAAACAAGGTAAGTTTCTGGACATCTTCGCTCACTTACAAAGCCACTAACGAAACTACACAGGAGGGAAGCTGGGTATACTGCCAGATCCACATGAAGTCGATGCAGGGCACAGACTTTGTTACCCAGGAAGACTCAGCTGATTACTCCCCCGACTTCTCTCAGAAGGATCTCTACGAGGCCATCCAGAACGGAGACTACCCCAAGTGGACTCTCGAGGTGCAGACCATGACACCAAAGGAGGCCGAGGAGCTTTGGGAGAAGCAGAAGATCAACGTCTTTGATCTTACACACGTCTGGCCTCAGAAGCAGTTCCCTCGCCGAAAGGTCGGAGAGTTCACGCTCAACGAGAACGCCATCAACTACTTCGCCGAGATTGAGCAAATTGCCTTCAACCCAGCTCATCTTCCTCCTGGTATCGAACCTTCTGCAGACCCTGTTCTCCAGTCTCGTCTGTTCTCATACCCTGACACTCACCGTCACCGCATTGGTGTCAACTACCAGCAACTCCCCGTGAACGCCACACGAACAGCATACAAGTTCGGAAACTTCCAACGCGACGGCCAAATGGCTTTCTACAACCAAGGTGCACGACCAAACTATCTCTCATCCATTGAACCCATCCAGTTCCGCACCAGAACCGTGGACTTGGACAAGACCCACGGCCACTTCATGGGCGAGGCCATCACATTCCTCTCCGAGATCCGACCAGAGGACTTTAATGCTCCACGAGCTCTGTGGCAAAACGTTTTTGATGAGCCTGCCCGTGAGCGCTTCATTAGCAACGTCACTGGTAAGATGAAGCTTTGCAAGCAGGAGGAGCCCTTGAAGCGCCAGATTGCCATCTTCCGCGAGGTCGATCCTGAGATTGCTGAGCGGTTGGAGAAGTCTACAGGTATCAAGGGATACGATGGCATCGCCAACCTTTCCTTCAATGGATCTCACAATGGCATGGCCAAGAATGACAAGGATAAGCTCGCGAATGGAATCATCGCGGACAAGGGGAAGAGTGTGACAGCCAGGAATGGCGCACCAGGATATGGCACCCACTCAAGACTTGAGACGAATGGTAGCTCTAACGGAGCTAATGGCAAGTCCAACGGTACAAACGGTCATTAAATAGTGACACGTAATAATAATATCACGCTGGCCGATATGAGAGATCAATCACATTACCTATGAAGTGTTGCTCCCACCTACCAGCCTCCTTCGGTTTGCTACGCAGATAAATAAAGGGAATCCTTCCCTTAAAAGCAGATTCGAAAGCAAGTTTTACTTTCCATCTTTAGGAGATTAATCAAGACCAACGCACCGAGCGGAAAGAATTTATAAAGAAATTTACACTTGATTTATATGAATGATAACTCAAGTTTTGAAGTCAAAGTACAATATCTATTGATCGGGATACATAGAACTTTCAGGCAAGGCCTTTAGAGTACTGTCCTAAGAAACTTACCAATCTGTCGTAGATTCATACAGGTTCAGAACAATTTATGGCACCGTCAGTCAGTATTAGAAATCTATGAGACTGCTGTATGGTTAAAAATAAAGAATTCTTAGACGTCGTTACTTTTGAGAGGAAAATCGTATTTGAGGGCATCGTCTATGGTGCCCCAATGTGGCAAACTTAATGTATCTCTTCTATACTGTAATCTTGATCTACATCAAAGGGATATTCAATACGGCCAGCTTTATCGAGCAACGCACCGAACACTGCCAGCAATAATTGGCCTTTTTTGACGTTGCTGATCTAATTCCCTCCTTTGCTCAGGCACCCGTACAGGTACAAATGCCCTTAAGCCGTATACAGTACACACCCATTCCTGTACATTCGGAGAGTTCAAGAACCATGGTCTAGATCTTGTCGATCTTGTCGAAATCTTTCTCATCATTGCCAAAGTTGTATCTGACAATATCAGGGAGAGGATCGTTGTCGTCAAGATCCATAGTCATGACAGTGTTCTGAGAATCAATGCGCTGGGGCTCGGTACGCTGGGACTCGGTGCGCTGGGACCTGGTACGTTGAGATTCATCGGTCATTCCAGGCACGTCCTGACTGTCAGGGACACTCTGGCTGCGAGACCCAGTGTCCTCTTCGACCAACCCGGAGGCCTCTTCCTCGACCTCGAAGCGCTGATGCATCTCGTTGATCTGGGCCTGATGAAGCTCATCCATCGTCATCCCGTTGTCCCTGAGACTTGTCGTTAGTAAAAGCTACGCTTATGATCCACACGCTCTCTCACAATATTTTCTGGATCTCGTAATCGATCCGGGTTTGATCGAGGCGAGCTTTGTCCAACAGTCTGTTGGCAGCGTTGAGGTTCCTGGTTATGCCTGCTCGCTCGGCGTCGGTGAGATCCTGACGGGCAGAGATCTCGGTGAAAAGACGGACTCCCTCTAGAGCATGTTCCACGTAGTAGTGAGAAGCGGTGGAAAGAAGCATATGCATACCGGCCTGGTGAAAACGCCCGAGACGGGGCTCCTGGAGCAGATCACTAGCCATGGTCTCGGCAGCGTCGTTGTCGCCCTGACGCCAGACCTTCCAAGCTTCATTGTAGCGGATCTCGAACATGGCTAAAACCCATCCGTGATCAGATACACCAATTCGATCAGACAAATGGAGATGAACTTACTCGAAAGCGGGCATAGTTCTTCACTCATTGTGGCGAAGATAGCTGAGCAGGTGAACTTCGCAATGTGGAAGTGATCAGAATATCTGTATGATGAAGAAAGAGAGAAGGTTCTTGACCTGGTATGTCATTTGCATGGCTTCTAGCGGATTCTATGTTACTGATTGCAATTTCATCATCTTGAGGTTGTTTGCACCAGTGCTGTATCACTGTCAACAATCTACCTTGTCTATACCTAGCCGTCTAAGTGAATTACCCGTCAGTGGCAGACACCGTCCACAGAATCTTGGTTAATGGCAATGATTCTATTCCGCCTGTGAAAACTTTTCACCATTCTCTCTCTTCACCTTTCACCTCTCCTCTTCTCTCTCTGTTCATCACCCTTCCCCCATACCTTCTTCCAGAACCCAAGTCCACTCCCACAAGCTTTCTCAACACTAGTAAACACACGTCCAGTTTGTTGACTACATCATTCTATCAGTATTTCGGACTCATCGCTGCCACGAACATGGCTGCGAGTGACCAACCCGGAGGTCACAATCGTGAGCCGCCTGGTAGAAAACCACGGGGGCCAGTCCCAGACAGCGAAGGCGATAAGTCAACCAGCAGTGGTGATTCCGAAGAAATAGATCTCTCTTCCGAAACTGTAGGGTTTCCTTTCTCGAATATGTGACCTTCGAGTTCATGCTGACATTCTTCCAACGGACAGCCCAGAGTCACAAGATCTGGTCGTCTTATAGCTCCTGCTCAAAGACGTGCTGGTAGACGTGTCACTTCAAGAGCTTCCTCGAGAGCATTTTCGTCAAGAGGTGACTTGACTTCAACTCCCAGTATTGCCAGCCGTTCTCGTGTTGCTGAGCCTTCTCTCCCATCCTCATTTGTTTCCAGCAGGCGTCCACCGGCCAAGCGACCTCAAGTCTCTATCAATATCTCATCAGACTCGGAGCCAGACGAAGCTGAAGCCGTTACGTCAACTCAAGCAGCGAAGAGATTCAAGCCTTCATCAATCGTCCCACAACGCGAACCGTTGTCTGAGGCCGACGCTGATTTTGATGAATACGCCCCTTCTCTTTCTGACTTGAAGGAGGAAAGGTCTGCTAAGCCTTATACGATGATGTACCAAAACTATGAAACATACAACAAAGACAAAGTACATACGGCGATACAAGGTATGCAAATCGAGCTCTCGAATGATCTGGTTTCGCCGCGAACAGAAGGTATTCGACTGTCCATCGACGTTCTTCTCAGTCTGCCCAAGAAGCACGAATATCAGCATCTAGTTCAGTCTCACCAAAGGGCACCGTCAGCACTAGATCTGACTGCAAGCGACAGAGATCAATGGAGCATCATGGCCAAGGGTCCAAAACGAGGTGAAGTGCTCATGATTGCAAGAGTCCCGCAGGCTGAGTACACGCGACAAGAAGCAAACGTTATATGCGAGGGATTTGTCGAGATACTCAACCGCTGGCCAGGAAATCTGAATGACATCACAAAACCTGTTACAAATTTCGAAGGTAACAGACCACAGGGCCGTATCTTGATGCTTGCCTGTCGTCATAAGTATCTGCCCGACAAACGCATTGTTTGCCTTTCTCCGACATTCACGCCGGCCAAACCTACAGCCAAGCATTTACTAATGAGAGAGCCTCACTTCACTCTTGGAATTGCGTTGATGCATCCCACTACATACCAATACAAGATTGATACCAAGGCTGCCAGTCATCGCCTGCTTCAAGGTTCAAGCCCTATCCCTGAGCTATCGGACAGATATCAATTCGTACAGTTCGATAGGGTAGATTTCAAAAATGTCATTATCAAGCAGTCTCCGGGTCCAGGTCAGCCCCCTTCGTTTCGTTCGCTTTTACCAAACAAGGAAGATCTTCCGATTGTTCAAGCGCAGAGGGAATCTCTTCTGAGAGCTGAGCGGCTTCTTCGGTTATATTCTGCTACAGTCACTAATCAAGGAAGTATGATGGACACCGCCGCATGCGCCAACATTTGGACAAATCTTCTGGAGAAGTACGATGGCAAAATCGATCGTGACAGGGGCGCCGGTCGAGGAATATTCGGTGGATACAATCTTCTGCGCGTGAATCCTATTTATGAACAATTCTGCACTGCTATCGAAACTGGCGGCAATGTGAAAAAAAGGCTCCGCCAAGATCATGGTTTAGATCTTCCCAAGATCTTTGTTCGATCAACAGACCGTGCTTGGTCTCAACGTGTTGAGCAAACTATCTCTGATACTTGGCTGACAGAGGCTGATATCATGAAAGCATGGACACGAGGGGCTGAAGCAGCTGATGAGATCAATCAAGCCATCCGAAGCCAGGAGAAGCCTCCCTCTGCATGTTCATGTACCCCAGAGATGTCAACTATCCATAGACACCCCTGCACGCGCTGTGGCCAGTCTTTCATTTGCAATCAACTTGTCTTGAGTGAGTTTGACTCGCGAAGAGTGTGCAGGACCTGCAACTTCAACCTCATGCAACGCCCATCAGGTAGTCATGTGATGGAATACATCCGATCACGCTTCGATCGCTCGTTACGAACAGAGAGGTTGAACAGTCGAGGTATCATTACTGAGGCTGAGAGTGCTCAGAACTTTGAGGAATCTATGAAGACAATCCAAGACACATGGCCAAGCAAGGAAGATATTTCCAAAGCGAATATACCGTTCAGCTCTGCCTGGCCCGATCGATATTCGGGCAAGATACAATCATTACCCCTGGAAATCACCGCGACGTCCCGAATACAGCATGATCGACCTAGCGTCGATGCGACCTTCCCTGTCTGGCTCACTGAGCATGGATACCGAATACATTGTCCCCAAAACATCAGTCTTACTGTCAATTGTTTGAACTATGCGAAGCACATCCAGATTCCGGCGTATTTGGCCATGGTGTGTTGGTATACACATGAACGTACTCGGCTAGAACACAAGTACCTAGACGATATTCATGGACTCCAAGCTAGGGTCGAGCTTGACAGTCTGGAGACCAAGATGGTCAAAATTTCCAAGCGTCTACGCATCATCCGTTTGACGTTCGGCTGGACGCAACATAGTCGTATCAAGAAAGGGATCAAAAGAAGCAGCAAGGAAGATTTCGATTTCGACATAGCTCCTTGCATCTCTGGCCAGCCGCACCCTGAACTTCAGCGTTCAATCGAGCGTCTTGACTCCCATCTTGATTTTGTACAATCCTCCGGTTATAACACCAATTGGCCGGAGGCTGAGCTGGCTCGAGTTCGGAGAGTGGCTGAGGAGATCATGGACTACTTTGATGTGAAGCTACGTAGAGGAAACGATGGATGTCCCTACTTTGCCCACCCAGAGAGCTTTCCTGAGAAATGGAGTTGGAACATTGCGTTTCGCCTATCTTCCGAAAGGCTTAACCGTACGACGAGAATTTGTAATCGTTATTGGCCGACCTACGACACAGTTGAGACCATCTTTCTTGAATGTGTCTTCCAAGCGTGTGTCGCCAGATGTATTCTGGACCGCAACGGTATTCACTATGACCAGAAAAAGCAGCTCAAGGAGAAGTACAAGTCAATTCTAGGCTTACCGATCACCATGGCTTACCATGATGGGCTAACATTCGCCATTGGTCATCGCGAGCATGGCAAACGCATGTTTTCGGGCTGGCCTATTAAGCCGACTAGCCTCAAGGAACGCCTCGAGGGCGACGATGAGAACAACATGTTTATCGAGCCACGCACTGAGAACTACCTGAAAGCAGATTACGATGCCTCTGCTTACCCCCAGCTGAAACAAACTATCATGAACGTTGATCTTCCGAAAGAGGTCTATGACAAGGCACATAAACCTAAAGATATTTCCAGACAAAGTCTCAAAGAGGCCATGTGGAACGGTGAAGAAGTTGGGGAAGATTTCATTCAGTTACCTCCAGGGTTCTTTGACTCTGGTATATCTTGGCCTGGTGAAGAAGTTATTGAACCTGAAGGCTATGGGACACCTATCGGTGGCACTCACAAACGGTCCACAACTCTCGGAAAGAATGTTCCAGATCGTCGTGAGCTTTCAGAAAAAGTAAGTCATCACCATAGACACACTTCCTGGCAATAACAACTGACGTATCATAGGCATTTGGAAAGATGACCATGCGAACCCGTTCCATCGAATCTCAAGCCGAATCCGTCGACGAACAGTCTCCCATGACCGAAGTAGAGCAGAAATACGCGGAGCTAATGAAGCATATTGAGCAACACGATTTAGATGCATCCGCCGATTTGGGACTGAGCACTCTGTTAAGCAATCTAAGAGATGCCAAAGACCGTGGCGATGAGGAAAGCTTCATGGCTGTCCTTGCTGTTTTGTACGCAGAGTTGAAATGATGCCAATGGGAACAAACCCACACGAACCTCCTGTGCCAACTGGTCTTAAATGATTGTGCGGTAATAGAAGTTCTGCATCGGCGGAGATGAATGATGGTGTTCACTGGCGACATGAGGCCGGTGAAGATCAATACTGGAAGTGTTGCTAACGACCAGGGCCTTATTCACACAGTTCACGAGGAAGCCTATGTTGTATGTATGAGGCATTGTGTTTTGGAGTTGGGTCTTCTTTGCTTTTATAGTCAACCTCTACATAGGAGGTCATGGGCCGTCACTCATCCTACCATTACATTGTGAGGTTGATGGGTTACGGTTTTGACGGTTTACGTTTCCCAAATTAATACAGAGAATAGAGATTCCTCTCATTATATGTACCCTCTCATATCGATATGAAGTGCTTGAAATCACTCCACTTTGAGAAGTGAATGACACTATTTACCTCCAGTGACCAGAGGGCTTGAAACCTCGCGGATACCGTAGACGAGCAAACATAATATCGTCAGACAAATATCCATCAGACATGACATAGTGAACTTACGTGCCACTTCGAGACCAACTTCATTCATACTCTGATGATGGGGCCGTGTAAGTATATGCAACGTTGAGACGAACAACGATCGTGATAAAGCAGATATATTGAAGAGGTACAATGCAATAAGCCGATTACCTGAAACCTATCCCATCCCAGGCATCAATGTACCGACAACGCTTCCCATCAGTCACTTTGTCCTCACTTCTCCTCCTTCACCTCCGCCCTAGGAGCCTGCCAACTACAACTCGGCGGTGCACATGTCTCAGCACACTTGACGCAAGCAAGCTCACTCTTGCGGAAACTGCCCTTTATGATCCTCTTGTCGTCAAACGCGTATCGCGGACAATGCATCGTTGGCACCGCGTTGCGCCCAAACAATCGTCGCTGGTAGTCGCACGCGGAACCTAGGTCGTCGACGGCGTAAAACATGTCGATGTAGTGGAAGGCCTCGCCGCCGATGATGGCGCGCCCGCGGGCCATTTGTGGACATTCGGGGCCTTTGGCGCAGCAGCAGACCATGCGTTGGAATGAGTATGTGCACATTGTGCTAGGAAAGTTTTATATAGAAATTGGTAGATAAAACGAGCATAGTAGAATATGTCAATTCTTATATGAAATCAACTCGTTGGACAAAATGCAAGAGAACACAAATGCCGGTTGTTACACTCCCGCTTCTCTCGGGACCGCAAACCCCAAAGGGCGTCATGTTTGCCTGCCCTCTTGGGATCTGCTTCCCGTTGTACCATGCGGCGAGCCGTAACCATCAACGGGGGTCGGGGAGGGGCAAACATGGTCTTGGGTTGAGGGAACTCGAGATAGACGAGACGGGTGAGTATCGCGAGTGCGACTAGCACATGGTGGACGGACAGGGGCTGTATTCTTGCTCACTAAATTTCATTATCTCAATACTCAGATTCTAATCCATCTGGTCCACCGTTGTGGCATCCCCATTTTGTCCTGTAGAAGTACCCTCGATCTCCATATCCTTGGGACTGACAGGGTGTCTCCAGCTGAACGAGTCCTCGGCTCTTCCAAGCTGGATATCTTGCAGATGCTTGAGCAGCTTCTGGAATAGAGGACCAGGTTGCTCAGATCCATCCTTGATGTACGTCGCAACCTCTTCCTTTCCATCCACACGACGCGTGATAGATCGGATGGGCACAAGCGCCGCGGCCGTACCAGCAGCGAAAACCTCGCTGAACTCCTTAAGCTCCTGGTACTTGATAGCTCGCTTCTCAACCTTCCACCCGTAACTGCGTCCCAGCTCCTGGATGCTATCGCTAGTAACACTGTCGATAACATTCTGGGAGTCAGGCACAGCCAGCGTGACATCGTCACCATTGACCTTTGCACCAATGAAGCCACTCGTGCTGAACTCGTCAATCTCCTCGTGGCGCACACTATCAAGGTGCAGCGTAATACCGTATCCCTCGTCACGCGCCTTGTCGCTCCAGCGCAGCACAGGAGCGTAGTTTCCGCCAACCTTTGCATGTCCCGTGCCGTGCGGCGCCGCACGATCGAATTCCTCGAGAATAAGTGCTTTGACGGGATGGGCGCCGTGGTAGACGCCGGTGGGGATGACAAAGACGGCAAAGATGTACTCCTCGGGCGGTGAAAGTCCAAGCTGCGCGCTGGAGCCGTAGAGCTGGGGACGGATGTACAGCGCCGCGCCTGTATCATGAGGAGGTACAAATCCGGCATTCAAGGCGACGGCGGCGCGGACAGCGTCGAGGAAGAGATCCTCAGGGACAGGCGGCATGGAGACGACTTCCGCTGAGTGCTGCAGACGTTTGGCGTTGCGGTCGGGACGAAAGATGGTGATGCCTTCGTCATTTGGCGTGCGGAAGGCCTTGAGACCCTCGTAAGCTTGCTGGCCGTAGTTTAGAGCCGGAGCCATGCCGTGGATACGCATGAAGGGATCTGCTACGAAGCGGAGAGGAGTCCATTTCCCTGTGCTTCGACTGTAGGAAGATTCAACATGACCATTGACTGAAGCTGTTAGATGCATCTAATTCCAGGTAGTCAATTACTCACCTTCGCGGACCTTGAAGCCCACGTTGGCCCAGTCAATGGTGTTGACGGGAGGGGGAGGAAACACAGGCATACTGAATAATAGAATATGAAGAGAATCTGCAAAAGTCAACTTCCCGAGCATACACGTTCTCTTTATACCTGACTCACATTTATAAGCTCCTTAGTAAAAACTTAATATGCTGCAAGCTGCTTTGACAGTCGGCACTAAACCACCCAAAAATGGAGACAAGTTTCAACCCATACCGGCTGACTCTTAATTGAATTTCGCGGCCGCGGCCGATGTCGCAGTTACGCGGGGTCTTTTTGTGGTTTGCCATTTTTGGTGTGGGAGTGGTTGTTTTGGCAGCATTTCATTCGCTTGTTTGAAGCTTTGGGGTGATGTCATCATGAGTGAGCGTGGCTTGCAGAAACGGTTGCGAATAATGGAAACGGGCGTTTACCGTTGGGCTGAAACAGCATGAGGCTTGACCCGTAAGTACGTCAATCAATTGGAACGAACGATTCAAGATCTCATTGCTCTTATGGTATTTTATCGTTGTATACAGAGGCACAGTCCGTCTAATTCAGTATCGAGAAAGTACAGATACATGTTCACAGAAAACAATACGAATGAGTTGAGATGTTAAAGTACCATCGCTCGAGAGAGTATTGAAGTAGTGGAACAGGTTATTGATCCCATTCCATAGTAACCATAAACTTGATAACCATCTCTTCTTCATGTTGTGAAACGGAATAAAACATCAAATAAAAATACTCTTTTAGTGTCGAGCTATCGAACATGACGCTCCCTGATACCCCTGCACACGCTGACCCAACGCCAACGGTACAAACAATGCAACAAATAACTCAATTCCCCAATGCGCAATCTATTCAAGCGACGCAAGACGCTGAAGGCAAGAGAGGACACCTATAAAAGTTAGTATGCTGTCAGACAATGGTTAAAGGTAGAGAACATACCACTGACACCCTGTGTAAGGGTTGCTGTCGCTTCAGTGTTGCGGTTTCCGAGACTGACTGTAATGACATTCTCTACAGATTTGTCGTCCTGTAGTCTGTTTGCCCACTTGAACACCTTTTCATCCTCTCTTCCATCACCGATGACCATCAAAAAGTCAACAGGAATCTTGTGCTCTTGAGTAGAGCTCATCTCTTCCTTGAGAGTCTCAAACACCTTTCGGGCGGCAGTTCGCTTGGTCCAGTCAATAGGTTCAACAGCTATACATCCATCAAGAGCAATGGCATGTACTCGTTGAGACTCGCAGGCATCGTTGACGTGGCTAGCGCAGTCTGAAGCTTGTCGTGAAGCTGACTCATAATCCTCTGCACTCTTGTAATGGAAGATCAAACTGCATCGACGCTCCTCAACCTCAGCACCAGGAGTTCTCTCAAGGTAATATCTCATGATGGGCTTCACAGACTCCTTCCAATCCTTGACGTGATTGAGATCAGCCATTTCAGTCCAGGAATCACTGCCGTGGCTCTTGAGGAAGCATCCATTCTCAGCGATCAGACCTAGGTTAGGTACCCGGCGGAAAACACGATCAAGCTCTTCAGGTCGGCGACCAGACATGACGTAAACAGTGTTGCGTTCGTCAAGGAGTAGATCATTGAGCACATCCAGTGTTCGCTGAGGGCTGATGGGAATAATCTGGTTGACAGGACCCCAAGCCACAAGTGTGTCCTCGTAATCGATGATGAAAAGTCGACGCTGAGCCTTTGTATACTTTGAGGACAGAGCTGGAACGGACAACCGGGGAACCGAGGTCTGATCTCGCTTGTGCTGCTCATCATACACGATATCTAGACGGCCGAGAAATTCGGTGAACCAGTGAGCACCGGTGTGTTTCACTACACGGCCGTATAGATTTTCCCATCGTCTATCCTTCTCCTCTTCACCCATTTCCAGGGCCTGCTTGATGGCGTCTGCACAAGCTCGGTAATCCCATGGGTTCACAGCAAGTTCGTTCTTGTTAAAAAGAGACGAGGTACCGGTGAACTCGGAGAGAATCAGAGAGCCGTGCTTCTTCTCGGGGAGAAGCTTTCCATCCTGACAAAAGAGGTATTCGTGAGATGTCAAGTTCATACCCTCGCGCTGACTGGTGATCATCAAAGCGTCTGCAATGGTCAGTAGGGCCAGATATTGAGCGTAGTCAATATCTTGTTTCAAGTAGACCACAGGCTGGTACGCAAGGTTGGCCCATGATGAGTTGACTCTGGTCACAATGTCGCTAACGGTGGCCTCGAGATCGCTACTTTCACTGGATGACAGGGCAACTTGGATTAGAACAGTGTTTTCTCGCCACTGTGGGTTTTTGTTGAGGAACAGTTCGTAAGAAAGTAGCTTCTGACGAACACCACGGACGTGGTCGAGCTTGTCACGAGCAACAATAAGCCTCTTGCCCTTGTAACGCTCCTGCATAACCTGTAGCCACTTGGCGACTTCCGGGGTATCGAGATGATCGCGAAGACTGACGGGGTCGATACCAATAGCGAGATGAATAACATCAACAAAACGATCCTCAAGCTGAAGACCGTCAGGTGTAGCCTCAGCACTCAGAATGCGACTGCAGGTCTGGAGGAAATGACGTCCGTACTCGTGGATTTGGAAGCCAACAAGGTTGGCGCCGAGCATACCCTCTAGAAGCTCCTTTCGAACAGCCAAGCATCGGAAAACTTCAGATGAAGGGAAAGCGACGTGGAGGAAGAAGCCAATCTTGGCCTCGGGAAGCTTCTTACGGACCATACCAGGGACGAGAAGCAGATGGTAGTCGTGAATCCAGATGACATCACCGCGCTTCCAGTTCTTGACAATCTGGTCGGCAAAGGCCTGATTAACGTTGACGTAGTACTTCCACGAATGGTCTTCGTAGGCCTTGCTCTTGGGGTTATCGGGGATCTGGTAGTGGAAGACTGGCCACAAGATGTTTTTACAGAAGTGAGCATAGTGGCCGTCAAAGTCCTTGTCGGAACAAAAGACACTCAACATGTTGTGTTCGTTAGCCAGAACGTCTTCAATGTCCTGCTTCTGCTGGGTACCCTCAAGAGCATCCGTGGGCATACCCAGAGTGCCCACCCAGGTAATATCGTCAAGCTTGCCATCGCGAGCAGCGGCATCAGCAGCATTGCGAAGTCCTCCATTACCCTGGTCGGCGTTCACAACCATCCATCCAGCTGATGCGAATACTCGATCGTGGCTGTCGCTTCTAACGAGAGGCTTAGGCTGCAAAACGCCCTGGCGACCAAGCTCGCGAGCTTTTTTCAACGTAGGGTTATTCTCGGACAGGGCAGGACGAGGAGGAGAGCTGACGCGAGACTTGGGCTGGTTAGCCCGGCTGCCCCAAAGCCTTGGGCTGTCGGTGTTGCTGGAGCCATGGGGAAACTGTATCCTGATCCCATCTTCGTTCGCAAATAGGTCGGTAGGAGCACTATCTTCAGTCGGTGTTCGAGGAGGTGTTATGTCCTCCTTTTGGAACAGACTCGGTTGACGAGCAAGAGGGGCGGGACGTCCGCCTGCTGGTGCGGGTTTAGGCTTAGAGGGCACAGCAGCTTTGGAGCCAGATGACCCAGATAATGATGCTCGAGAAGGATCGATGCCGGGAGGAGGAGTACCGGGGAGAGTGAAGTGTATGGTTTTGGGGAGGAAGCTATCGTCATGTTAGCCTTCGTCATTTTTTCGCTAAGCTTGGTGGGCTTGATGGAGGGGCAAGAGCGGGGAAGCAGAACAAAAGATCGAGAGCACATACAGAGAACACACAAATACCGTCATGATGGGCTAGGTATTGGTGAGAAGCGTGGTTAAATTGAGTTGTGGTTTTACAATTCGTGTCGTATCGTATCGAATTTTCGACCGTCGAAGTATTGGAGAATGCGAGAGCTTAAACGTGGAATAGCTTGTTGCTGATACTATTGGGATAGCTCGTATGACGACTTCATGTGGATGTAGAACTAAAATCCAGGGCAGAGGTGTCGCTTTTTGTTGAGAGAAGTAGCTTGTCGTAGACAAAACGCCTCTTTGTCGCAGATGCGCTCAGCTGTAAATCGAGCCGAAAGTGGCGAATAGTACCGCAAATGGATCAATGCGTACGGAAGAAGAAAATTTGCAAGGTTAAGATGAGGATTGAGAAACAAAATCTCGAGACGAGAAATATTCGCCGTTATTGGACCGTGTCGTGAGACTTGTCAGATGTTTTATAGTGGCGCGGCCAAGCTTTGATAGCTCAGAGATCGCTGCTTGAAAATTCCTTTCGTTATGTCGAACGAGAGGATTTGTTGACAATTAAGGGATGCGATTGAATCAATAAGTATTTTCCAAACAGGGAACAGCCTGTAAGAAGAGCCCTGTTAGTTTTGAAGTCTCGACTGTGATTGTATGGAGGGATGGAACGGCAGGGAGCAACCATTTGAGGTAGAGCACTGACTCTGACGTAATGTTGCTCTACACCTTGAGCATGTGCTGAAATAATAGACCAGGGCAGTTTGAGCCTCAAACAAAGACCAGAACCGTTGGTGCAGTACCTGATAAATAATCGTCCGCCAAGTGGAGAATTGCAGCAAACAAAGTCAACGAACCATGTGAATAGGTGAGACAATTGGACGTGATGAAGGGCCGATTCCAGGGCTATGATAGAAGGTTGCAGTGGTCTATTGCAGAAACAAGAAAAGCATGCCAAACTGTTCAACAGAAAAATAGATACGCACACAAATAATCAATCGTGACGTAGTCTGAAAATAGAAATCGCGATCAGTTGTTGAGAATTTCGAGACAGGAGGCTTTGGTCCGTGATCCACGAACAGCGAACAAGAACCAGGTTAGAGGGGTGTGGTGTAAGGCAAGGTAAAAGCACAAAAAGCACTGAGGATATGAGCGAAAAGATGGGGAACCATTCGGTATTAAAGACAAATCCCGGTTTTTTTCTTTCACTTGACCCAATCTGAGGCCCTACCTTTTCCTATTAATTTTTTAGTCCTTTCTCAGAAAACAAGCGCCAATAACGAAACAAGAACAAGACATGAATCGGAGCGTGGACCGATGCACAAACGGCCTGTGGAGTTTCAGGCCCACGATACCAGCCTGTCATTGTTGTTTAGGCGGAGCTGGGCTGGATAGCGGGTAGGCTAAACACGGGCCCCAGAGGAAAACAAGGATGATGTACGGATGATGAGAGATGCTTGGGAAGCCTACAAGATGGAGCTGTAATGGTTGCCAGCAAGCAAGGCACAGGCGGCAGAGTGAGTGAATCTGCAGTGTTGCATCGAGTTGTGCACTATCATGGCATCTGATAGAGGGACATCACTCGGTATATTGTCAACAAACCTGTTGATACATATGCCTGTTGATCAATGGGGAAGGACATGCATATCTAAAGCCGTTGTTATCGGTTCTTCAATGGAGAAATGCCTCCAGCCGATGTGAGTTGTGGTAATATTGGTGGGAGGCTCAAGTACCAGGACCAATCTCCCGGGCCTGTAAGCTGCAGAGCTACCCCAATGAGCATCTGGCGGCCTCTTGAATCGACACACCCTCATCCAAGACCTATCGTCGATCATGCACTTTGGTTTAATCCTTGTGGTACAACTTACCATCATGATCAGAATATGTATGTGTTGGACAACTACTCCAGCAGTTCAATCACCTGAGGTGACAGTCTAACTAGTAAAGATGGGTACAAAACACACAAACAGGCGCATTATGGTACGAACTATAGCTGGTATATCTCCCACTCGATACATCTTTACAGAGACTGATCAGGAGTATCAACACGAAGTGGATTGGTTTGGATTCCCAACCTAGACAGCCGGCTATTCTCGCAGGTCCGCATCCAGCCAGCATAAGACTTGCCGGTACAGATCAACGCCATCGAATCTTCTACCAACCCCATCACACAGTTCATCTGTCCATTTATCTCCTCCTTACATACCATCTGTGATACATCAAAGATTGAGTGATTCTCTTAGGCAGCCATCTCGAATCGCATAAAGAAACAAGATTAATCATACCCTTGTCAATGGTTACCGGCCCGTCCATTCCACGCCGTCTTACACGGGCCGTTTCTGTTTCCCGAACTTCGCATCAGATTGACCAGATTTTGTGCTTTTTTCCCGCAGCATCATGAACCTTGACGCACCCGGTGGTACTTGCATGGACCACACGATTGAAGATGTGTAACAAGGGTGGTGGCGTGCATCACGACGTCTCCTTGCTGTGTAAGTTACATGGATGGTAACTTTACGCGTCTCTTAATTTATCATACTTTGAACGGCGTCTAGCCGAGCTATCCCCAAGATGGCGAGTCTCAGGCAACCTTGACGATACTCAACGATTACTATCCTCGAAAGGGATCTTCAGGGCATGGTTTCTTTCTCGATACTATATTCAAATTGGATGCACCCCACAGCTTCTCCGAGGTGGAGTACTTTTGTGCCGTCTCGGAATTTCTGGCCTAGAACGAACGGGCACGGAATGAGAATCGTGCCTGAACAATCGTGTCTGGACAAGGATCGATGCTTGGGGTAATGAATATATCCGGTGTGTATCACATGGAAATCTTGATCAAAAAGTTTGTACTATAGATATGACCTGTTAAGTGATGCATACCTATGGCTAATTCAATGCCGTATACATAGCGCCGATCACCAACTTCACAAGCGTACCAAAATAAAAGTTGGCATACACAAAATATGAGTAATCTGCAACTGGCATTCTCCAAAGTGTTGCAGTCGTAACCGCAGCTTCTCCAACTTTCCAACGACTGGCTTCCGCAGCATTACACAACATGCAGCAGGGTTAGCTGGCTTTCACCTGAGCCCACAGCCGGCCGGAGTGCCGGGGCCATACGGGACCGGAAGGATGTACTTGATGAGGGTATTTTCAGCGATGAGCGTTGTTTTCCTCATTAGGTGTGGGTGACTGTCAAGACGACACACACATCAATGCAATGTCTGAGCTTGGACTTGTCTATATTCCCCGCATACAAAAAATGCTCACTTTGAGTAGTTTTTCCCCCGACGCTTTCCGGGGTCAGATTCTATCATCCACTCAAAATCGGCGGGGCAACCTCGTGGTGCTTATGGGTGTATGTAAGTGGGAGAGGGTTTGGATAGGAACCAGTCTTCTTTTTTGTGTATCTACATCAGAAATGCAATATCAGTCCGGTCCGATATCATCCGATAGAGAAGCCGGACATCCAAACGCGATGAAATGGATGCGACGTGAGGCTGTAATCGAATAACTAACTATCCAAAGTCATACAATAGAAATGCAGTCAGAGGTTGGATCGAGAATTCTAGGCAGTTCGACTCGACAACTGTGTGTAAATGTTGGGCTCTTGGGTGTCTATGCAGGATAAGGTATTTTAGCTCTAGCTGGGGGATGCTACCCCACAACACCACTTTCTAGAGATTTCCAGGGCATCGCGAGCTTCACACGGGCATTTCTATCTGCGATATTTCCAGCAGGTTCCGTTCACCGGCCTCGGGATACCATGAGATATGACCGATTTGGAACAGATCACTTAATAACACCAGCAAACTTCGTATAAATTTCCGTGCTCTTTACCTAATTTTTATTTACCCTAGTTTATCCTCAAATCTTTCGACACCCTGTAGACCGGTCCTACAAGTTCGTTACAACTCCAGAAGTGCCCCATTACTATACAAGCGAACCTATCAGTGCAGCGGTATTGTAACCCGGTGAAGATATTCTCGCTCTCTAGATCGATGTGTTTCATCAAACGCTGTACGCGCAGCCTGGACAGTGACTAGTGGAGATGCTGCACCATGGATCACAGGCCTAGAAGCTCTACTACCTGCATGATTTACTGAGAAGCCCACTAGACAGAAAAGAGGTTGTTGCGTGAACGAAGGGTTGTGTCAGATTCGTAAGTCTCGCGCGGATGTTGTTACCCCAAATGAACCTCAGTCACAAAGATAAGACATCTGTGCTGCGCCCTAGGCCAAAAATACATCTTAAGGAATCATCCAGTGAAACCGATTTATACATGCACAGCGGATAAATGGCACCAAGCATGTGAATCACTTCAGGGGTATCTTGACTTGTAAGAGTAACAAACACCATTTTCTTCGGGATTCTAGTTGCACCAGAGCCGGACCGCCTTGTCTTTTCCACCACTGCCGACCTTCTTGCCGTCTGGTGCCCAGTCTACCGCATACACCTCGTCTTGGTGACCGGGCAGATCCACGGCCAGTTTGTGAGAGGCCATTGACCACACCTTGAGTGTTGTGTCCTTTGATGCTGTAACGAGAAGTCTGGAGTCTGCTGAGAACGCGCATTGGTACACAGGAGCCACGTGTCCGCGGAGGGTGTTGATGAATTTTCCATCTCTGAGAATCAATTAGTATTTGGCTTCTGAGGGATATTGAGTGTTCCTTACCTAGCACTCCAGAGCTTGGTGTGGTTGTCCCAGCCTGCACTTGCAATAAGAGAGCCATCAGGGGAAAAGGTAACATGGTTAACCTGCTTTTGATGACCCAGCATACGAGCAACGGGCTTGGTGCTTTGGGCAGGATCCCAAAGGTACATGGTGAAGTCGTCACTAGCAGTGACGATACGCTCGGCGATTCTTCCCTGGAACTTCGCAGCCTTCTCAAACCTCTCCTTGGCCTTGAGTCTCTTTCCTTCGTCTGTAGGAGGCACAGGAGTATGGTCGTAGAATCCCGTCCTCAAAACGAAATCTGTTGAGAGCGCAAGATGGTTCACCCAGTGGACGTGGGACGACAATGTGTGCACCATGGTTCCCTTCTCTGCGTTCCAAACTCGGACAGTCTTGTCGTGGCTTCCACTGTATATCAAACCCTCTCCTCCCCAGCGGACACAGCTGACGCTGCTCTTGTGTCCAGACAATACATGCTCTGTTTTACCCGTGTTGACGACCCATATTCTGACTGTTGCATCTTTGCTGGCGCTGGCAAGTCGTGGTGTGCCATCTCTCCAGAGATGATAAGGCTCCCAAACAATGTTGGTCACCCACTTCGAATGGCCCGTGAAGGGACTTCCGACAGCTTTTCCGGTATCAGGGTTCCAGAGACGGACTGATTTATCCATACTTCCAGTAGCGAGACGTTCTCCATCAGGCGACCAAGCAACCGCAAGAACCCAGCCGGAGTGGCCTGCAAGAGTGTACTTGGGTGTTCCAGTATCAGTATCCCATATCCGTGCTGTCTTATCACCAGATCCAGTAGCCAGGCGACTGCTGTTCTTCGGGCTGAACTGAGCTGCAAGGATTGCTTCGCCATGGCCAGGGATCTTATGGGACATGCGTGTCACTGGCTGGACCTTGAAAACAGCCTGGGGCTCAGCGCTGAGGGTGACGGTCGTTTCGAAAGGGTTCTCGATACCATGGTTGCGAAGAAGCTGAAGGAGATCGGTGGGGTATTGGTCCACGATGATTTCGGTACCGGGGATGTGAATTCGGAATCGGTATGGGAGGAATTCTTCTTTTTCCTGTGTCAAGTTAATGGCCGCTCGCTGAAGAAATTGCGATTCGACATACCCTAGCGAGCAATGTGTTCAACAGAAGCGACAGATTCTTCTCTGAAGCATCGGCGAGAGGCACTTCAATCACATCGGCCATCTGCTTGCCATCTCCATCAAGAAATCGAGCCTTGAAGGAGCCAGCTGGTCCAGATGCAAACACAGTAACATCTTGCTGTGTTGAAGCGCGCTCAAGCACTTCTCTCTTTTGTCTTTTGGACGGGGGAGGTACGATTGTCGCCATTTTGAAATATTCGTTATGTTATCTCGCAAAGCCTGGAGAAATTCAGCGCGGGACAGTGGGGCAGTTTGGCAAAATCTAGAAATTTTGGCGGTGAGGAGCTGCAGTGCAGCAACCAATGGTCCAGGTGTCATTCTATCGATACTACTAACAGATTTGGCCCATAACCCCGCATACTTCCGTTAGTGACAATGGATGCTTTATGTCTTGCCAGACATGCCTTGTTCATACACAAATAAATAATAATCCTGCGCCATTTCCCTAGAAACGCCAAATTCCCATTGCTATCAGCTCTGCTGCCCACCTTGGGAAGGACGCCCACGCATTCTCTTAGGAGGCCCAGCATAATGCTGGAATTGAGGCATATCCATGGTAGGCACAGGAATCGGGGTTTGCTGAGGATTCTGTGGGAGATACAATTGTGACTGCATCATGGCTTGAGCCTGTGCTTGAGCTTGTGCCTGAGCTTGTGCCTGGGCCTGTGCTTGAGCTTGCGCTTGCACTTGAGCTTGAGATGTCTGCTGTGGTAGCGGTTGCTGTTGGATGTGTTGAGGGTGCATCTGCTGCTGCTGTTGCTGTTGCTGCTGTTGCTGGTTCTGCTCCACTACTTGTTGACGACGCTGTCTGGCCCGCTGCTTTTGAGCTGAAGACTGTCTCTTGGTTTCTTCAATCTGCCGATGTCGCTTGTCTTGAGCCTCCTGCCTCTTCTGCCTCTGCAAATCTTCATTTTGAACAGCATAAATGGCAGCAATGCGGAGTTGTAGCTGCGACAAAATACCAACACGGTCTGGATGTGGCATCTTGCGGTATTCGCTCTTGAATTGATGGAAAGTATCACCGGTCAAGCGGAGGACTGCGTTGGAGACTCCCGCGACCTGGATTGCAGCCTGAGTCTCGACATCAGGTTGCGGCCCGTCATCTGCCCAAGGTGTCAGAAGCGGCGTCGCAACCGAATCCAAGGTTTGCTCACCTTCCAGGTCATCCAGCATATTGGTCTCGTCCTCGCTTGCGGGTTCGGGGGTTGGTGGTTCGGGAGTGCCGGGCTCGTGGTTGTGTTGATCGCAGGTAATCGTCAAGACCCATCCGCCCATGGTCTTGCGATGAACGGCCTTGGCCTTCCATGGACAATCAGTCTTCTTAGTGGTTGTCTTATGTTTTGTTGCCATGCACCGATACGGCCGGCCGCCTCGATCGCAAACCAGATCGCATCTTACAATTTCGTTTCCTGGGATGTCGGCACCGCCCACTTTGCCCCGATGTGATCTAGCCTTGACAATCTTGTATCCCTCCTTCTCCATACGGTCGCTGAGTTCCTTGAAGAGTTCTTCATAGCTGTTGAATATGCCCGAATGGGGCACTGATACAGCTTCGAGGATGCCGAACATGATGGGTTCGAGAACGCGATCAACGCGTTAGGACCTCAACGATGTGTGGATTTGGGTGTTAACCGGTGTCAGGCGTGGGCCGCGCGTAGGTCAGCGGGGAGTGTTGAGGAATTTCGATGCGGATAAACCTCGGCACTTTCTTATTCCCATATGACCGAGTGAAATGTCGCGGAGTGCTATCTCATTACGAAAATGGATATTTGCAAATTAAAAGACTAGCTTCAAAGTGATGTAGGCACTGTTTAGCAAAGTTAAGTATGGAACATGATTTTGCTCGGTGTGAGCGTATGACCTCTGGGCCGTACCTTCCCGTGGTTCTCCCCCAGGCTCCTCCCTCCTTCCAAAGCAGCAGCTCTCATGGTATTAGTTATCTGAGTGTTCTACTAGAGTTATCTCAAACCTGTATCACATCCTGCCAATGACCGAATTCTGTGTTTGACAGCGTCGATGATAGCGGTTCTTGCTACAAGCATTCCACAATCCACTACTACCCTACAGCAGTCGAGTCATCAAGTGCGTGAAGCATGATCAAAGCCAAAAATGCCTAGAATGTCTCGATCGATTCCTTCAAGATCTGAGAGTCGCTCATCATCCTCATACTTTCGGAGTAGTGGAGGCCAAGCACGTCTCGGAGACTCTACAACCTTCGGCAATCACCAAAGCAGACGGCCGCAGACCAGTCTTGGTCAATATTCAGGCTACACACCTTCAAGAACCAGCTCAAGGCCAAATACATCTCGGCTTTCTACCGTAGGTCCTGGATCAAGGCCAGGGACGGTATCAGGAAGGAAGTCACGTAATGGCACAGCCTCATCGATATTAGGCCTCAGCGAAACGCAAAGCATTGTGTGTGCTGTGAGCGAGGCTCGTGGTGTATCTCCCGCGGTAGGTGTGGCCTTTGTTAATGTGTCCATTGGTGAAGTTATCATCAGTCAGATTTGCGACAACCAATCGTACGTCAAAACTATTCACAAGATTCAGATGTCAGGTCCTTCTCGTATACTTTTTATGTCAACTGCGTGCCCCCCAAACAACCCAAGCACCCTCTTCTCGCTTGTGCAGGACCTCATCCCCGAAGCTCATATTGATGCACTGGAGCGTTCTGCCTGGTCCGAAACGGAAGGGCTACAGTATATCCAGAAACTAGCGTTCAAAGATGACATTGAGCCGCTGAAAGTGGCTACCCATGGCAAGTTCTATGCCATTAGCTCCTTTGCAGCGGTAAGTACATCTAGGCGTATGTTGATACGAATACTGAAAGGTGTAGGCAATGAAGTATATTCAGCAGCATTTCTCTATCACTTTTATGCCACACTCACTTCGTATTCAATATCGACCCTCGGAGGACACCATGATGATTGACATCTCGGCAATCCAATCTCTCGAGATTATGCAGAATCTTCGCAACTCAAAGTCCAAAGAGTCTCTTTTCGGGTTGTTAAACCATACAATAACAACAATGGGTAGCAGAATGCTTCGAAGTAATATTCTCCAACCGTCTACCCGCCCCGATCTATTCATCCTGCCTCGATACGATGCACTCGAGGAATTGACAACCAACGAAGAGATGTTTCTGGAGATTCGGAAAGGTATGGGTCGCGCAATTTTATAAGATGTAGCTAAAAAGAACAGTACTCAAGCTCTTCCATGATATGGAGAAGCTTCTGACCAAGGTAATAGACCTATGGACATTCTGGAGTTCCGCTAACCTCACTGTAGTTGATCATTGTTCCCACAAACGTTGATCTTCAACAAATCGAAGAACAGATCAATCAAGTGTTGATGATAAAAAGCTTTCTTGAGTGCATTCCTGAACTGTACACAGTATTGAGTCCGGCTACGAGTGACTTACTTGTCAAGATTCGAGAACTTTGTCGCCCTGAAAAGGCCAGCCGCAGCCTCAACAAGATCCGACAAACTATCGAACCCGATGTCACTTACATGAAATCTGCTCTTGATCTTCGCAACCAGAGAACATTTGTGGTCAAAGCGGGTATCAGTGGCATGCTTGATGTTGCTCGGCAGACTTACAAGGAACTCACTGAAGAGATCCACAAGCACCTCGAGGCATTGAATGGTAGGATACGCTGCTAGTCAATATCGCAGGGCTGACTTTTGGTTAGAAGTCCACAAACTTCAAGCTAGTCTCCGGTACGACAACGGAAGGAAGTATTGGATACGATTGCGAGCAGCCGATTTCGAAGATATTCCTGTCCCAGATATTTTGATCAACGTGGTGCGAAAAAAAGATATGATCGAATGCCAAACACTTGACCTAGTTAAACTCAACCTGAGACTCTCTGATACCTCACATGAGGTGGTCATTCGAAGCGACAGTGTTGTGCAAGATCTACTCAAGGAACTTCGTTATGATGTGCCATACTTGTTTCGCGTCTGCGAGTCAATTGCACTCATTGACATGATGTCGTCCTTTGCACAGCTTGCCACCACGAGAGATTATGTGAGGCCCGATATCAGCAGCACTCTGGCGTTGAAGGGCGCTCGACATCCTGTTCTTAACAAGGTCAGTGAATTGTTCTTGTTATTTATAGCATGCTGACACTCGACTTTTAGAGCATGAGCGGCAAGTTTGTGCCCAACGATTACTATTCCACCGAGCATTATTGTTTCCATATCGTGACCGGATGTAACATGAGTGGGAAAAGCACTTATATTCGAGCAGTCGCGCTCTTGCAAATCATGGCACAGATCGGGTCCTTTGTACCTGCTGAGTACGCCGCCTTTTCAATGATCCATAGTATCTTTGCACGTGCCTCACTGGATGACAATATCGAGAGCAGTCTTTCAACGTTCTCTGTTGAAATGCGTGAGATGGCTTTCATCTTGAGAAATATCGATGACAAGAGCCTGGCTGTGATTGATGAGTTGGGTCGAGCCACGAGTAATAGAGACGGTCTGGCAATTGCGATCGCCATGTCTGAAGCTTTGATCCAAAGCAGAGCATCCGTCTGGTTTGCAACCCACTTCATTGACTTGACGAAGGTACTTTCTGACCGCGCTGGTGTTCTCAATTTACACCTAGCGGCTACCAGCTCCACAACTGAAGAAGGACTTCCGCATATAACCATGCTCTACAAAGCCACGTCGGGGGCTATCAGAGGTGAAGAACACTATGGCATCAATTTGGCTCGAGCAGTCGGGTTGCCTCAAAGCTTCATAGACAAGGCAGAAGAGGTGGCGGAGGATCTCAGGAGGAAACGAGAAGCGAGCAAGCGTAGCTCGGAATCAACGAAGCTTATAGCTCGAAGAAAGCTCATACTCAACCTTCAGGATGCGTTGAAACAGGCGAAAGAATCAGGCAATGAGGAAACTCTCCCAGGGTATCTCCAGCGACTACAGGAAGAATTTATCGTTCGCATGGAAGAGGTTGATAGCATGTAGTGGTTTGTACCTTGTTTTCTGTGGCATATATTGCCCCCCAGACCTGATTATGATGTGGGTGTACAATTTGCTTTTATTATGTTTATTGACTGGCTGGTGGCTATACACCCGGGCGCTTGTAATCTAGTTCCCTTACTCGCTTCCAAACTTCTCTCACCGTTCGCTCTTGAGTCTGGCGTCCACTCTCTGTTTCTGAAGGGCCCGCTGGACTATTTTGTGTTAGCATGGGACCATTTGAACAAGATGGGAAAGCTAACCGTATCGCCAAGTATAATCGACCTCCCAAGTGCGCTCTTGTGATATCGGCAGCCTCTATATCGCCGGGAGGGTTGGCGGTTGTCACAAGACCGCCAGCTTCTTCCAAGATGGCGAAACCCGCCGCAACGTCCCTGTTGAAGTCAGCATCTGGCCTAAAAACACGGAGCTCAAGATTTCACAAACCATTCCCAGCATCCACCTTCCCACCAGATATCGAAGGAGCCCATTGCAGTATATGCAAGGTCTAATGTTGCACTTAACAGAATTAGTGTAATTCCAATATGTAGAGCACATATCAACACACCTCCCCAAGCTTCGCATGCCGTGAACCATTCCACCCTTGCCTCCCCTTCCGCTCCTTTCTGAGGCGAGGTTGACGAAAGACTCGACCTTTCGTGACATGTTGCCGTCTGGGATATCGCGACGGTCCTTGCCCCATTCACACGAGAAGGTGCAACCACTGGGCGCATTGGCCGGCATCGGAGGGATTGGATTTCGGATCAGCGGTAGCCGTTGGGTTTCGTTGAGCCATGCGCCTTTGCCTGTGCATGACGAGAAGAATTGGCGGAGGAAGGGAGCGTTGATGACTCCAATTACTGGAACCCCCTTGACGACGAGTGCGATCGATACGCAGAACATGGGGAAGAGATGTGTGAAGTTGACGGTACCATCGAGAGGGTCGACTACCCATGTTGGCCGGTCGTCGACAAGGTAGGTTCGAGATTCGCCAGCAGAGTATGACTCTTCTCCAAGAAAGCTACCAGGCGTCAGTCATGTGGTGGTATAAAGCAGAGAAGACGACTCACCCATGATCTGGGTATTTACTGGCGACACTTGTGTGAATGAAGTTCTCAACATCTTGCGACAGTCAGCGATGGATAGAGGAGAAGATAAGAGGAACAATACCATTATCAGTCTTGGTTACCAGATCTACTGAGTTCTCCTTCTCGACATATGATACGGTGCTTGAAGCGCCATGGCCGTCCATGCGGCGCTGGGCTGCAGCCATGAGCATATCTCCAGCATCCTTGCCCAATTGAATGGCAAAAGCATAAATCTCGCTCAACTCTTGACTATCCATGGTTGGCGGTGGCAGCGATTCTTCCAGTAATAACAACAGCAAGATGAGCAGATACGAGAACAACCTCAACTGTGTTTTGATGATTAGAGAGCCGCCTTGAGCCGTCCCCAGATTCGATTCCGCACTACGGGATCAGATGCGCTGTGGGGAAGAGTGAGGGGAGATGGAGCTGTCAGATCTGTTGGTGTTTGATCGGCGGGGGCGTGGGTGAAGCTTTAACCGGGCTTGAGGGGTGGGGCCTATGAGCTGTGAGTACTGAGAAGACGTTGATGCATGGCAAGCATCCAATAGCGGAATTATACTTTTGCGTGAGTTTGCTTCATAAGATGGTGATGCACGGGGTTATACTGAGTAAAACAGAATCATCCACACTCAATTCATCATGTCTCGTCGTCTCCTTCTGATCAACGGCCCCAATCTTAACCTCCTGGGCACGAGGGAACCTCAATTATACGGCTCAACAACACTGCAAGATGTGCAAAACGACGCAGAGAAACAGGCTTCTTCGCTCTCAGCCACGCTCGAGTCTTTCCAGGCCAACTCGGAAGGTGCCATAGTGGACCGCATCCACGCAGCACGCGGGCACGTTGATGCCATCATCATCAACGCCGGCGCCTACACGCACACCAGCGTCGCTATCCGTGATGCCCTCGTCGGCGTCGACATTCCGTTCGTGGAGGTACATATCACCAATGTTCATGCGCGGGAGGCGTTCAGACATCACAGTTATCTGTGCGACAAGGCCGAGGCTGTTATTTGTGGGCTGGGGGTTTACGGATACACGGCGGCGATTGAGTACTCTGTTAAGCATTTGAAGTTGAGGACAAAGTTGTAAATGGTTCATTCTGTGGTATTATATGGTGAAAGTAAATAAAAGAAACACGCTTGCTATGGAATTCGTTACAGCATTGCTTGCAGTCTTGGTTGCACCTCATCTGAAGTCCGTAGACCGAGATCGACCTTCATCTTCTCCCAAGACTCCGCCGCTCTTTTCGCCATTTCTTCAGGGACGGCATTATCCGTCTCTGTTAACCTTCTGTTGAACACCTCGAAACTCAACCATCCTTCAAAGCCTAGACCTTGCACTAGCGTTCGAAGGAGGTGTTTGGAAGGAAGATAGGCACCGTATGAAGTCTCGCCGTAGAACAGTCTTGAGTTACGAGACCAGCTCATTCGCGCCGGTTGCTCTGCGTTATAAAAAGGATGCTTCTCGTTCAAGGGTTGACTAAGTCTCTCCCCATCTGCAACCTGAAGGAGGAATACTTTTGACACGTCGACGTCGGATAAGAGTCTCTTGATCGAGTCAAGCGTTGCTTGCTCGCAATCGCTCGTCTTTCCAGACTCTGTAGTTGGGTCGGCGTAGATCTTTCCCAAGATGTTGTAACTGTCGATACACAGTCCAAAGTTCGTGCGGTCAACCCGTTGGACGATATCCCAACTGGCCTCCCACGTGTTGATCCGCGTGCCCCAGCATAGCCCCTCAAAGGCAAACCTAACAACAGGTGTCTGCTGCAGCCCCATCTCCGCCGCCGTGATGAAGTCAGCGGCTACCATGTCAAAGTCATCAGTGAGTTTATCCTCGGGCAGCCAACTGCTCGGAAACAGGATCAGATCTGTCTGCAGCGCATGAACAAGGTCGAACCAGAGACGCAGCTCTTCGAATTGCTTGGCCTGGTCAGCACGGTTGACTAACCCGCCGAAATGAAGGAATGGTTGTAGACAGATGATATCTAAAGAGCGGGCGGCGCAGAGATCGTGGATCGTACGGGCGGCTGTGATCTGGTTGGAGGGTGTATCACCGCCAGGGAGGGACTTGGCGAGGTCGACGAGGTCTTCGTAGAAGACTTCTATTCCCTGGAAACCGTATTTCGCAGCCATATCAAGCTTGTGTGGGAGGGAGTGGCCGGCAAAGCACCGACCCAGGGACATTGTACATATGCTTGGTTTGTGAGCCATGATGTGGTTTTGTCCGAGTTACTGATATGATGGTTTGATGTGATGGATTTGATGAATCACTAATAAATGTTATCAAGAAAAGGATATTTTGAGATAATTGTAATATAGATTCGATGAATATGGCATAAAGATGATGGGTAAATAGTTAAAATACCACTGACGCAGTGGCAACCTGATATAAGAGATACAGAGCGGAGATTCCCTTGATGGAGTTCGATGATAAAGCATTCGATCATTCTTCCAGAGCAACACCCCCAGTCTAATCAATACCATACAGCCATCCCCAAAAGCCGTCACGAGGCGGGAAAAACCGATAACACCATCCATTAAGAGCAAGTGTACGTTCTTCCGCAGGGAACCTCCCATGCCTACACACTCTCTGGACTTACATCATCAAGACTTGTGTATTTGCTTACCCGGGACCGAGCTGGCTAAGTCTTTACCCGGTGGGGGCGAGGCACGGCAATTCGACTGCAACCCCAACCTCGGGGAACAGCGACGATTGGCGGAGTGGATATGCAGTGGAAAAACCCTTGAACCGGTCTTTTTGGGGTAATGGTATTGGTAACGGCGCTGGATGATTCTTCCATTGCATTACGTTCCCTCCGACTGGATAGTCCGCGACCTGCAGTACTTGTATAGAGCTCAATGTCCCAGCAATTCCTCCTATCATAACCAATATCTCTTTTTCCCCTGTCTGTCCTATCACATCATAGCAATGTCTGTCCAGCAAGTTGCCTCTACACATCCCTCTGGGGACTCTCTCCATCCCGAACAGATATCACAGTTGGACCGCCACGGATACCTTTTTGGAAAGAAGTTGACAGCTTCCCTATCACCGTTCCTTCACAATGTTATATACCAGGATCTTGGTCTGAAATGGGGCCAAATTCGTCTTGACTCAGCAGACATTGACGGGTTTTTGGAGTTGGCCCAACACCCTGACTTTTACGGTATGTCTCACTTGCCCAATTGGCTCAATGAGAATGACACTGACAGTATAGGCGCCTCTGTGACTATGCCCAATAAAGTCTCAATCATTCCTTATTTGGAAGAACTTACAGAAGAATGCCGCGACGTTGGAGCGTGTAATACACTGTACCTTCGCGAGAGAGACGGTCGTCGTATCTTCTGCGGTGCAAACACAGACGTCATCGGCATTCGAGACTCATTCTACCAAAACATCAGCAACCCTGATGCAGTCTTCCACAACAAGCCCGCTCTTGTCGTTGGTGGCGGAGGTGCAGCCCGAAGTGCCATCTACGCTCTGGCCAAGAAGATGCAGGCCACCACCATCTACCTCGTGAATCGCGACGACGCAGAAGTCGCCGCCGTGATCGCCGACTGCACAGCACGCGGCTACGGCGAAAGCCTCCTGCACGTGAAAACCGTCGAGCAAGCCGCATCGCTCGAAGTCCCCGGTGCCATCGTCGCCTGTGTACCCGACTTTGAGCCTGTGACCGAAGAGGAAGTGCGCGCGCGAGCAGTCACAGAAGCGTTTTTGGACAAGGCGCAAAAGGGCGCTATTCTGGAAATGTGCTATAACCCAACGCCGTTTACGAAGCTGGGTGCTATCGCGGAGGAAAAGGGATGGAAAGTTATTCTCGGCACTGAGGCGTTGATATATCAGGGCCTTGAGCAGGATAAGTACTGGACGGGGAAGGGATTGGACGAGTTGCCGGTCGAGAAGGTGCATGTTGCTATCGCGGAAAAGGTTGCGCAGAGGGCGGAGAGCAAATTGTAAATCTGGGATGGGACATATCATTAAGCGTGCATTATTTGGATCGTTACTACAATGTGTTAAAAGTATAACATTGTTTTCAATCGCTTTGCCTTTGTCCCGAACTGTTGGGTGAGCCTATGTACCAAGTGCCCTCAGCATCTGACTTGATTGACATATCTGACTACTATTACTCATGTCAAAACACTGCTCCATTTCTCTATTCACTTGTATATAGTCCCTATCAGCTGCCGCATGTGGTTGAGCGTTTCGTTAGGTACCGTGGTGGTACTGACATGGGCAGTCGGCCAAGTTGACGAGATTTGTAATTCATATCCGTTGGATTGTCTGGGTTCGGTTTGTCGTTCCCTGCCTAAAATTGATGATTCTATGCTAGAGAGAGATGAGTCAGGCAGGTCAAATACTTGGATATTCGTTGAATAACCTTATTCAATATTCATATGGAATAGATCAATGTTACAAGATCAAGAAGTACGGTCTTGACACATTCGGGCATCGTGTAGATATCTAGGTATATTGTTCCATCTCTTTGGCATGGTGACTAGGGCCTCTACTCGACAAGATGTATCTTGGAAAGCTAGTTTCATCATTCGTTCTGAGAATAGTATTTTCTCCTTGACAGACGAAAACAGACCAGGCATTCAGACATGAACTAAGTTATCAAGACACAAAGCAACTCCTATCACCCTGCAAGAAACCTTTGCAGAAACTGGTTTAGACGGCCAGTATATTCACTTTCGCTTTAGATGTTCTTATTGTATGTTTCAATCATGAAGGAGATTTGGTATCTAGACCGAAGTCAATGATTTGCTTGATCACGTACTTTACTCACGCGATTGAATTCTATTTCGTACCCAACGAGAGTTACAAGATGAGATTAAACTTCCAAGCTTTTTACTTCTTAAACTCACTAGAGTTTCTCAATATGATCTAAGTATGAGTGAGAAAACTGTATGATTAAATACACAGGTGTTCCTGGAATTGGCTGTGATAAGGTTAGAAATTTGGGATTTTGGAACCACACTTGTGTACCTGAGGTTTCTTTTACTCTTCTGTAACGTAAACATTGTCTGAAAAACTTTATATATGGCAGTCTGATTCACAGGGCTTGTTTTACCAGCTATAAAGTCCTCATGCTAAACCTTCCAGTTCTTCACAATTTCTACACACACATACGCACATATACGCACATATACGCATAAAGCGTTATGAACCAATCAACAAACACTCCTCGCCCGCTATTTGTGTACGGTACTCTTCAAGCCCTGCCCCTTCTCGCCTGGGCGTTGACAAGAGATGCAGCCAACATCGACATCGTGGCCAAACTCGCGCGTCCAGCCAAAGTCAAAGGTTACGCGCGTTACGCCGTGCATCATGGCGATTATCCAGCCTCCATCAAGAAGACAGACCATGAAGTCAAGGGACTTCTTCTTGTCCTAGAGACAAAGTCGCAGCGAAAGAAACTGGACGACTTTGAAGGCGAGGTATACTTGCCCACGGCGGTGGCAGTGACCTTGGAGGACGGAACCACTGCTGATGCAGATATGTACGTCTGGAATGGCGACGCTGAAGCCCTCACCACAGAGGAGTGGAAGCTTGAGGATTTTGTCAAGGACAGACTGGAGGATTGGATTGACTTTTTTGCGGGTATGGAAATGGTTGGGGATTCTGACTCTGAATGATTAATAAAACGCACATGGACGCAATTCTACAAGTTCTACAGATGTCCTATGGTGATATTACCTAGTTAATGCTGCTTAGAAATGGCTATGCCTTTAGTCAACAACAACGTTCGTATGGTACAACCTTGCTAGAAATTGAGCTCTTGCTGACATCATTCCCTTTGAGCGTATTTGGTTCATGATGATCCGGTATTCTGTCAAAATTGCGTCGTTAGCCTCAAGACTCTCTTCTAAGTAGTCGTGTAGATCGTTCGGGGTAAGCACTAAACAGTCGGCCCACGAGCACCTTTACCGATGGACGACAAGTCGGCTCTAAACCATATCGGCAACTTGAATATCCTGCCGAAATCTATATATCCTCGACCTCACTCTCCAAATCATATAATCCTCTCTCAATAACAGCAATGACAACTTCACCCCCCACAATGGAGCCAGAAATGCTCCAAACCACCAGTCCAACTCCGCAGTTGATAAATCGTATCAATGCAGCTTATGACTGGACTGGCCCCGACGACCCAAACAACCCACGGAACTTCTCAACGACTACAAAAGTCTTCAGCATCGCATCAATTGCATTCTTAGCATGGGCTTCGTGTTTCGCTGGTGCAATTTATGCCCCAGCGCAAGAATCTGTAGGTCAGGAATTTCATCAAGGCCGATTAGCTGCTGTCCTTCCTCTGTCTTTGTATAACCTCGGCATGGCATGCGGGCCGCTCGTCGGTGCACCTTTGTCTGAGACGTATGGCAGGAAGACAGTTTATGTTGCCACAACGCCTGTTTTCCTTGCATTTCTGCTGGGATCGGGTTTCACGAATGGGATCATCAGCTTGTCTATATGTCGTTTTTTCGCGGGTATGTTTGCTTCACCGAACGTGAACAACACATCTGCTACCATCATGGACTATTGCGCACCTCAGTATCGCGGTGCAAGTCTTGGTATCTACTACTCTATCCCTTCGCTTGGCGCAGCTATTGGTCCCCTGGCCGGTGGCTTTGTTCAAAGATCCTTTGGCTGGAGGTGGACACAATGGATTGCAGTAGTAATAACGTGTGTACTCTACATCCCTGTTCTGTTTACCAGAGAGACATACAAAAAGGTTGTCCTGCGTCACCGAGCTATCAAGATGGGACTTGGTGATAGCTCCTCTCAACAAACATCAATACCCAAAACCATTCGACACTTCTTTACGGTTCTCATTCTGCGACCACTTCACATGCTGTTTACTGAACCTATTGTGACTTTGGTCAGTCTATACAACGGCTTCATATTCGGACTGTTATACACATTCATCATATCTGTGCCCTGGATATTCAGAACTTACTATGGTTTTAACAAGACGAGCGAGTCACTTTCTTACCTGGGAATCACTCTTGGTACATTGTTGGCTTGCGCTCCATTTGTCCTAATTGACTTCTCATACTACCAAAAGCGTCTTCTCCGCTGGAATCAAACCCATGATAATGAGCCACTACCACCAGAACATCGTCTCATCTCTTCTATGATCGGCAGCATTCTTCTTCCTGCCAGTCTTTTGGTGGCCGGATGGACAGCTGAATATCGCATCCACTGGTTTCTCCCAGTCTTCTTCCAGGGCCTGACAATGCTGGCCTGCTTATTGATCTATGCTGGGGTCAATCTATTCATGTTGGACGCATACGGTCCACTGTATGGTGCTTCGGCGTCTGGTGCAATGATGTTGAGCAGATACTCTCTAAGCTTTGCATTTCCATTGTTCGCGTTGCAGATGTTTCAGTCGCTCGGTGCGGGTTGGGCAACGACACTCCTGGCTGGTTGTACATTGCTAATGGCCCCTATACCTTGGTGTTTCTTTGTCTACGGCAAGCGCATCAGAGCGAGAAGTAGATATGAGTCAAGCTCATGAACAATGCCCTTATCACCGGACCCGGGCCTTTGGAGACTTGATTGAGGTATATTGACGAATGGACATGAGGCTAGGAACCCACCAGACGTATATTTCACGTCATGATTGGGTATTTAAGAGCAAGGTTGGGCTCACAAGAACCACGGCCTATTCGAGAGCAGAAGTATTACAAGAGGGATTAAGTTACTCCAAAAAAGCATAGTATACCCCATAGGCGAATTTAGAGGACTTATTTTGATTGTCCTTTAAGTCGAGTAATGTGTGACCTCATGAAATACCAAATTCTTTGTTTCGAAAATGATTGTATTATCCTAAAGAGAATATTGAATTGATTTAAAAACTTATCTGGTAATCGGATCAGCCATGGCATTTTCACCTAAGCTGCCTGAGTCATCGGCGGGATATTACAGCGTTGGCACAATGAGGCTATTCGCTCGCTCGGAAACGAAGCAATTTAGTTGGCTGAATCCATTGTCAGGATCAACACACGTGACCGTCCCAAGATGTCTGACAGATCTTACATATAACGCGCCATGATGACAACTCGATGGCTTAAACTAGACAATGATATTTAGATTTAAAACCATCACTCGCCCTTCATATACTCCCCTCAAACACGTTCTTCTGAACTCTTCCACTCCCGTTAACTTTCAGTCATATCGAAGCATCAAGGCACTCTCAGGTCTCACTATGTCAGACACTATCGAGAACAAATTCAACGCTGCCATTGACTCAGGCAAGGTCAATGGCGCTGTCATCTGCGCAGTAAACTCGAAAGGAGATTTTTCTTACAACAAAACCTTCGGTCAGCGTGTCCTTCTCTCTGGGGAGAAACGCCCTCAACAACTGGACGATCTCCTTAGTCTCGCATCTGCTACAAAGCTCATAGCCTCTATTGCTGCTATGCAGTGCGTAGATGACGGTCTTCTTACCCTGCAAGGAGACCTGTCCAGCATCACACCGGAACTGGCTGAGAAAAAAGTCCTCCTTGGCTATCACGAAACAGATGACTCGCCTTTACTGGAATCAGCTAAAAAGCCCATCACACTTGAAATGCTCCTCACTCACAGTGCTGGGACTTCGTATCATTTCCTGGAGCCGGATATTGGAAAATGGAACAGCAAGTACAAGGCAAAGGATGATGGCAAGACAAACGTCGAGGAAACTTTTATCTACCCTCTTTCTCATCAACCTGGGGAAAGTTGGATGTATGGATATGGTCTAGACTGGGCTGGTAGAATTCTTGAGCGTGTAACGGGGAACACACTCGAAGAGCATATGTATGAGAGGATTTTGAAGCCTCTTGGTTTGGAAAACGATGCTCAGTTCCAACCTGTCACGAGACAAGACTTGCGGGAGCGTTTTGTCAATCTCAACCCCGATGATCCAGAAGGTCTCGGTCTAGCTGTTATGGGTGGAGGTGCAGAGATAAACGGACGCACAAAGGGATCTTTCGGTGGTCACGGCCTCGTAATGCCTGCAACATCCTACGTCAAAATCATGCAATCCCTTCTGGCCAACGACGGCAAACTCCTCAAGCCTGAGACAGTTGACGATATGTTCCAGCAGCACCTCAGTCCAGAGGCCTACGGCGGTCAAGAGCTCAAGCTCGCTGGTCCTCTTGGTTCTTTCTTCCGTGTAGGAATACCTGAAGGAACCAAGGTTGGACATGGTCTTGGCGGCGTCATTACGCTCGAGGATATCGATGGTTTCTATGGTAGCAATACGATGTCTTGGGCGGGAGGTTTGACGGTGGCGTGGTTTATTGACCGCAAGAATGATCTTTGTGGTATAGGCGCTGTCTGTACAGCTTTGCCGCTTGATGGGGAGACTACGATGATAGCTACGAATTTGAAGGATGTTTTCAGACATGATATCTACCGCAAGTATGAGGAGTGGAATGGCAGGAAGTAGTAGATGTCCGAGTAGATAGAAAGAATTTGAAATATTATCGTGAAACAATCGCTCAAAAGATAGTTCCTATGAAGTACACTGCAGCATAAGATCCAGTTATCAACGCCGCAAACTGAACACTCCCAACTGCACTAAAGACAGCACTGAGAAGAAAAAGGTGGCATGAAAGTAAATCGCCGCCGCACAAAGCTCGACGATGAAGAATTGCGATTACCATTTAAACGTATGTGAGTCTTGCTGCATCTTGATCACTGTCTGATAGAGTTGCGTTTCCTAACAAGTGCCTGGTATTATTCGTTCTGATTCTTTGATTTTCAGCAATCCTCAGTATCAACAAATTACGAAGCAAGACAGTTTCTCGCATGACGAAACTCCACAATTCCCATCTTCTTCTCGTCCTTTTGATACTCAGCCTTAGGAGTCTTTATCACCATCATCCACTTACTACGGCATGATTCCATAAAAGCCAACAGCATGGGTTTAACGCACGAATGGTAACCCTGGAGTGTTGTTACTTAGCTCACAATGACAAACTCTACGGAACCATCTTAGAGAAATAAACTATAGCTTGTAACCTTGATCTATCTCAGAACGATATTCAATAAGATAGTTACTGGATCTAGCAACGCGAGTTTTATCATGATAGCAGGCGAGTGGCAGATCGCTCACGTATTCTCGTGAGTTGATACTCCAGAATCCGATGTTTCAAGTCAAGCCAAGCCGAAGAAGTTAAAAGTTTACTTTTCTGCGTTCTAGAGCGGATACTCGCGCATACTCTGGACCCAGAAGAGCCTGAATTGCCCTGGGTCGACTGTATAGATCCCGTATACCTTATTCATGCTTCTCGAGAAAGGTGTGGGGTTCAAAGTAATGGCTCATAGGATCTGTCTCACGGATGAGATACGCTCTAGCATTACTTGGCTCTATCAAAAGGTCCTAGGTACCCGAAGAGACTGAAACAGGCTGAGACGATAGTAAATAGTCTTTTGAACAGAGTTTTGTTTAATGAGGATGAAGACAGGAAGCAAGATGAAGAAAAAAGAACCAACAAATGTACTCTAAATATGTCTCAATCATTGCCACCACATCCATCTGTCCATCCACCGGCAGCCTTTACAACCTTGTTGTTCTTGAAGCATCGCGATCTTACCCAAATGGGCGTGTCGAACTTGAGCTTCCACTCGTAGCCATCCTCAGTTGGCTCGTCATAGTATTCAAAGTCCCAACCCGTGGTCCCAAGCCCGTAGCATCCATCCATACTTGGCCGCATAGTTTGTTGGCCCCAGTCCCAAGTAGAGAAACCACCGCCTTCAATCTCGTAAGAACTCCAGAGCCCGTGGTACCAGCCCTTGCATGTACCAACTGGATCTTCTGGTGGCGGCCAGGGCCGGTTCGTGCGCGTAGGGTTCACCTCGTAGGTGTAGGCGCCATCGTTACGGACGTAGCTACCTCCGCTCTTCCAGTTCATTTTGCTCTTTGTGTCGCAGCTGTGGATCAACTTTTTCATCGAGTCGATGCACTCGTCCTCGTCGTAGTCAGCAACATCATTACTGAGAGAGATCTTGAATTCGTGCTCATCAGGCGTGTCTTCGTCATAGAGCTTTGAGTACTCCCAGCCCTTCTCATGGTTCGGCTGCTCGATGTTCTTGCAAAAGTCCACGTAGTGCTTATCAAGACGGTCTGCACTGGCATAAATCTTCCACTTATCGTCGGACCAGCACTTGAAGCGATCTTTGATGACGCACGACGGTGCATTGACCCCCAATACTAGCGACCGAAGATCCATAACCTCAGCCATGGCAAAGCTTGCCATGGTAATATGCCCTTTCACATTGGGATGAAAGTTGGCACCGACACTGTTTGGCAAGCCAAGACCCATTGTCAAATCTCTATCGTCGTCTCCGGGACATCCTGGCTCCTTGGCGTCACGGCGACCCAGCACTCTGCGGACGATCTCGGGAGGATTGGGACTGTTGAAGAATTTGGAGCCCCAGATACTCTCAGCAGCGAGATCATGCCTTTCTCTGGCCTTGAGTTCCATCTCCCGAGCGAGCTCCTTCTCGCTAGATTCATCAAGTCCACGTCTCTTCAAATCGCCCTTAAACAGGTCCGGATTGGTGTTGGGCTTGATGAAGTGCATGTTTGGTTGGTTCTTGTCAGGATAGTCGCCGCTGCTTGATGGAGAACACATCTGGCCGTCGATATTCTTTTCTTTAACCCAAGGGTTCCAATCGGCAAATCCGATCTTGTATTTGATAGTGTCATCCTCAGAAATATCCGTTACCGCGTCAGCGGTGGCGTTGTTGATCTTCTGGACTAGCTGGTTAAAACGTTTGCGACGAGCAAGTGTCAGCTTCTGTGACCGCTTGAAAGGCCATACATCCCTCCAGGCAAAGGCATCCCACTGCTCGTCTTCGCAGTTATCGCCATCGACATTGAAGAATTCGGCATATCCCAAGACAACGACAATGCTGTCTTTGTTCATCTTCTTGTTCAGAGCACGAAGGATTTCCTTCATATTGCTCTTGATGATGGAATCCACGTTCTTTTCAGCCACCTTGATGACCTCTTCGCATGCCTCCTCCTCGTCGATAGACACGAGGATGCAGCTCTGGATGATACCGGCCTATGCATCACAACCATTAGTATCCTTCTCACTCAGGTAATTCATAGCATAACTCACCAAGCAAAGGTCGTTGCCACCAGCTGTCAATATGGCCAAGTCAAGGTCGCCGTCAATTTTCTCAGCTTGCTCGTAGATCTGACCACCGCGGTCACCACTGCAAGCCGCGTATTGAAAGTCATCAGCTTGCGTACCGAGTATCCTGTTGATGATCATAGGGTATGACATGTCATATCGTGCGCAGTACCAATTACTGCTCCCCCTGAAGTCAATCCAAGGACGCGTGACATTGAACTTGACACCGATCGGCTCTCCGTCCCAGATGCTACCCATGGGACGTCCAGCACCAATACCGGCTGTGTAGCTGTCACCTATGGCAGCCCATTTTTTGACCCATGAAAAGTCTGAAGGGTCATCATCTGCTCTTTTGGTGAGTCCTGATGAACGGGAAGAGACTGAGTGAATGTGTTTGTGTCTTGGGTGAGGGACGTGACTCTGCACCGTAGACACCACAGCCAATAGGCTAAGAAGAGCCGGAAGATTCATAGCTGAACAGGAAAAAAGAGATTCAGCGCGAAACAACGCTGATGTAGAACTAGATGAGCATTGAGAGTTGAGTGCAGGTCAATGGAGTTCTGATTTCTTTACAAAGTTGGCAGGGACACTAATACTCTGAATCATGGTAGCTAAGCTCCAAATATGGCAAGTACGTACCGTCCAGGCTGCAAGAAAAGGCTGAGCCGTGCGGGATCTCTACAGGGAGAAAGACTCCGTATGATGTGACTCTGTGTTGGTTGGTTAATCGCGCATTGATCGACAGAGTCCTGAGCGTTGCAGCCGAAACACGCCCGAGCAGAATTAAACATTCCACAAAAAGGTTATTCCTGGTAGTATCCTAGACATGTACCGGTACAAAAACGCTTTCATGCAGTCTTGAGTGTTGGTGCAGGGGTTTATGTTGATATGGATATGGCCTGTTCGGTTCCTGCATGCCCCTGCATCTGTGCAGTCTTGGCAGATCACCGTTTCTGGACCCCGTTGCTTAGATGGAAAGGAAATTAAGGGTTCCAATTACCAAACAACCAACAACAAGATACATCGCGGTAGACGTTGGTTTTCTGAAAGAAGGGGAGGCCGGCCATGTCCGCCAATACTCTGTCCATGACCTCGCCTTCTTACGTTCCTCTCGCTCCTGTTTCTTATTCAATAACCCCGAACCGCATCCTTTGCATCTTCTGTCCTTCACAAACTTCAAGATGTCGCTAATGCATTGTTCTCTCCGTCTATTGGTCTTCGGGCTACTGTCTGGCTCTCTAGCCACAGCTTTGGACCTCAACACTTTTGCTGGTCAAGCAGAGGCACTCAGTCGTCAACGGGAGATGGTCATGAATCAACGCTCTGCGACTAAAGGATCGCAGTCTCGGTTGATGGCCGTCAAATCGGACGCTGATGATGATGAGCTGTCTTGCACCAAGAAGAAAGGTTGCAAGCGAGGGTGCTGCGGATCCTTGTAAGTGATGAGAACCCACCAACAGGAATAAAGACTAACGCTTGAAATTTAGGAATGAAAAGGGTGTCGGTGTCTGTGGCACAGGACCCAAGTTTTGTGGTGATAGTTGCATATCAGAATGTGACTACAAATCTGAGTGCGATCCAGGCGGCTGGGGCCTGAAGTATGCCAACGCGACCGAGTGCCCTCTCAATGTTTGTTGCAGCGAGTACGGCTTTTGCGGGACTTTGCCCAGCTATTGCAAGGGTAAAACTGTTTCTTCTCCCCAGTGTAGCAAAGACCAGCATACCTCAGACAAGAGAACGGTTGGGTACTACGAGGGATGGAACTACCAGAGACCATGTGGAAACATGGAACCTGAAGAAATTCCTCTCGGCTACTACACCCATATCAACTTCGCTTTTGCCCTTGTCGACCCTGATACCTACCGTCTCGCTCCCATGGATCAAGGTACAGCATCTCGCTATGGTCGGGTTTCTGCTCTCAAACAGCAGCAGGATGACTTACAAGTATGGATTGCCATTGGTGGCTGGGCCATGAATGACCCTGGCAAATATCGAACTGTGTTTTCAGATCTGGCCAAGTCTGAGAAGAAGCAGGATGCTTTTTTTGACTCGCTCATTTCTTTCCTACAGCGGTATAACTTTGATGGTGTTGACTTGGACTGGGAGTAGTGAGTCTTTATTTTGCAGTAGCTCGATGATTATTGCTAACAAATAACCAGCCCTGTTGCAGAAGATCGTGGCGGTGTCGAGGAAGATTTCGAGAACTATGTTAACTTGCTGTCAAGACTGAGGCGTCGGCTAAATTCTTCCGGTCGCAAATACGGACTGACACTGACTTTGGTATGTCTTCTCTTGAAATGTTTCATACTAGATACTGACTTACGATTACAGCCCGCTTCTTATTGGTACCTGAAGGGATTTGATCTCGTCAACATGGAAAAATACCTTGATTGGTTCAACATCATGACTTACGACATCCGTAAGTTCTTGTTCCATATCGGGCCCTGGAAATATACTGACACGTTTTTAGATGGTGTTTGGGATGAAAACATCGAGTCTCTTGGTCCTTATGCCCTTGCGCACACCAATCTCACCGAAATCCAACAAGGACTCGAGCTTCTTTGGAGGAACAACATCAACCCAGAACGTGTTGTCCTTGGATTGGGCTTCTATGGGAGAAGTGAGTGTGTCGTCAATAGAATTGCCAAGGGCCCATACTAACTCTCGATAGGCTTCACCATGAAGAGTTCCAGTTGCATGGAGGCTGGCTGCGAGTTCGAATCGGGTGCCAAAGGTGGCGATTGCACTGGCACCGAAGGTGTCCTCTCAGCTCACGAGATCAGCCAAATCATCAAGGATGGAGCCAAGGTCAAGCTCGACGAGAAAGCAGGTGTCAAGATCGTCACATGGGACTCAAACCAATGGGTATCCTGGGATGACGCTGAGACACTGAAGATGAAGGTTGACTATGCCAATGAGCACTGTCTTGGAGGGTAAGTACACTGCGGACTGTACACACTAAGAACTCTCTCTAACCATTCGATATATAGCACTATGGTTTGGGCTATCGATCTTGATGATGGGACCATGATCAAGGCCCTTGGACAAGGTATGAAGCGGAAGAAGTCTGAGGTTGTCAAGCCTAAGAAGGTGATAAGCTGTTTTGGAACTGGAGACAATGGTAAAGATGAGCTTTAAAGTACCGTAGGATAGTAAACGAATAGTCTGAATATCAAGATTGTTTATTATTTAGATATGATCGTGTATTATTTCGTCAGATCTGATTCAATTATATCGGTCGACGTTCAGGATGTATAACATAGGTAGTATTCATGTCTCATTCAATATCGCATCTTGATCACGATTGCATCTTTCCCATCTTCGTTTTTGGATAAACTCTTTCACCGCCAAAGTACTCTATTTATTCGCGATCCGCCGTGATCAAGAACGAAAAGAAGTAGGCAGTGACTTTAAACGTTCTACGATTTCAATCCCTCCGTCAAGGTAACCAATTTTTGATATTGAGAATGGCGAATATTCACGATGAAACATAGTGAAATAAGCAGTTTGTTATTGAGTGATGACAAGAATGATAATTTAAAAAGCTAAAAAACCGAGGACCCAAGGAAAGGCCATCAGAATAGCGTATGCAACCATACCGCCTATCTACAAGCATGGCCAGTGACGATCAACAAACTCCATCTTTCGTGTCGCCGCCCTTTCTTGATAATGCATTGCGTAACTTATTAAAACGGTTTTTCATGGTGCTGCTCTTGTCATTGAGTAACTCCGTGTCTGGGACATACTGGGATCCATAAAGCTCAATAAGCTTCTTAGTATCCCCGGTCGATGGACCTCTTCTGAGGGGGATCCGCTTTCCGTCGGGGTAAGTCAGAATCGGCAAACGATTGTCTCTGCCTGGAGCTGCATCGCCTTTACCGCCTGCACCACTTGGATAGAGCATCAATGAGTCTGGATCAAACGTTCCATCCCAGCTCATTTCACCGCTGTCCTGAGGCATCCAGTCCACTGCGTCAAAATCGTACCTCTGAGCAACAGAACTGTAGTAGCAGAGCGATGTCAGTGGGGCGGTTTCTTTACCTTCCTCCCTGGCCGTTTGCATTTTCGCATGTGCATCTTCGTAGCCTTTCAAATTATCACAATGGTAATCTTCGGTTGCAAAGGTGTCTCCAGTAAGAAGGTATGGCGCCGGGTTGTTTGTCAAATCGCTCAAACCCCACAGCTTATCATTCTGGTGCTCATGGTAAAGACCCCAGGCATGACCCAACTCATGTGCAGCGTTTATGTTGGCGTTGAGATTTCCCACATCCTCTCTGTCACTGAGATGCATCGTTGGTCCAACATAAGGATTCCCTTTCTCGACAACCTGTATACCAACAGTCGTTCTAAGTCGGCCCTGGTCGTTGTAGTGGATGACCAAACACTCAGTCCTTCTCCTTTTGCACGCTTTCATTTCTATCTTGTCATAGAGAAAGCCATGCTGGTCGAGGTCCTGCCAGATAGTCATTGCACCTTGGAGGATTACACTAAGCTTTTGCTCAGCCTCTTTATCCACGTATGCGTAAGTGATCGTTTTGTCAGGCCAGCGGCGAACACCAGCATTGCTGTCGCTGGGCTTGATAGAAATGGCCCTCTTGTCGAAAGACTCCGCGTCGGGTGTAATGGTTGTTGGATTCACTTCCCAGAGGCGACTACCAGCTTTGACGAAGCCGGCCAGCAACGCGAGGTTGGCAACAATGTGCGTGAGTCTCATAGTCAATTCCAGTGACACCAAGGTGGAATGGTTGTCTAGACGGTGAAGGAGCGACGGGGCAAGGGTGCTTCAAAAATCGAGTGATAGAGGTAATGCCTGACTATGATGAAGACTCGGGGGCGGGTACTCAGAAGTCAAGGCAAGAAGGGACTCATGAAGTACCTGATTTCTCAGAGGGAAGAATCCAGGACTTGTGCCAGACACTAGAAAGGATGAAATTTTCGAACACTACATCAGTAGACCTTGCTTTGCGTCGATGCGTCAGTCAGTCGAGTAATGGCGGAGCATGGGCCGAAGTGACTATCAACTAACAACCAACAACTGTTTCACACTGATGTCCCTGCCTATTTCGCGCTACCACAAGGATATTTGCGTGATTAATCTCAACGTAACGATAACAGTCGGTATGAAGCTCTCCCGGTGGATTGTTACATTTCCTCCAGAGCGCAATCTGTTGTCATGGTTGCAGAAAACCTGTTGCTTCGCAAATACCGTCATCTGTTGAGTCTCGTCAATGTTAAATTAGCCTCCATGCGTAGTGTAACGGGACCCATTCAGCTACTCCACAAGTCGGCTCGGGAGATCGTCACCCAATGATGATCCTTGCAAAGACGAGAGTCCCAGTACATGTCGAAGTACAGTACTTATCAAGACCTTTTCAATCGCCTGAGCTTAAAAGTTGGTTCTCCACATATCTCCCCCGGGGCGAATTACACTCTATTCGTGCCTGAAACAGATCGACAAAGGTTCTTTTGGCAGTCCGAACCACCAACATTTTACGGTCACCTGAACTCAGCACAGGTATGCACAGGGCTCAACCAACAGATCCTACACTCAGTCAAGCTCGGTGAATTCCTATTCAGTAGTCAGATCATCCATGGGGCTGTCTAGCAGTGAGGCATTTTCTGAAATTTGCAATTTTGATATGCAGTCGCTACAACATCGGTGTTTCACGATTTCGTCGACCAACAGTCGCAACAGTCGGTCCATGGACTGCCTTGTGAGTGCCCCTGAGATGAGACCTTGGAGTGCAAAGGACGTTTCTGTCGCCCACGAATTAAGCACCATCGTATTAGTCTCAATTTGCTTGTCTCTTCAACTCATAGTGCACATGCTGTCTTTTAAGCATTTATCTTCCCGACAGCTTTTGTTGGCTAGTTCTTTTTCTGTATACTACCGTCCAGAGCCTACATCGTGGCAACAGACAATATGCGCTCGTTCACATGTACCTTACTGCTTCTTTGCGCGTCACTACCATCGGCCCTCTCTCAGGATAGTAAACCAGGCGGTCCAGTTCATGATGGGCAACCAAAGAACTGTGACGCCTGGCATACCGCCCAGAAAGGCGATGACTGCGAATCTGTTCCATCCAAGTACTCCATCAGCAAAAAGCAGTTTTTGGCTTGGAATCCAGCGGTCTCTCAAGATTGCTTAACCAATTTTTGGCTGGGCTCGGCCTACTGTGTTGGCATTGACGAGTCAAAGACTGTTGGAAGCAGTGTTGTCTCCACCAGTATGACCTCAAAGCCTACTACTGGCGAGATATCTATATCTACGGAAAGCTCTACCAAAGATGTCACTACAAGTTCTTATGATCAACAGACTTCCAATACTCTTTCTGCCACTACTACATCTATCAGTACGCCCTACTCTATCCGCCATCCAGTGTCAACCTGGAATATCACCACCCCGACTGCAGAAACAACTTGGCCACCCAAAGCAACTCAGGCTGGACAGCCAAAGGATTGCAACAGATGGCACTTTGTTCAAGGTACGCAGGATTGCCAAATCATCTTGAACAAGTATAGTGCGTTTATGAAGAAGGAAGATTTGTAAGTTTAGACTTAGACATGTCATTGATCGATAACTAACCACATGCAGTTACAAATGGAATCCTGACATACACGAGGACTGCTCGGGTCTATTTGTGGGCTATTGGGTTTGCGTCGGAGTCAAATCCACCAAGACCCCTAACCTCGAATGGTCCACGTCGACACCTCCATTCACTCCTCCTCCAGCCGCAACATCCCATACTGCTACCACTCTCACCCCTGCTGATTCGGACTTTACTCCAACACCTACACAAGGCCCACTCCCTACTAAATGCCAGAACTTCCATAAAGTTGAGGCCAATGAGAATTGTCGGGATATCTTGAAGACTTACAATTACCTTTCGGAGGAACAGTTCTTCAGGTACAATCCAGTACTTGAGAAGAATTGCAACGGGCTCTGGAAAGATAATTGGTATTGTGTGGGCGTATCCGATGAACTCCCTGCACCTCCAACCGTAACAACGACGCCCAGCTCAGTCCCTAGTGACAGTCCTAAGGATTGCAAGTCATGGTATTACACCACTGGGGGGGAGACGTGCGATTTACTGGTCAAGTTGTTTGGGACGTTCGGCCTGGAGGATTTTGTCGCCATGAATCCTTCTGTCTGGGAAGATTGTGATGGTATTCGTGATGAAACCTGGTATTGTGTGGCCATAGCGGACACTCCCACTTCTAGAACGGCTCCTCTACCAACGCCTACCAAGCAAGCGACAGGGATGCCGACTCAGACTGGTATATCAACGAGCTGCCAAAGGTATTGGCTTGTATCGGAGAAGGATACTTGTAGGTCTGTGGAGCGAGCCAACGGCATAACTCATGAGGAATTCCTAGCTTGGAATGAAGCTCTTGGAAGTGGGTGTTTTGGGTTGAAACCTGATTATTATGTCTGTGTTGCTGTGAAGTAGATATCACATTCCTAGATTCTAGTATACCTTGAGGATATACACACTATAGAAACACTATCGCTTGGTTTCTGTTTAAAATGATGGTTCTGACCTTGTATTAGTCCCTCAAGTCATGGTATAGACTGTAATGATGTGGATGATCGTTTCCGTTGTAGTCTATGTCGTGTTGGCTGGTGATGAACAACATCCTTGTAACGGTGCATAACTTCCATTCCGCACTGTGCAGACCATCTTCTACCTATAAGAACGTTCGAGTCCCAGCTCGTCTCTACTTTCATTTCGTTACGTTCCGCCGCAACCTCTCCTCCCTACTTCAATATGCGTCAACCTTTCTCAGCAAAGACAATAAAACGGCGTTTTAAATGTTGGATTGATGCCAAATTATTGCAGTATGCAGATAAGGAAAAGGCTCAGATACAAATTTACGACCCCGATGTCCCTCGTCTGCCCAACCCGAGACTATACGCTTTGACGCCTTCATCTTCGGTACAAGACTTCAAAATACCACCACAAACCTCCTTATTCTTTCAGAAGTTGCCGCCTGAGATTCGATATGACATCCTGGTCCTGGCGTTTGGTGATCGCACCGTCCATATGGATCTCTTCTTCGACCACCCGTTTGGCAAACCCATGTCGTGGCAGACGTGCATAGAGCCGTACGCGCATGGGCCATCTAAAACACCTCACCTTAATTATTTGGATAGGGATCAACCTAAACGTTGGCAATGGAGGGGATGTGTATGCCATCGTAATCCTTCGCCGCTATTCAGCCGCTCCGATGATCGGATGATGGGAAAGTTCGATGAACCCGGCGGTGATGGATGCCTCACAGGCTACTCCGTACGTTGTATTGAATACAGCATAACTCTAGACAAAAACGATCCCACCAAGTTTGGCAACAAGAAAAAGAGACCCGAGCTGTGCCTCATCGGTGCTCTGGGATGGCTCCAGGCTTGTCGACAAGCGTGCGTATTTTCGGTAATGGTTACGAAGTTGATGCTCATTATTTTTCATCGCAGCTACGTCGAAGGTGTTTACGTCCTTTATAATAGTAACACCATTCAAATCTCCAGCAAGCCTTTGTTGTACAACATATCAACACTTATTGTGCCCCACAGACTGTCGGATATGTCATCGCTGGAAATTGTTTGGACACTCAATACCCGCCAGCATTGGGGAAAGGCGTATCCACGTCAGGATGAGCTAGACCAGATCCTCAGTATCTTGGATGATGCTTTTCCTCATCTTCAACGTCTATCCCTGGGTATCAAGGTGAACCGTGATACCCAGGCATTCGTCGATTTTAGCGACATGATCAAGACTACTGATACATTTGTCAGCCGCCGAACGAACTATCTGACAAAACCAGTTCAAATTTCCATTACGAGCACTGCTTTTAAAGAATGGTACAAGACTGTGTTCACGAAAAGGTCCGTACCATATTTATACTGGCGTTATCTAAGTGGTGAAAACGCCCTCGCGTCAGATTCTTCAATACCAGACTTGTGGGCAAAGGTCGACGGCGCAACTGCACAAAATGGTTACTGGATTATGCGTGGGGATAGAGACGACGATAAAGCAGAGGAATTGCGTGCGATGCGCCAGGTGAATTGTTTTGGAGGGGCGGCTTTTTAAGCCAGGTAACCAAGGGTCTCAAGGTATAAAGTCTTTATCGTGTCAAAATTGTGTTACTCATTCTTACATTTACACTTGAAGTTCCGCATCACTTGCGGAACGTCACTAGATGATCGGTTCGTTATAGGCTTATGACCTATAGGCAGATTGGGTAATTTGAAGTCTGTATTTAAGAGAGGGCACCGAAGGCTCGAGGCTGTTTTAACACATACACATATGAACATCATGTCAGGTCATGAGAGACCAAGAAAAGGATATCGACAGATCGAGGACTTGCCTTCAGATCCAAGTCATCATTTCATCATGTCCGGAAAATCAAGTTCTCGACATGAAGCCGATGGGCCGAAAATTGACTTTCAACTAATATCATGAGTGCGTCATATCAGGTCGTCATGACCTCCGCACGTGAACACTCCCAGTTTTGGATGCGGGGGACTGAAGTATATAAACCCATGAAGAATCCAGTTTGAAGATAACTATCAGACTCGATATCAAACATTCATCAATCTTTTCAATCTTAACAATTACTTATCACTCGACATAATCATCATGGGTTGCAATTGTGGATCTAACTGTGGCTGCACTGGGGCCAGCTCTTGCTCCTGCTCCCAAAACTGCTCTTGCAAGGACTGCGGAGTAAGTTCTGTACGAGTTTGTTGGGGCCCATGTTGTTAACGGTGACTAACAATTTTGCAGAAATAAACCGTACGAGTTCGAGATATGAGACGTTGAACAAAGGATTGCGGGTCAACCTGGGCGGGCAAGCCAAGCAACGGCCGGGGTGTAAAGTCTATTTAGCAATCAATCTACGTCTATTGAAGTCCTTGAGTCCACATTGTGAGAGATGAAAAGCTTCATTGGTGACCATTGGCTTTGCATCCATTCAAAATTGAGCTGTGCCACTTACCCTATACGGGACCAAAGCTTTGCTCTACGCTGGGCCTCCGAGTAGCCATCAGACTGGCAGTGGCAAAAACGGTATAGACCGCTGTGTCGGACACACCTACAATAAACGTGGAAATCTATAACTAGCGAGTGTCCTTTCTCAGATATCATTGGTGGGTTGCGAGATGAATCTCTCAACTCTTAAACCCCCCGCAGTTAAAAAACGAGGAAAAATGGAAAACAGCAAGGATCACAGAAAGCGATACACAAAGTGTTAATCAGGAATAAGTGGGAATAGTTTGGGGTATTTCATCATGTTTCAACATTGTCAAGATAATTTCAAACACATCTCCGATCAATTTCTTCCTATAAGAATACTGTCTTGCTGTGACGATACTGAGAGAAAGACTGTATTTGAGTATATCGTCTATGGTATCCTAATGTGGTAAACTTGATTATTTTCTTTTATCTTGTAACCTTGGTCTGCGCACTGACAGCTGTTGGTTGTGTTGGTAATTCTGTTGGCTCTAACACTGCACGAACGGGGGCATCGCCGCAATTTCAAGCTCTATGACTGGTCAGGCCTCGAATAGTTTTGTCAGCTTCAGCTTTCCTCGTTTTTCTTTTGGGGACAGTAATCGTATGTAGGCGAAATTCTCCGGGTTTTCCGAGTCAGCTCAATGTCATGATCTGATCCTACGTTGGAAAGTAGCCAATTGTAATGGGGGAGCGCCTTATAAGCAGGGGTCTGGCCCACCTCAATCGATAGTCTTGTTTGTTGTCCAAGACCCTGGATTTTATTGATTTTAGGTCTTATGCAACTCGCATCTAGACTTGGTCTATCTATTCCATGGTCTGATATGAGTTGCTCAGGTCTTTTGTGTTGGTCGAGGATATATACCTTGACAAAACTCTGAGAAAATGCATTCTTGTTCTGTTCTCCATTTTGTATGACACATCGCCTTCATTCGTCATGGTTGCTTTCAAATCCATTTTCGTTTTGCTAGCCCTCAGCACTGAAGCCCTGGCAGCCACTCCCTCTTTGATCTGTGCTACAGACGTCGGAACCGAGACCGTCAAAAATGTTCCTACCACGACTCTTACGACAGTGAAGCATGTCACTGTTGTCAAAGAAATCATCCGCAAAGTTAACGTTGTGGTCATTCCCGTCGCCAAGACTACCACCTCGTGGACAACCGAGTTTACGTTGAGCACCTTTACGGCGGAACCCGAGATTGAGACTGAGACTATGACAACATTTGGTAAGTGGACTTTGACATGTGCTGGTTTATGTATAGAGACTGACAGACACTCCCAGCCCAGAATATTCAAACCATCTACAGGACCAACGTTGTTACGACTACAAGCACGACTACTACTGCTTCTACCAACTATCTTACCTTGACAGAGGCTAGAATGGCCAGTTTCACTGGTATTCAAGATGACTCCCTCAAGGTGAAAGAGCGAGCCGTGAAAAAGGCCGCCAACGTACAGCTTCTGTCTGCCAAGACCGTAGTCCTGTATCCTCAGCGCGTCCGCTGTTCCAAGGAGATACCATCTTACACCACCAAAGTCGTCACCACGACCGTCCAGGGGCCAAGAACAACTCTAAAGCCTAAAACTAAAACGATTACCTCGACGACTGTCAGCACTATAGTTACTACTGAATGTCCCGACTGCGTCACAACAGAAACAGAAACAGAGGAACAGACCATTACTACGATGAGAGTCATTCAACAGCTCAGCACATTGGCCCAGACTGGTAAGCTTTGAACTCACATATCGAAGATACGACAATTGTTGCTTACATAATTTCGTAGTGACTGTTGAAATGCGCGTACCCCAAGCCACTGTCTACGCCGCGTGCGATAGTAGCAATATTCTTCTCACCGATAACAACGGAGGCCGCGTCGTGGGCATTACCGATGCCACATCAGACACCATGCCCACTGTACTTGGTGATAACTACACCGCGGCTTCATGCTGTGCTGAATGCGCCAAGCGACCCAACTGTCGCGTCAGTCTGCTGGGCCAGATTGCCGGACTATCTTCCACAAAAGCAAGCACCTGCTCGTTGTTCCTCGCCACTGATGTTTCCAAGTGCGCCAACGGGAAGCAGCCTGTGTTTGCGAAATATGTTACGTCTAATACCTCCCCGGCGCAGCCTCGATACGTTTACAGTAATGGACCTTGTGGGCAGCTTACGAATGGAGGCGATATTGGTTCTAATTGATAGGCTTGTCGTTGGTAGCTTTTGCATTATGAATTCTGTATCTGTTATGTGTGTAGAGTATAGTACATAGCACCTTGATGTGATCAAAATAACTGCAATATCTTGCACCATCAACCTGTCTTGAAGAGCTACTGAGTAAGCTCATAATCAATGGCACTTTGGACTTCTAGGGTGTGTTCAAAAATCTATTCCGAGTATGATCTTATCTTCATTTACTCTCAAAATTCAAACCTAAATTGCTTTTTGAACCATAAAATGTCAATTGAATTATACATGGCAACCGCTACGGGGGTTAAACAAATGTCGCGGATCGGTGCCCAAAGAACCAATGATTATCGCATAAATCAGCAGGTAGCATTTACAAGTAAGTGAATGCTTTTGACCGGCTAGATTAATAGTGCACCGGTCACACCTATGAGAACAAGTTTAAATGAGGTTTGTCTAATCTGGTTCCGTTGTCAACCTTGCTTCTCTATCTCCAATGCAATATTAAGCATACTCGCCGGCCACCAAGACTCTCTAGCTGAACTCCCCTCCATAATATTGTGTTGACTCATATACTTCGTAACCCTCCCCAACTCACAAGCTCCAATGCCCCCAATCCACCAAACTCCATCTAATAACATAACGAGAACAAGCCAATGAGCAAAGATATCCATAGCCAGACGAGATGTTTCAGACATATGCTCACTATCACACTGGATACCTTCGTCGGGTTCAGCCGTGGGAATATTGTCAAGAACTGATTGGATAAGAGTCAAGAATTCCTCTGGGACTCGGTTGAGAAACCACATAATTGTTCTGCGCAACGGTTTTGGGGGCGTTGAGAAAGTTACGCGAGCCATGTAACTTCGCAGCCAGGGCGATACATCAGAGAGTTGACTCAGTGCAGCCCAGCCATTCTCTAAATCTGGTTGTTGGGAATCTGCCTGACTAATATGCTGGTCTGGCTGAAATAATTCGGCCATGATATTCCCCAGAGCCTCCAAAGCTACAAGACACGCTTGAAGTTCGGCTTCCTCATGAGGTGATCCCCACGACGGTACTAAATGCGTTGCGAATTGCAAGGTCTGAGCCTTTGTAGTTAATTTCTCGAGAGCTGAGTTTGATGTAGCGGCAACGATGGGCATGAACAATTTCTCGGTCCGTGGTGTTGGTCCATTCTCAGCCAGAGGGGCCATTCCATTAGAGGAATGGCTATTGAGTGTAATGGCCGGCGGACTAGATGTGAAGTCGTCCAGTAAACTGAAATCTTTGGCCGAATGTAATAGACCGGTGTAGGCCAAGTGAGCCGCTCGGATAAGTGTCATCCAATGCAGTTGTGCTGGTGCGGAATTTGTACTTGAATTTTCATCGTTATCTAGTTTTTGAGCCAGTTGGATTCGAACAGCATGATTTGCTGTAGCATAGAGAACCATTAGAGGAGCAGTCGCCACGACATGATCGTAGTGGTTGGCGAGAGGAATATCAGCCTGAGTTTGCTGAAGTGAGGCCCTGTGATGGTCGTCTGCAAGAGCCAGAAGATTTTTGACTTGATTCTTATCTATGGTGCAGTTTGGATTCGAGATCAAATCATAACATTTGCGCACCGCTGCTAATGATAAGATGGAGTTCATGAGAGGTTTGCTTCGAAAAGCTAAATTCGGAAACCCAACTTGAAGAGCGTACAAATCTTCCGAGTCATAAGCCATAGACCGAGCAGCGTGCGAGAGATAATAGCTAAATAGCTCTAATTCTGTTGCACCAAGGTCTACTGATGGCTGAAAGGCCTCTTGCATTTGCAGTGTGGTGCTCAATATGAAATTGGGACTTGGTGCAAGGTATGGCGATAGACCTGGCGAAAGACTTGAGGTAGATCCCATGCTTACACTGGCCGAGCGGGGATATTGAGGAGTGGGTATTGTGAGGCATTGAAGTTGGCTCCAACTGCTGGCGTCTTCTTGAATTGGAAGTGATCTCAAGTTGCGGGGTTTGGAAGAACGGGAGTATTCACAAGGGATGTTTTTTTCCGAACAACGTGAGCACCGGGGTCGTTGCTCGTCACACTATTAGGGTTAAATATTTGAGACAATTGATAGTCAAGACAAGGCGGACTCACCTTCTTTCTTCTCTGTTTACATCCCAGGCATCCGTGTCTAGACTTTGTATGAGACCTTCGTGATTTAGTAGTGGAAGTTGGACTTGGTGTTTGAGGTGCAACACGTGAGGATTGATTAGTTGATGACATTTTATCGTAGCTCTGTGTGAGACTCAGCTCGATCGTGAAAACCTCTTGTGCGGCATCTGAGATTTAAATACTTAATATTCCCTCTCGCAATTAAGCTTACAATGTCATCCTAGCTAAACATGCATGCTTACTCTGCCGAGCGCGGGACCGCGGATGACATCTCAGTGGTCATGATGCATCCACAATGACGCCGCAGTCAAATTATTTGATATACATCCCAGCTCCAAAACGCCAGCACAGTGGAACCAACCGCTGTTGGGGAACATTGATAGCGACAGTTGGGGACACGCGGAGACTGCGCCCCGCTAAGCTCAGCCCCGAGAATTTGGAATTTGGAATGTGATGTAATAGCCAATCATGGTTGAGGTGCTTACTCAGGCTGGTGAGAGCGGGCAGGTAAATTGCTACCTTAATTTGACATGCTTGAGTGAGTGAGTCACTTGCTACAGTACCCAGATTGCTCTTGCAGCACGACAAACGAGAAACCCGACTTTTCAAGGCTGAGGCGGTGCATGAGATGATCTATTCCCAAAGTGGTAGCTACTTCAGTCAGTGCCTTTTGTGTCAATACAACCAATTGAACCATTTCCCAATCCAATTGACCAAACGCATGATATTTTTTTGCTGGAGTGTGGTTTTCGGATTGCGAAATGTCGGAATCAGCTCAGGTGGATCGTTATGCCGCATCCCTGGTATTGCAGCGTGGGCATGACGTTTGCTGACTGCGAATACCGGTGACTGGGAGTGCTGACGGGCTTGGATCGACGCTAGAAGGAGACTGGAAGATTGTGAGATTAGAACAGCCGTTGACGCTCTAGTATGTATGCGTGGATGTTCATCCAATTGAAAAATGTGCAAAGGTTGGGTCACATGGTTTGTCTCTACAGTCTCGTTTGGCAGACGAAATGATCCATCCCTGCTCAACAGTGGCCGGCTTCAATTCTCGTGGTTAGCAATCGATAGCTGTACCGAACCAACACACAGCCAATGGACTGGCAGTACAGACGCCAAATCCGAGAAAAGAGACAAGAGAGATCAGCCATCACTTGTATGGCAGTGCTAATCTTGTTTCGGGTAACGGCAGACGCGAGACCAATTTGTTTGCCAACCAACACTCAAATATCATTGGCTTATTCTCAACTTTGCAAAGCAAAACACGGCTGCGACTCTTCTTTCTTTGTTCCCCCGCTCGTCATATTTTCTCCTCATTTCTGTCTCTGCACCTGTCTCAACTCCTAAGGAGCTTGCCGTATTTCTACTCTATAATTCAAGTTTTGTCAAATCGGCGGGTATAGCCCGGTCCATCTCATGCATCATGGACGATCTCATCGCGATGGCGAGCATCATGCAGGAGTCCCATACGCGTTGGCTCAATGTGATCAGTCGCATTAACTCGCCGGAAAACATCGCGCGCCAAAACCGACTCAAACAGCTCGATGTTGAGATTCAGAATACTCTCAAATTCACCAGAGAGGATACACAAGGAAACGTCAACGTCAGACCAATCAGAGCTCTTTTCAACGAGCAAAGCAGGCTCGAGGAGGAAATTGAGAGGGACACCAAGCTCTACGAACAGGAACTTCATGAAGCTAGGGCTGGCATGAATGCCGCTTCGGAAAGTATCCGTCTTCAGTCAACACCCTCAGCTGCGCAGGATTATCTGCAATATGTTTCTATTCCTACACCATCACGCAGTCCTCCTCACCCGGAGGATTTGGAAGTACAGCATGAGCACGAAGTCGACAACGAGGATGATGGCAACGGGGATGGCGGCGACTTTCCATGGGACTCATCCGACGACATCCAACAAGACAGAAGATCTGAATACTTGTCTATCATAAACCACAATCAGCTTCAGGTTGTTCCCTCCAGTCAGAGGGAGTCTCCCCACATTGACGAAGATTCAGCTCGATCGGCCAAGCGAGCCAGGCGCGACCCGTCACCAAGACTGTTTATTGATTTTAACGAGCTGTTCGAAAGCAGACAACCTCTGCGTCCAACTCAAATCGTACAACACCCCCTTGGGACTGGGGACTGGTTTATCCTGGAATGTCCCATACACCAGTTGGATTTCTCTGGTGAGGGGGCTATTCAAGACGCCATGCGACACCTGTTGGACGACCACCCTGATATAATCTACGTCAATCCACCTATCGCCATCAAGGAGATGGGCGTGCAGGTACTGGATTGCAATGAAGAGCTAGCCGAAAGAAACAACGCAGTGCCGCCAGCCATCAATCCCATACCAGAGCATGGGCAAGAAGAACCAAACAGCCAAGATCCGCTACCTACTCAAATTCACCCCAAAAAGAGAAAGAAGCGCGGCCGTCAAAAAGCACCTATCTATTCATGGAAAACCCCAAAATCGTTCGCCGAAATCCATCCTAGCATTGTGAGTCTACAACCAGGCGATATTGTAGGTGTCTGGGTAGAAAAGAGCAAGCACTTCCAGCCTGCCATGATTATCCCATGGGGCCGATTCGGCCGATTCAATTACAACAGAACCCTCGCCCAGGTAGAACTCAACCTGAAAATCCCCAAATGCTACGACGGGGCTCGGAGCGATGATACCAGTCCTCGACCTTGGGCTCCAGGTTACGAAGACAACGGCGGTCTCGCCCATCGTCGCATGCTTCCCGGAATTTACTTTAGGGCGGAACAAGACTTCCCTTTTGAATGCCAGTCTAGTTGGCTCGCACTCAACAAGCTCAAGATCTTCGATATGGACTGTCCATATACTATTCACAAAGGAGCGGTTCAGGAGTATATCGAGTGCCATGAGGAGTATCACCAGCATCTAGACCAAGGTACGACATGAACCCTCCTTCTTTTGTCGGTCGGGTGTGGAGCTGAGGATTGTATAGCACGGGGTCCGCTGATCGGTTGCGAAACGGAACAGGTCAGCGCTGGTGAGCCCGAGCTCAAGGAGGAAGGGGAGGAAGGGGATGGTGTGTGGAGACTGGGCAGACCAGGTGTGCGTCGTGCACAGATTGTACGCAGTGTTGAATAGCCGCCTCCTCGGCGATTTGTCGGTGAGCGGTCTTGAAAATGCGATAAGGTTTTCCATGAGGATAATAGGCCGGTGTATGGGTTTTGTTTTTCAAAGGTCACTAAGAATGAGGTTAGAAATCCATGCTGAAGGATCCCTTAATTAGATGATCCAAACATGGATGTATGTTTTTGATTTTGTCTCTGTGGACTGTCGCGATATTGAGATTTCGACTACTTATTGATATATGGGTCCCACCACTTGTGTCTGCTAAGCTATTGTAGACCGTCTATTTGGAGCAAGTCAATATCGCCAAGACGATATACTTGGACCGTGTCGACTAGAGCTTACGGATGGAGCATCTAGAACACCAATAGTGGAGTTTTTTATTCCCTCCCAAACCCCGGATGCTTCAGCCCAGCACAGATATCAATTGATTTTCTTATCAACATCAGAATCAAAAACAACTTTGTAATCTTCTCAAGACATCCACAAAACTCACACGTGATAATCGGTCATTTCTTCCGTCCGCTTATCTTGTTGAGGTCTAGTGACACTCAATCCAATAATGGGGATCTAGGATCTCCCACCCGCGCGGGAAGCTAGAGCCACAACAGGCTATAGGGCCGCCAAAACACAACGGTCTCGACGGTTAAAATCCTAAAGGATTCCTTAGGCCTATCGCCACCTCCAATTCATGCGAGCTATCGTTTCATTAAAATTTCGCCCTTCACAGAGCGGGGCCTTTTAATTTTGAACCCTTAAATATTAAACCCGCCGCCACGAAGCTCCCTTGGATCCATCATTTCTTGAGCTTAATTCTATCGCAATGGCCGATTCGTGGTCTAAATCGTCTTCGGACCCGTCTCCTACGACGACGATGCTGGGACAGACGTCGGGAGGTGTCGATGACGGCTTTCGCAACGAGCACCAGGATCATTTGGACATGCAGCGGCTGGGCAAGAAGCAACAGTTCAAACGAACGTTCTCGCTATGGTCTTCGATCGGTTTTGTGGCTATCTACATGGCCACTTGGGAATTCGTGCTTATCTCTCTGGCGCCCGGCTTCACTAATGGTGGCTACGCGGGCGTGTTTTGGTGCTTTGTCACAACCACTGTAGCTTATTCCGCCGTCGTCGCATCTCTGGCAGAAATGGCCTCGATGGCCCCGACTTCTGGAGGACAGTATCACTGGGTCAGTGAATTCTCGCCTCCCGCATACCAAAAGGTCCTGTCCTATGCTTCAGGCTGGATGACAACATTGGGCTGGTTGGCCAGTTTCGCGAGTAGTTGCTACACCATCGCGTTCCAGGTGCAGGCATGCATCAACGTCACCAAACCCGATTTCGCCTTTACGCCCTGGCAGATAGCACTCATCATGTGGCTCGTCATTCTGGTCACCATCGCCTTTAACACCTGGGGTACGGCTTTCTTTCCTCAACTGGAACTCGCCAGTTTAATTGGCCATATTCTTGGATTCTTCGCTGTCATGATACCGCTGTGGGTGCTTTGCGACAAGAACAACGCACACGATGTATTCCTGCAGTTCACTGACCAGTCTGGCTGGGATAACATGGGTTTCGCATATATCTCGTCGCAGATTTATGTACTCTGGTGTTGCTTCGGCTCGGATAGTATCGTGCATCTGTCTGAGGAGGTCAAGAACGCGTCTATCATCGTGCCGCGTGCTATCTGGTGGTCATATGTGGGCAACGTTTGTTTCGGTTTCATCATGCTCATCACCATGCTTTTCTGCATCGGTCCGCTTGACACAATCATCGAGGCAGACTGGCCTTTCATCGCGCTTTTCGATCGAACCGGATCTCAGGGCCTCAACCTCTTTTTCAATGTTATCCTCTGGCTGCTGGTATATCTCGGAAACATCACTACACTTGCAACCTGCGCCCGCGAGACATGGGCCTTTGCGAGAGATCAAGGACTCCCTGGATCACAGTGGATCGGCCACATGGACAAGAAATGGCACATGCCTTTCAACGCCGTCTACCTCATGTCCATTGGCGCTGCCCTTCTTAGCCTCATCCAGATTGGCTCTGATGTGGCCTTCACCGTCCTCGTATCTCTATCCACTCTTGGAATCATGAGCACATACCTCTTGAGTATCGGCTGCGTACTTCTGAAGCGTATCAGAGGCGAGGAGCTCCCCGCTGCTCGATGGAGCTTGGGTCGTTTTGGCCTGGCTATCAATGCATTCTCTGTGCTGTACAGTTTGTTCATCGTCATTCTTTGCTGTTTCCCTCTGACCTTGCCTGTTGATACGGCTTCAGCAAACTGGGCGCCTCTGATTTGGTTTGGCGTAATCATCATCGCTGCCATCGCATATGCGACGCATGGTAGGAAGGCGTATACTCCTCCAGTTAATTTTGTCGAAGGTGTCAAGTTGCAAGGCGTGGGCCTGCAACAGTCTACATAGATATAGTCATGTTGGTTCTACGGCATAAGTTATTTACTGAATAGTAATTATAGATATTTTTCAAAAATACTTGAAGGATCGCTCGAACTCACTTGGTACAACCTAGGGATAAACTCTCAACTAGATCATCGTTCATATAATTTATAGTATAACAACATCAGACCAAATGACAATGAGTGAAGGTAAGCCCGAGGGAAAATATCTTAGTATCATAGCACACTGGAGTACATTTCACTGACCGTAAGCTTAAGAAAAGTCATACCTTTGTAGGATACTGGTAAAAAGCAATTCACCCGGATAAGATAAGTTGAGCTTCACCCCTGTCACAGTCCAACCCAGCCCCTCTTGTGGGGATGACTGGTGCTTACATGCATCGTAGATGACACGGAAAGTTTTCAAAGCTTACTCTCGTGAAGTTGCGCCACTTCTTTTCCTTTGTTTGTGAAAATTCGTATCCCGTCGGCCGCCAGAGGGACAATGTCTTGGCCTTGGCTTATTGTTCTTGTGTTTCTAAGCATACAGACTTTGTCATCCGCTAAAGAATTCATCTGGGATGACCAAGCCTGGGTACCAACACGCCCGTGTGGTAAGGTTGACCCCGACTTTCTCACAGAACTGTCGCCTTTCTTTATCGTGAGTTTTGTTGGAATGTGGAATGTTGAGGGCGATTCGGCTGAGTTGGAATTACACATCCTCGGGGCTTACAATACCTCACTTATTACATGTGACGAGATCGATGTGTCCTTGTTGGAGAGGTCGACGGCATTCGAAGTCTTGGGATATTATGTTGGTCGAAAAGAACGCTTTTGGAGTACATGCCCTCTGCCAAATACAGAGAGATTGTCGTCGTAAGTGTTAGCACATGTCCTTTATCTGAGCTTTCCTGAGCTGGAATAACTTATTTGTAATATCCAGTGATGAGGACGACATGCGCTATTGCTCTTATCATATGGAATTCAGTTTCCCAAGTACTCACCGACTTCAAGCTCTCGAATCTACATTCCAGTTCAATCGCAAGAATGGACAAGATTTAGACTGCGCAATAGCTATGATTACCCCAGACATGGGAGCACCCATCTCCAATGCTTTTACTTTCACACCTCTAAGCATCTTGGTTCTCTTCACAGCATCATCTTGGCAGAGACATCAGAAAGAGCTTAGTTATAACTATGTATTTCAACATGGGTCTGCTATTGCTGGCCCGCTTTGGCCAACGGTCCTCGACGTAACTGGCTATATCCGATACCTACAATTTGCTTTTATCACAGCTTCCATGGCGTTGAAGTACCCGGGTTTCTACGTCCCAGCCATTGGCAAGTTAGCTTGGGCCAATTTGATTTTCTGGGAGGGTGCACTCGATAGACGACATACTTATCAGGGACCGACTGGGGGTATGTATCCGAGCAACGCTACTTATGGCCTCAATTTCATGGCTCAAATGATTGGATACCCCAATACGCTGGATCGGCCATTCAACCCTCTCATCAACGCTCTCATACTCATTGCTCCAATACTCTTCCTCGTATCTATTTCATTCTGGATCTTGTTACGGCCAAGTCCAGTACAGCCGTCCGTTTTCGCAATTTGCAAGAAAGCAGTTATAACAACAACCGGCATCGCATTATGTTTATTCAGTGTCCCACTTGTCACGTTCATATCTTACGACTTCATCCTTGTTGGTTTTCTGCCCAACTATCGTATCGCTTTAGTCGCCTTGATGCTTGCAATCATCATCGGTGCTAGCCATTTCCTTCTTCGAATACTGGACGGCCCATCGGAGAACAAATCGAAAAATGAGCTCAGAGACCCGAATGCTCCTATCGTGGACTTTGGTCCAATATGGAAAGCTCTTCCTCGTCACATTGCCTACAGTATGCCATTGGTACAGGCCATCGGGGTCGGTAGCCTTCAGGACTTTCCGAGAGTTCAGCTGTTTTTCGTGATGGCCTGCGAATGCGTCTTTCTCGTTTTTCACATAGTTTCTGGAAAGGAGAAACGGCTCATAACTTCGCACACGGTTTACATCTCACTTATTCGATTGATATCGTTGGTTCCGATGATTGTCTTCATCTTGCCAACGACCACGGCCAAAAAGCAGTGGGCTGGTTACGTGATACTTGTCCTTCATGGACTAGTCATATTTCTTGGCTTTACTCTTAGATCGACCTGGAATTTGTATAAAACATTTTACAAACCACGAGATGTTGGTCGAAAAAAGTCGGCCAATGCGGCGGGCGACGGGCCAGGCTCGACTACTGTGAGTTTCTTCATCTATACTTTTAGACTTGTCTTATGACCCTCTAGGCTCCTCAGATGGGAAGTATTTCTTCGTTGTTCTCGAGCGACATGCTTGATTATCGCCGAACGCACAGTAGGGAACCCTCGTGGCAGGGTTATCAGCAAGATCCTTCATCCTTCACTCGACCGCCACGATCACCATCGAACATCACCAGTTTTGAACCGCCTCAGCCAGTCGTGATTCATCGGAGTGTATCCGTAACGGTGGAATCTGAAAATCGCCCCAGTGGAACAAAATTCAACATAGACACAGTGCTGTCAGAGGTTTCACCTGGGCCGTATGTTGACTACTCCTTTCGCGAAGGCGACAAATTCTATGGCGTAACCGAACAGAGGATATTCTTTACATCGGCTTCGACCTTGAACACAACCGCAACGCCGGGTTCATCACCAAGTGAACCGCTCGAGGAAGGGGGCGGACGTCTAATACTTAAGAAACTTGTTGCTGGGCTCACAGGGACGTTTAAACTGTCTGAACCTAAGCCAGTCGAAAAGGGTTTCCAAGTACGACGACCTCCCAGGCCTCCGCCAGCGTAATCTTGCCAGGCCAATGGGGTATTACAGCTATGCAAAGGCAAAAAGAATACACATATTTTGGTTTCCCATTCATCTGGGCTTGAATAAAGCAGTCGTCATTTGTTACCAGGCACTTAAGTCTAGGTAGCATTGAAAAACAATTAGGATGACTTGACAAGCATTACTTGAAGGTTATTAGCATTTTGATTTCGCTACAAGGTAAGTACTGATAGCAACAGCGAGATGCGATTTGTGTGTATGTTGATGGTTCATACCCAAAGATGAGACGAGATCCATACGCGGTATCGTTAGTATTTGAAGAAGAAAAATAGAAGGGAAAAAAAAAGGATTGATCCCAGTTCGAGCAGCCATGGCTTTATCCACGAACAAGGACAACGGAAGATTTAACATCACACACAGAGACGACATTTTATGTGGAACATGAGAAATATAACTCAATTCAAACACTAACACGCTAAGTATCTTCCGAGACCATAACTCATAGGCCATTCAAAACTATATACTAGAAACGTCCAATCGAAGCAAAGCTTAGTTGCTAGGCTGGATAGCAGAGTACATGCATGCAACAGGCTTCTTGACCTCGGCAGCCTTGACGCTGAAGGGAAGGCAGTTCTTGTTGCCACCGGGGTTGTCGATGCTGTTGTAGACCCAGACAGACCAAGAGGTAGTCTCGAGGTTGTCACCGTTGGGGCAGGCGACGAAGCTGGCACCATCGCAGGTGAGGAGACCGTCCTTGTCGAGCTTCCAGCCCTTGCGGGAGGCGTTCTTGGGGGCAGGCTGAGCACCGGTGGTGAAACCGAACTTGCCCTGGCCCATGCCGGAGAAGTCAACGTAGGCCTGCTGGCGGGGGTTGCCCTGGGAGTAGAGCCAGAGCTCGTCGCCGTAGAGCTCGAAGGTGGCCTCGTTGTGCGTCTTTTGGTCGTAGCACTCGGCGCCCTGCTTCTTGAGCTTCAGCTCGAAAGACTCCTTGGAGGCCTGGAGGTAGTTGAAGTGGACGGGGCTGGCGGAGCGGAGGGCAAGGCCGTTGAAGTAGGTGACCTTGGGGGTGGCGCTGGCCTTGGGAGCAGCAGAGACGACGCCAGCGGCGACGAGGGGAGTGATGAGAAGAGCCTTGATCTGCATGTTGGCGGTTGTTGGTGGTGGTGGTTTTTAGAGTGGTAGAGTGTTGGTTGAGGTTGAGGTTGAGAGTGTGAATGTGAGTGTGAGTGATGATAGAGATAATAGGATAGGACAAGAAGATAGTCTTGTATATATATGTATATTCGCTTGTCTTGTTGATCTCTATATCCCCACGTCATAGCAAGGTATTGTTCACGGCAGTTACCTCATAGTGGCTCCAAACCCGAGCCTAAAGGCCGTCGGTGAGTGGACGCATGAGGTATGTTATTCGCTTGGCAGAGTAAATACGAGGTCCCCACAGTCCAATACAACTCAACAATGCGCTATGATCCCTGTATAGGTATTAGTTTGCCACTGTTCTTCCACGTTATCAGTAAAGGATTAATACATTTTGTTAAGAAAAGGTAGATGAAACCAAGTAGGAATATTCTCTCACTTGGCTGCTTTTATTCCCTTTCTGCTTACTATTTTCCATAATCTTTCATCTGATATAACTATCTGCGGTTACATTGTGGTCCCTTGAATCGACCCACTGTACCCCATAATTTGAGATGCATTGATATCAAGGGATCTCGCGGTCGAGCCGGGCTATCCAGGCCTAGGCCCCAAAAGTGCTGTTAAATATAGCTGAAAGTATCCCGTCGGGCCTGCCATTCTCCGGGTAGCGGCAGAGGCAAGCCACCCGTGACCAGAGCCCAACCCACTATTTACTCCCTCGTGAGCTAATTATCATAGCTTTCTAAAATTAGCCACGCCTCTCCTTTTCTAGAACATGTCGCTGAAGGTCAAGGCACGATGCTCTAAACTCGCCAATTGATGCCCAAGTCCTGACTCTCACAGCTCAAGACATTACCAGAATAGCTATTGAAGTGAACATCCTGATAAATATTGAGGAGTGATATCTTCCATCGAAACAGATTCATAGGTGTGATAATATCTAGGCCCTACTAATCTTTTCTTTGTTATTAGAAAGTCCCAGGTAGGTATCAACAGAGTACTATTGGCATGCAGGTCCCAATAGTCTCTAGGGGTTATATCCATTTTTATATTTTTAGCAAGTACAACAAGCAAATAGCTAATTTTCACGAGACGAAGGCGGCTCATTATACGAGGTATACTAATCGGTTTTGTAGGAAAAGTAAAACTTGCTTCGTGCCTCATCGCAGTCGACGGTATATCGGCTCCACATGTCCGTCTCCATATCAGGTTAAGTTCACGAAGCAATAGCACCTGTGATTTATGAAGCCATCCGAATCTCTTTAGATATATCCCACCAATCATTTATAGCGTGACGAGTCTCCCTATTCGAATGGCGTAGCTTATTCCTCGGCTTATCCCGTTGCTTGGTGGTATTCTCAGTGAATACCACCAGATAACCTGACGGACTACTGGGATCTAGCGTAATGGCCTGTAGCAATATGAGTCCCTGAGTATTTATCGTCATTGATTTCGACTTACATGTATACTGATGTTTCCATGTTCTTTGAGAAACATGTCAAGGCTATCGTAGTAACCTTTGAGATCATGCTTCCAATCCAGATAACCATTACTGAGTTCAAAGGAAACAAAGTACGACCCGCCAAAACCAAAGGAAATGGCTTTGATCTTACAGCCTCTTGTGGTGAGGTTCCGGATAGTTTCAGGAAACCCGCTTAAACCTTGGCAGGACCAGGAACCGTCCAGCCACCGGGCGTAGTACTGTTGGTTGGGGCCCAGCGCACATATGTCGAGATTACCTAGGCCGTAGGACTTGATCTGTTTAGTCATATCGGGATAATACTCTCCGAAGTTCTTGGAAACAGCTTCGGTTGTTAGCTTTACCCTCTGTCATAAAGGATTATCTCATACCCCATCCGTGGTTCGCATAGCGAGCAATCCATTCTCCAGGTCGGCTTCCTCCCAAACATGCGAATTCTATTCGTTTCCCACCCAGACTATCGAGTGGCTTGAATAAGTTGCTGTGACTCCATTAATATCAATATTCTAATATCCCGTGTTAGTGCATCTTACCAGCTGAAGTGTTCTGGGCTATTGAGCAAATAAAATTCTCCGTGAAGAGATATTGAGAACCATGTCTTGGTTGGGGGATTCTTGACTTCTCCCATCTTATAGTTCTGTCCATCTGTGATCAGATTAGGATTCTTCAGCCTCTGATTGACCGGCAATAACTGCTGGTTTTGCTTCGACTCGAGTTGCTGTTCCCTCTGCCTTTTCCTTATCGCGGACCTTTCTCCTTCAAGGGCCTGTTCTTTCAAAAGCCGAAGACGACGCTCAGTTTCCCTCGCTTGGAGGACTTCGAGCTGGTTCTTCATCTCAGCGACTTGTTTATCTCGCTTGGCCATGAGAATTTCCATTGTTGCCTTTAGCGCTCTGGTGTTGTTGTGCGCCTTCTGAAGCATGGCCGTGTTTCTGTCACGCTCCTGCTGCAAAATCTCCTGAGTCTTCCTATCGTGTTCCTTCTCAGCTATCTTGATCTCTTCTTCCAGTTCCTTTTGCCCTCTAGTAAGCTTCTCGATCTCTTCCTGGAGGGCGGTATCGAGATTTTGTCCAGCGGCAGTCTCGTTCAAAGTAAGCCCATCATCTACCATCTCCCTCTGCAAATCTGTCACTATCTCAGACTTGTGGCCTGTCAGTGATAGGACTATCTGTCTTGCAGATCCCGCTGTGTTGTTGTATCTGTGACAAGAACTGCCTTGTTCTACCATCCATCCCCAAAATTCGTCCGTATCCTTGAGCTCTTGCTCTCGCATTATGGCATCTTCCTCGCGAGTGATATCCCACATGGTACTGGCGAGGATAACCTTTTTGAGCGCATCATTGCCGCAAAGCTTGCGGAATGTCATCAAGTTCCTTCGAGCTGAGCCTTGCATTCGGATATCCGAGATTCGGTGAAGATATATAATTCCATGGAGGAGAATCTTATGTTGATACGAATCAGATAGCCATGCTGCAATCTCTTTGAGCACCTCAGTGTCACTCTTGTCTGTATCATCGAAGCCAGGTGTGTCTATCAAATACACCGTCGAGTCGGCTGACACTTCATACGGATAAACGTCAACAACGGACGTGCCTCGCTATTGTTAACAAATACTATCTTGAAAATCTTTAATCTTTTCGAACTTACATGAACCTTGTTTGTGACCGATAGTGACAGGCTTAGCACAGCATTTGGATATAAAGGAGCTCTTGCCTGATCCTGTTATACCCATCACGGCGATGAAAGCATCGTTCGGGCTTTAAAGTCAGCGACAAGTCCGTCCAGGTTTAGATTGAAAGACTCCCTTACCCAGGAGCATTTCCACCACGGAATCCTCTCGGATCGATGTCTGAAGAGTTGTCGGCAGGCTGACTCAGAGCATCGACAAACTCATCCTCCGATACGCTTGGGGCCTGACTGCTAACAGAAGCTTCCCCAGAAGGTTCCCACGGCGTGGAGTGACGTGTTTCTTCTGGAGTCATTCTTGATCTTTCTTGGATTTGATATGAAATTTGCTCGACTGAGATAGCACAACTAATACGTGGGGGCGTATGTTAAAGTCTGTAAGCAGTTGAAATGATAGAAGCGAGAAGAATTTCCCAGACTTTATTACTATGCATTTTCAAATGAGGCTCTGATCAATGAGTCATAAGGCCGATATTGTAGCTTGAAAAAGGCCACATAACTGGCCAATGTGCGTTTTGCCTTGCCATCCATGGGTTACATGCAGCCATATTATGCGGTCGCCTCAGCCTGGTAGTCTCGATTGAGGCTCGCCCTCACGAGCGCCAAAACTTGCGACCAAACGTGACAAACTATCCTACGGAATTAAATAATATGATGCTCGTTGGTGTTGATAAATACGCACCCAGACATTGGAGAAGCGAACGAACCAAGAGCTATAACAAAAGAGCGCTCAGGTTATTGAGAGGCCGTTGAAGCTCCAAGTCTGACCACCTATAGTGAGTTGGGCAAGCCAACGTGCATATGCAACATTCTTATCAAGGACTGTAACGCTGATCATTACGATAGAAATATTAGCTCCAATTGCACAGCCACGAGTAAACAATCTCTTCGTCGCCCTTTTGGCTGAAAAGGTTGCGCCTAAATACTTTCACGAAGCATGATCTGGGTTGTTGTTCCCTAGTCTTTTATCACCATTTTCTTTTCTGTAGGTCAATCACCAGATAATTACATTGTCTTCCTCTTATCCGTTCGACAAGTCAATGATGGATCATCCACATCTCGATGCCGAGTCTCTCATCAGGAACGCTAAGTCGTTCCAATCATTCTTGGGTCTCGGTGCACCAAGAGCAACGGATAGATACTTCCTCGTTACTGGGATGACGGGAGCCGGAAAGAGCTTGTTTGTGTCAAGTTGCACAGGTCATAAAGCAACAGTAGGCCAGGGGCTTCATTCTTGTGAGCAGCTAGCTATCGCCCAGTTTGATTAATCTGCTTTCTCGAGAAACGTCACTAAAACTATAATCGCCAGGCACCAAGTCAGTTGAAGTGTTCGAATATCATGTGAAAGGGAAACGAGTCTATCTTATTGATACACCCGGCTTTAATGACACATCTCGCTCAGATGTTGAGACACTCGAGACTATTGCTACGTACCTCGGTACTTCCTACGAGAACGGTGTACGCATACATGGTGTTCTTGTGCTGCATCCTATTTCAAATAACCGCATGTCCGGGTCAAATCTACATTGTTTGACACTTCTCAAAGCCGTATTTGACTTGGGATCTTGCAGAAACTTAGCCATTGTTACGACGATGTGGCCCGAGAACCCTGATTCCGCAGAAAAAAGGGTTTTGGTAGAGCGCGAAATCGAGTTGTTGACGAAACAAAGCTTTTTTGGTGACCTAGCAGCCCGAGGAGCCCAGCCATTCAAATACTACGAACACGGCCATCATGATCTGCATAGTCAAACAGCGTCAGCACGACGAATAGTGCACCATCTTCTCGACAAGTTCGACGGCTACACTCCGGGTGTGCTTCAACTCCAGCGGGAGATAGTTGACGAGAAAAGGTCCCTTGGTCAAACTACGGCAGGAATTGTGGCAGCAAGATATTTACGCAAAGCCCGGCAAACTCACCAGACTCGACTAAACGAGATCCAAGGCGATATAAATGAAGTATCACTATCTCAAGATACACAATTAGAACTTCAGCTCAAAGAACTTGAAGAAGAAACAAAAATGAATCTCCAAAAAGTGGAAAAGGACTACCTCAAATTGACGAAAACCATAACAGAGATGCACCAAGCTGAGAGGAAAGCTCTCGAGAGGCAAGTAGCTATAATCAACCTACAGTTTCAAAATGAAGTCAAGGTCAGGGTGAAAGCACTTCAAGAAGCGCAAAAGTCTTACCTTGCACTTCAACAAGAGATATGTTTGTCGTCACAGCAACCTCAAAGTCAGCACATGATAGCACGTCGTGTTTCCAGCCAACACAAGAATCTGAAAAGAGCCCGCAAAGGCGTTGACAAAGCGCGTGAAGACCGTAAAAAGATCCAGGAGTACACTAGGGAGATCATGGGTGGTGTCATGAATGGGCTTGCAGCCGGTGCGATCGCTGGCGGTGAGTGTACCTATATATGTTGGAGAAGAAGCTCAAATACTGATCTCTTTCTGTATAGCCATAGGTACTGCGTGTGTAATCATGTAGCTCGACTGAGATGCGAATTTAAAAACAGATTCGTATACAGAGGAGCTTCTTTCATCCTAATTCCGTGGAGGGTATTGAAAATACAGCTACTTCTTGAATATAAGAACACCATTTTATACATTGATGAAGTCTCGGGTAAAAAGGAAGACAAGAGTTCTTTTGCCTCACCAGCGTCCCAATCCACCAGAATGCGCTCCTTTGATTCCTCCATCTTATTTTTCATGAGTGGTTCCATTGCGTCTTGCTCCTGTTTGCCTAAAAGCCCAATCCTGCATTCTCAGAATTCTTTGCTGATAGTGTCGGGTGGCCGCGCGCCAAAGAGAAGATGTATTGCACAATTCTATGTCTTTCTCAGAGTCTGTAGATAAAGTCTTCTTTATAAAAATCACATCTGGCTATTCTTGCCCCCAGATATCATACCCAGTACAGAGCGAGCAGACTTCTCGCCTAACGTCAATAGCGCAAACTTCTGTATCCAGTTTCCAGCAGGCTGCTGATCTGCATCATTTGCTATCTGCAGGATATCGGGCGGACAATGGCTTTGCATGTACATCTTTCTCTCTTGAATCTCATCGTGTCCTTCGGGTGGAATCGTTATGAAGCTCTGAAGTACGTTTGCATCGTGAGGTGCCATGTGCGTGAGGATTTCTCGCAGTAGCGTTCGGGGTAAATAGTAGCCTCTTCCCTGATCACTCAAGCCCTTCTGCGCTATCAAAAGTGTGGCTCTGGCTTCCTTGGGGTCTGAGTCTCCTGCATCAAAGTCCAGGGTTTCGGTGATTGGTGCGGTCTTCGTGACAATGGTGCTTATTTTGTTGAGAGCTAGGAAGGCCAGCATGGCGAGAAATCGGGTCAACATCATGTTTCCGTATTCGAAGCTGTGGCGTAGATAGTGGATACGTAGGACGGTCTCGAAGTATCCTCTGTATTTCGACAGGGACGTTTGGAGGTCTTGTCCTTCGGGGGTGGCAGGCCGTTGATGTCTCTGTCCTTCCCGGACTATAATCTCGTAAAGCTGGACCATAACATAGCAATGATGAAGACTGTTTTGATGTTAGTTTGTGTCTACAAGTGATTGGTTTCGTAAAATTGGGTAATTGATTGATATAGGTTGAGGTACAATCAAGATTGACGTACTGAAGTTTGAGATGAGAGGGGAACACGATACTTGAGGGTGATAGCATTTCTGGTAAATTATGATACCAATGCTCCAGCTTTTTTGTAATGTCGATGATGCCAGCTGCACCATGTCGAGTCAGAAACTCTGCATTTGCATGGTCATGGATTCCAAGCATAGCTTCGTTAAGTAGAATGCTAAAGTCAGTCTTCGCCTTGAAGGTCACACCGTACCGCAACGGAACTAGAGTCGACCCTGAAGGGTACTTCAGCCAGATTTCACCAAACCACTCGCCATCTCGGTCAGGGTCGGGAACAGCCGTCTTTGGAGGGGCATGAAGCAATGGCTCTGTCATGAATTGAAAGCTCAAGGTGCTGTTTCCATTAGAAACGAAGGCTCTGGGTAAAGAGGTACTTACCACTGCCAATGAAAGAGAGACCAGGCGGTCAAGTTGTAAGAATTCCGCACGGCTCTGTTCATGATATATGTTGTTGATTCAAACAGACCTAATTCATGAGCAATTTTGGTCGCCTGGACCATGTATGCTGACGACAAAGAATCCATATCAAACATGTTGACGACGGTATTCAGGACAAGGGCAGCTTGCAATGTCGTCAGGCTTCTGTGGTGAGCTATCTCCAATGTCCATAGTCGCCGAGCCTCCTCAAGAAACTTAAAACCAAGGCTACTAGGGTTCCAGAATTCTGCCGGGTCGGAGAAATAGTTTCTACATTGCTGGAATTGATTAGCGACTGCGTAGAGATATGGTTTTGAATATATACTCACACAGCCAACTGCTAGAACAGCATTGACAAGAAGCGGTGAACAGAATGTGCGCGATCCTTTGATCATATCGTCAAGGAAGTAGTCTTTGTGGAAGAATGTGAACCAGTCGTATTCCTGAAGAAAGTATGCCCGGATGAATGACCTCATGATGGTGTCGCTAGCGTTGACGTTGGTCCATTTCGAGGGCACAATCTCATCCAGTCTTGAGTCAATTATGGCAGCTGCGTGATGGGGCCTCAAGTACTGTGCTCGGTGTCCCAGGTCATCCTCTAATCGCCTTGGGACTGCGATGCTGCTGGCATCGTCTCTCTCGCTCCACTCATGTATAAGAGACTTCATGAAAGGGTTGTCTCTGGTCTGCAAATACTCCGGCATGAGTGGAGAATAGATGAATCGATACCGAGACCTTGTTTCAGGCTCCAGTTGTACTTGTAGGAGGAGGTCAGCGCTGCTAAGTTGCCGTGAGAGAGTCTCTGCATCGATTCCGGACTGAATACGTCGGACAATTTCAAGAGCTTCGGCTCGTGGTCGGGTTCGAATAGCTCGATATACAACAGCAGCCGGATGATGTTCTAACAAAGCCTCATATTTGTCTCTGTGTTCGGTGTCGGATGGTAGCCTATAAACGCACTCGAGTTTCCTCGCACGACATGCAGAGCATTGCGGTTTCCCACCGTTACACTAGAAGCAATATTCAGCGAAGTCCAATCAATCTCCCATGTCATTCCATACTCACTCTTATCTTGCGTTGCCGGCATGGCTCACAGGCAATTAGCACAGGGGCTCGCTTTCGTGCCAGAGGGACAGACGAGGATACGTGATCGGAACCTTCCGCGGGCGGAGGAAGAGCAGCTGGCAAAATCTGTCGAAGATTGGCTTCCGGGTTCGATTCAGAGGTTGACGCATTCAAAGCCTCAGGTCGACTTGGATTTCTATGTGGTATCATGGTGGTCTAAGGATTTGTGTACGACGAGGAAATCGGATGCGAGCCAGATCAACAGAACAGACCTAGGCAGGAATTCTGCAACAAGAGCCTAACAATAAACGTATTATTGGCCCCTAAAACGTCACTTTCTTGATTCATGGGCGCTTTTAGCTGAGTCCGACATGATGTCATGGTGGTTTAACCATGATGTGCTCAAAGTCTTGCCTGCGGTAACAGCCCAATCAAAAGATCATTTGTCTTTATTATCGGCCTGGGTGGAACTTTCCAGTGTGTGATATGATTTGATTCGCTGGTAAGCTTGAGCCGAGATCTAACTTTGTTTGTATGGGTGGATGCGAACCAGGAACTCAGCTGGGGTTCATTATGCCCCATCACGATATAGAGCCGAGAAATCGCTATTTGAAATAGATTCTCTGGAGATCACAAATTAAATGACACATTGGAAGACACATCTGGATCTCGATAGAAGTCAGTTTGATTCAAAGATATCATATTCGAGCAATGTACGTTGGTGTCCAAGTATATCAATCCATTCCTCCATGTAGCATATATATCCACCAATCTGATCACAAGACCTCCACGTCACTATTCCCATCACAGAGATCACGATCCGGGCGAGAATTGATTTTCTCATGGTGAAATTTCTTGTAGGTATTTGGGATTTATAGCGCAAATAAAATATGTTACACTATTTTCTCACTACCTTGCTAGAAGCTGACTGGTTTTTTAGGAGTCATTTTCCTACTCATCTTCACAAGGCAGTGTGCGTAGCGAGATGATACCAATTTTATTAGAAAACTCTAAGAGGGCCACATTCTTCGTCAAAGTATAGGAATTATCTAGAGTTGAGACGTCTTCGAGATTCACGCCATTTAAGGTCGTTAAAATAATTACAATCCCTTATTAACCTCTCACAAGACGGAGTCATCTAGAGAAAGACCACTGCTCCAACCGCGACACCAGCGATAGCAACTAGGGAGCCTTTCAGACCTCGAGCTCCATTGGGAACAACAGACGGGGTAGAAGCTTCCGCTTTAGTGGACTGTGTTTGCGAAGGGAGAACAGGCGCAGCAGTAGTCGGCCCAGTCTTGGACATGGATGTGTTGGTAAGCTTCTCGCCGATAGAAGGGCTCTCGCTTTTGCTTTCCTTAGCTTCCGCCGTCTCAGTCGGAGTCTCATCCCCGACGGTGCTCTCGTTCACACCCAGGGTTCTGACTTTGGTTACGACTTCAACTGTCGTCGAAGGCTCAGCAGTGACTACTACCACCACTGTTGTTGATTCAGCTGGCGCGGCGACAAGAGTAGTCCTAGGTCTCCAGCACGAGAGATAAGACGTTCCACGCGTCTCAGTGCCGGTATACCCTGCACATCCTGGCCCATGCTTCGGAGGAGCTCGGCCACCGCCACAGTCGAGAGGATCGCAGATCATGCCATCGTCGGGGTCGAACCAGTGGGCAATTCTATCCTCGCAGGTTGTGTAGCTGGGGGCGGAGCAGCCAAATCCAAGAGCTTGCTTAGCAAGCATGAAAAGTGGAATGGTGTAGGGGAGAGTTGGCTTGTACATATTGAGGCTGTTTAACGAATGAACATTTAATAAGGTTGGAGGGACAGACGTTATTTAAAGTGGATTTTCTTCAGCCAACACAGGGGTCTCGACCGTTTTTGCTGAAGAGACCCGATGACTCGAAAAGTAAGCCGTAACATGGTGCCTCGAACCGTGGTCTTTGCGGCTGTGCTCTGGCTTTACAGCCTTAGACCCATGTTCTCAATGAGATTACCCTCAACAACGATGGGTTAGTTTGAGTAGGAAAGACTGTGATTGGCCCGAAGCTCGTAATCATACCGCTGTGCCGTTTCTTCTTACCCTTTTGAACAGCATGCATAGCTGACATGTTATGATGACCTCTTTCTGGTTTAGTACAATGCAGACACAAATAACTCATAAATGAGCTTCTGGGGTTCTGGGATTCTCAAGCGGGAGATCGCCGGATCACCATGATCTTGCGATAGATCGCTATGAAGATGACATCATATGCTGCTTGCGTAATACTTTCGCATATCCAAGCTGGACAATGTAGGGTTACACCAGGTATCATTTGATTTCGAGCCAAATCCTCCTTTGACACGATGCGACAAGTGTTAGATCCGCAGCACTTCAAATGCTTATCCTTTGGCTTCGATCAAGATAGAACGGCAGAAAGCAACTTTTGGTCCAACTCATTTTGGATTCTGGCCTCCGGATATACCTGACAAATGGGAAAAACGCATCGTTATGCCTCTATCCCGCATTAATTATTGAAGTTAAACACAGCAAAGAATGGATAAACGAAGACTTGGGTACCTGAAAGAGACCAATCATCATAACCATTTAACAACTCCATAACTCTATTCGCCCATGGAGAGTCCCGGGTAGGTAGAGGGTCCGATACCGGCCGGACGATCGATATTCCGGCGGGGTGGCCGCATTCGCGACTCATTCTCGTCCGTTCTTGGCCATATTTCCCTAGAGAACGAGGGGCACCAAGAATTTTCCTAAGCATCAACACTCCAAACACAATGGCCAACGATTCGACGCATACACAATCGCAGGTGTACCTCTCCACACGAGGCGGTGACTATGATGTATTGCACAACCATTTCCAATTCGCCAATTGGACCCAGCTAACACGCAAAAGCTCACCTTCGAGAACGTTGTCCTAAAGGGATTGGCTGCCGATGGCGGTCTTTTCCTCCCTCACGAGATTCCCGCTGCGACAGAATGGGTGCGTACAAACGAGCCAATGCCAAATTCTTGAACTTTTCTCTGTCGGGAACGGCGCGCGATGAACGTATAAGCCAGTGACTAACAAGAACATCAGCAAAGCTGGAAGGATCTCTCGTACCAGGAATTGGCCTTCCAGATCTTCAGCCTCTACATCTCCCGCAGCGAAATTCCCGCCGACGACCTACAAGGCATCATCAATCGAAGTTACTCGACATTCCGCGCAGAGGAGGTCACACCTCTCGTCGACCTCAAGGATAACCTACACCTTCTTGAGCTGTTCCACGGCCCCAGTTACTCCTTCAAGGACTGTGCTCTGCAGTTTCTCGGAAACCTCTTTGAGTACCTCCTCGCGCGTAAGAACGAGGGTAAGGAGGGCAAGGACCGACACCACTTGACTGTTGTTGGCGCGACAAGTGGTGATGTGAGTCACCCATGGCGTGATGTTGCGGCAATATCCTAACAAATGTGCAGACTGGATCCGCTGCTATCCATGGTCTTCGAGGCAAGAAGGATGTATCAGTCACCATCCTACACCCCAAGGGTCGTGTCAGTCCTATTCAGGAGCTGCAGATGACAACATGCACTGATGCCAACGTCCACAACCTTGCCGTCACCGGTACCTTTGACGATTGCCAAGTAGGTCTAGACTCTTGAGCCAGATAGTACGTCACTAACAAGATACAGGACATCGTCAAGGCCCTCTTTGGCGACCCCGAGACTAACGCTTCCCTGAAGCTCGGCGCCGTCAACTCCATCAACTTCTCCCGAATCCTCGCTCAGATCGTTTACTACTTCCACTCATACTTCTCCCTGGCCAGGAAGAACCCCAACTTCAAGGTCGGCGACAAGGTCCGATTTGTTGTCCCCACCGGAAACTTTGGAGACATCTTGGCTGGATACTTCGCTACTCGCATGGGTCTCCCCGTCGACAAGCTTGTCATCGCGACTAACGAGAACGATATCCTTGATCGATTCTGGAAAACTGGTAAATACGAGAAGCAGCCCGCCAAGGGCCCAGAGGCAGAGGGTGGTCTCAAGGTCGATGGAGCCAAGGCTCACGAGGAGGGCGTCAAGGAGACACTCAGCCCTGCTATGGATATTCTGGTTTCTAGCAACTTTGAGCGTCTTCTCTGGTTCCTGGCTTACGAGTTTGCTGCTACTGTCGGCATGGATGTTGAGTTCAACAGAAAGCAAGCCGGTCAAGAAGTTGACGCTTGGCTCAAGGACCTTAAGGTCAAGGGCGGCTTCGGCCCCGTCTATGTGGACGTCCTCAACAGCGCCCGCAAGACTTTCGAGAGTGAGCGCGTCAGCGATCCTGAAACCCTTGAGACCATCAAGAACATCTACGAGCAAGTCGGATACGTCCTGGATCCCCACTCTTCCATTGGTGTCACCGCTGCTTTGCGATCCGCCCAACGCGCAGAGGCCAACGTCCCCCACATCTCCCTCTCCACAGCGCATCCTGCCAAGTTCGCCGGTGCTGTCGAGCTTGCTCTTAAGGACGAGAAGGACTTCAACTTCCAGGAGAAGGTTCTGCCTGAGGAGTTTGTAGGTCTTGAGAAGCTGCCCAAGCGTGTCTCTGATGTGTCAAATGACTGGAAGGCCGTGAGGGAGCAGGTCAAGGAGCAGGTTGAGAAGGAGCTCAACGGAGAGCGTTAAAATCAGTTTGAGATGATAAGGTGTTGACCCTGGGTTTCTGGTAAATATTGTTTAGAAGCTAGTAGCATGTTCAAAAGAAAGAAAGATATTAGACGTATTAACCGAACTTGATGACTTGTTGACTGCAGTGCCAATTGCGTCTACCAATGTAGGATGAGTCTGATGTGCAATCTAGGGATCTTTCTAAGCTTCAGAGATCTTGTTCATTCTGTTTGATACCGCGAAAGACACACAACATGTATAGCATTCGAGTGATCTAGGCATGAGAAAAACACTAACCCGTCGTCCTCTGAAATTTTAGTATGTTCTCACTTGCACTCATAACAACTTGTTTGATATAGTTAGCTTTTATATCCATTCGACTTCAAGACCAAGCCCGAATTAATCTTTCAGATATGTTATGAGATCGATGATGTTCTGCACCAATGTCAGACTTCTTGGAGTTTCCCCTAGTCATGGACTGAAATTGAAAAACGTATCTATCTCTGCCAGCAACCACAAAATCTTATGATGTCCTCCAGCCACTCAAGCTTTATTCCCAAACTGTCCAGGATGTATCTTGGACGTCATCCGTCGAGTAGCAATTTGATCGCAGAACTCAACAACCCTAACAACCTTTGATCCATCATCGTTAAAATCCAACGTCCAAGCATGTTCCATAACCAGCTTCTCACCATCCTTGAATTCCATATTCGACACAGTTGTTGCAGCCGCTCTTCGGATATATACATCGATAGTCAGATTATAGATATCGAGTGTCTTGATAGCGCCTTGCTTGAGATTGGCTACCATGCCTGCTTGGTATGCTTCATTATCGTGAGACCAGTCGGGAGATACTCCGAACCAGTCACATAGAGAGATGGGCCGGTAGAAGCGCCTGCACTTTGCGTCGACATCCCGGTTGATGACAGCTGGATCATTGCGTTCTCCAGACTCAACGTAGGCGGCGAAGAACTGCCTTGTAGTTGCTTCAATCGCGCCTCTGAGATCTCTAGAAGACATCTCCAATCATCGATATCCCTAGCTGGTGGTCTTTTTACATTCTGGTAGAAGAATTTCAATCCAAGAGCGAGGCCAAGACTTTATAGACCTTCTCGTAACACGTCCGGGTCAGCTTACGAGAAGCACTTACTCACAGGATCGGGAGTGATCCAACGAATCACGTAAGCAATTGACCATTCATTAGTTGGACTATCTATGTAGAGTTGGAAATCGCTCCCGCTTGAACTCTTTCTCGCATCATAAATCGTTCAGGGGCCAGATGTAAATGAGAGATTTGACAACAGGATGAGGAAGACTTATAAAACATCAGCGAAAAGGTGTCAAGGTGGCTGGTCACATCTCACAGTTACCGCATCGGGATCACACATCACTTCGGATAGTAATTAGCGACATAGATTGCATATCGAACAAGTTTGACGGTAAATCATTCATGTATTGCTTTAACTCCGTTTCATTATCATGTTTCCTGTTCGTCAAGCGACTGTAACCGGGGCTGCAACTCTTCAAAATTTGACTTGCCTTCCTCGTCCGGATACGCCTGGAAGACTGTCCTCCTCATGATCCGCCGTGGGGCTCTGCGACCAGTGAACAACTCGAATTGAGCAAAGCCCTGCTCTGGTAACATGTCAAGACCGTCCATACTGACCCATCCGCGATGTGACTCCTTGCGAAATTGGGCGAGAAAAGGTGTATCTAATGTTTTGTACCCAAGCTCGATTGCGACTCCCCCTGTACGACTTCCCAGCCATTCGTTGGGGAGATTGAGTTCAGGAGCGGGGACGTTTCCAATACGATGGGTTGGGATACATGAAACAATGACCGTTGGTAAGCGAAACTCTGCTGGCCAAGCGTCTGCCATTGACTCGATGACATGGAAGCGGGACTGTTCGCTACCTGCACCAAGAACACCGAAGTCCTTCCTCTCAAGAACTTGTCTAAAATGTGACGCCATCTTTTCGGCGTTCTTGGGCGTTCGATTATATATAACAATATTCTTGATGCCGACTTGAAGCATAGCATATACCGTGGCTCTGGCCATGCCGCCTGCTCCAACGACCAGACCGCAACTACTGGACACAACAGCGTTGGCGGGAGACAGGCCACGCCGAATGCATGCGCGAATGCCGATCCAGTCAGTATTTTCGCCATAAAGAGCTTTGATCGGTCCTGATCGGTTGACGCTATCAAAAAAGGCAGCGCCCGTGGGGATTGAACCATCGTCAGCTAAAAAGCGAATGGGTATCAGTGTGTTGACAGCGCCGATGGCCCTGGCATGATTGCTTAATGAGTGGGTCAATGTTATAATCTCGACCTTGAATGGGAGGCCAACAGAGGCACCGCCGAATTCAGGATCCTCGATCAAATGTTTGATCCCTCGAAGGGACGAACAGGAAACTGGCTCATAGGTATGTGGAAGACCGCAGGCCTTCAATGCTGATGTATGCATTGCAGGCGATAGACTGTAGCTGACGTTAGCCCCAAAGACATAGAGCTTCATTTGATCGTATAAGAAAGAGGAGAATAGAGCGGATGTCGCGCCCACAGCGGTGATTGATGGTGTAATGGGTGGTCTGGGTTTGACCCGCTCCAGTGAATCCGGTCGAACCACGGTAAGGATGCGGTTAAAGACCTGGGAATTGCGGCCCAAGGTGCCAGAGTTGTAGGAGATTAGAGGAATCTTGGGGCCTGTCAATGAGTCTACTGCGGTCTTCAGATGATGGATACGAAAGTTATCTTCAGTGGTCGTGGCAGGTCGGATCAGCCTTGCAATATGACAGCCAAGGTTATTGGCCTTTTTGTACCACGAGAGCCATATTGGAGAATCCCATGGTGGCGAATCTTTAACAATAAAGCAGTTCCCTATTATTTTGGTCCGCTTTCGGATCGAGATTATGCGTGAGATGTGGACATCCTCAAGTCTAAGGTCCACGGTCATCATTTCCGGGGCAAGTCGTACGGTATGATGGATGAGCTCGAGATAGACGCGCAGTACCTCATCAGTAGCTGCATGTGGGAGAAAGAGGTGAAGTATTATGGGGAGTATTGTGCTTCTTCTAACGATGCCAACACCTTTGGTGATATCAGCAAGCAGTTTCGCCTTGATCTTGGGAGTCAGAGTGCCTTGCTCAGCATTATCTGCTAGGTCATGAACGACGATCTGGACCACGTCTGCTCCAGTAACATGCTCTTCCACATCCACACGATCGCTGAGAACATCTGTAAGAGGAATGGATGTTGCATAGGTGAATTGTCTCTCTTCAGCGGGGATTTTTGAGAGTGGGAATGCTGAATCCATGAAGGGTATTGTACCTGCTGGATAGACAAGAGACAGGAATTTAAGGAAATGTCTCTCAACATGTTTTAAAGTCAGGTACGGAGCAGGTGATCTTTGTGTTAAGGATGTCCCAGCGAGTGATGATTTGATTGCCTTCTCAGAGACATTGAAGAACTCAAAGTTGGTGCATGATCTGAAGATAGAGTTGCTAACGTCGAGAAGATTGCGGATTTTGGCATCGTCGCGGAGCTTCAAATGATTTTGAATGGCATCGGCATCACGTACAATGTGAATAACGGGATTGTTGGCGGCAAACTCGCGTAAAAGGCTCTGTACACGGCTCTCCATCCACGAGCAGACAATGATATATCCCGTAGGATGGCGCTGCAGGACGGACTGCAAGACCCTGGCTTGTTGCTTATAACACTCAGTAGACCCATGCTCGGACTTATAAGCGGAACTCGAAAGGCCGATGGCTCTTTGGAAAGCAGGCTCGAGGTCAATGACCTTACGATCCATGGCAGACGACGCCATAACAGCCAATGTTGATTTCCCGGCACCGCGCATACCAACGAGAACCATGGATGCATCTGAAATGAAGTCCGGGACCTCCCCAGTCATGGGAGGGAATGTTGGAGATGGCGTGCGAGTAACACCATCATGCTGGTCTGCATTGGAGGGTGCTGCGGAGCGGGAACCGGCCCGCGAGTTGATTCGAGAAGGGGATTGAGATTGCGGTTGAGAATGAGATTGGAGTGTTTTGCTGAACTTAAAGGACTGCGTTGGCGGCGTTGTCGAATCGAGGCTGTCATGAGGAATCTCGCGGTCGTAGTGGATGTTTCTCGTTCGGCCATGACCGTTGGATCGCAGGAAGGTATCGTCGTGGCCAAGCATGGCCCCGAGGGACCGCTTGATGCCTGCCATTTCGTGTTGCATATCGTTGGGCTGTGTTGACCAGCGTAAAATCAGGAAGGCGCCATATTAGCACGTTGCGTAATGTGAGTTTTCGGTATTTCGGAAGAGCTTGAGAAGAGGATGCTAATTGCAGGTGGGCTGACCGAAGTACAGTGAGTCTGCTTGTCAAAGTGGGTGATGGATCTGGTGTTCAGCAGGTGCTCCCACCAGACAATCCGGGGCAAAACAGAGTGATTGGCTGGTAAAGTATTTATCCGCCCCGCTCCGAAGCCACCACCAATAGCGCGGAGTCGATTTGGCGCTTTCGGAGGCTTGAACCTTCGCGCACGAGCTGGTCTCTAACTCGGGTCAGCAACTTAACAGAATTATTCTAGAGCCCCCAGATTCTCCCCGCATCGTATTCATCTCATTGCATCGCATTGCCTTGTACCATATTGCAACACGGTCATGATCTGCATGATAATGGCACAGGCATTCCATATCTGAGCCGAGCTTTATCGACATGGGATCAGTACCGGCACCGTCATACTAGCCAGCATTCATCTTGATCCCCTACCTTACCCTCGTCTCCCCTCTCTCTTCTCAGTTCGTCATGCCTGCTGCCCTCTCGGTGCAGGTAGCTTCATTGTTGTTTGGCTCAATTTATCCAAGCAATGCCTCCTAGGAAACGCGAGAACGATGCGGAGACCAACAGCGCGACCGCGGCAACATCAGCGCCTGCCAAGCGTCAACGAGTCTCTCTCGCATGTGATTCGTGTCGCACAGCCAGAGAAAAGTGCGATGGCGCCCGTCCACATTGCGGAACATGCGCCGCCCAGAATAGGGCATGTTCCTATACGCCCGCGTCCCGTAAGAGAGGCGTGCAAACGGGTTATCTACGAACAATTGAACTGTCGCTGGCTTGGCTGTTTGAGCAGGTTCCTGGATGCGAGGGCGCTCTGCATAATTTACTTACGCAAAATGACGGAGCAGACGGCACCCGTATCCTCGCGACGAAGGACAAGGCGGGTCATCGCCTGTATCGACGATGGAGTAAGAGTCGAGTTCACAAAGACATTGGCAGATTGTTGTCGGATGAGAAGACCACGCAGAATGACATGTCTGCAGACGAATCTGGGACAGAAGATAGTAGTCCTGTCGGGCCTGGTCTACTCGAAGTCAACCCATCACCTGGGCTCTCAATTCCAGGCGCCAATCCATCACCTTCCAGCGCACCGACAGCCTCCTATGGTATCAATGACAAGCCACAATCACCTGCCAAGCTAATATTGCCCCCTCATTGGAGACGTCTTATCGATATTTACATCTCATATACTCATAGCTGGTTCCCGATTCTTGATCCCGGGGTCATGACCAGTATAGCCTTAACGTATCCTCCAGAAGGTGTTGCGATCTCGGCCAAGCCCTCTTCAGCGCTCCACGCTCAGCTTTGGGCTGTGTTTGCTGTATCTTCTTTTCAAGACGAGGCATCCTCAGAACCCTCGCGTCACAATGGGTACTCCTCTGGTGAAATTTACTCAATATCTCGACGACTCATACCTCCCGACGACGAAAATCTGGAAATGGCCCATATTACCTCACTCCTTCTTCAATCCCTAGTTCTGCTTGGTCAGAGGAAAACCATGTCAGCATGGACCCTGATAGGACGAGCCTCACGTCTTGCTTTATACAATCAGGCGACAGCATCCCACATGTTTCCAGTCAAGCAGGATGGCGAGATTTCCCTAAACCATAATGAGGTGAAGATTCTTGTAGCGAGCTTCATTCTGGATTCTCTTGCTTCTCTTTGCCTTGGACAGTCGCAAGTGACTTCGGGTATCCGATATAACCTGCACTCCGTGACGATAGGAGAGATACTCGACCTTAATGACGGTTGGGCTTCTGTATCGGGATTTGGGCAAGTGTCTGTTGATAAAGAATCAACACCAGATTGTGCATCACCACTCTCGACTTTCCACCAACTTTTTGCTTTCTGTAGACTTTGGGGAGCCAGCACAGATGCAAGATCATATGATGGTCACAATGCTCGGCGAATCACCCCTGAAGATCTAGTCAAAAGTTTGGATGCTCGATTTTCGTTTTGCAATTCTCTAATTTTTGGAGGTTCAACGCCAAGAGTTCCATCTGCACACTTACTTCAGGGCATGTTCCTGGCTATCACCTTAGATTTGGTACCTGGACACCGGCCTTCTCTCCTTTCCAATTTCATAGAGGTTGTAGAGTCTTGTCTGGAAAACTTCGGACCAGGTGGCACACCTCCAATCATAACAATTTTGATGGAGATAGTGCAACAACACAGTCATGGGAGCCGAATGCAAGAACACGATCGAAATAAGTGGAATGCGATTATGGAAACGCTTGCAGACACTTGGAAACCCAAAAACCAAGGGCCAGATGCATCTAAAAACAATCACAACACGCCGGGATCCGTGGACCCCACACACCACTCGATAGTTAGCCCGTCATTCCTGGATGAGTTATCAACCACCTCTCATCCCTCGCATCACATTGGTCATCCTACCCCTATCACATCCGGGGAACTGGAACATGAGCTTGCTCGGATGCAACAGCGACAAAAGGAGCAGCAAGCATTACCATACGAACGACAACGATATCCTAATGAACGTAGCCCAGCTACCTCACACTCTATATACACGCTTACACCTAACTTGACATTTCATACACTCAATACTCCATCCCTTGACGGCCAGATGGGGTCAATATCCCATAACGCAAGTATGCCAAGCCAACTGCTGGACTACGACGCTATCCTGGATGAACTTGGATCCATAGACTGCGAGGACGGTATCGGGGTGGACCCACAGTTTATGACCAACTTGGGCTTCGCACCAGGATGTGATCTGGGCGAGATGTTTCAAGGTGATTTTGGGTCATGATTTAATGCAATATAATTTACATCACGCGGCTGCACATTCAGCCCTGAAGACCGATTTCCTAATGATGTCCTGGCGAGTTTAAGTGTGGCAGGTCATTATGCGCGCCTGTTACAATTTGCTGAAGAGTGCCGCCGAGTTTACTACTGAACGAGGATGATATCGATCTCTTCCTCGGATGCTGATGTTACCTGGGGTACGCGGTCGGTTAACCGAATTGTTATTCACTAATGTCCAAAGGTCCTGGGGATAAGGGATACGCCGACATCGCGGTGTGACTAGAGAAACACAGGGATAAATAATGAGGTTGAGGGTTCATCCCCGTTGAGTGACGAAACAAGGTTAGATCCGCGGCCACATGGGTGAACTGATGCGGAGACCCCAGAACAACCCGAGTCAATTTGTGCCGCTATGGATAAGTGTTTATCCTACCGCATGGCATCTCGGCAACGCAACACTTGAGCACTGACGTTTACAATGATGACAATCTCAATTTCATCCTTGGACGGAAGCATATTCTTCCCCCACAGATCCAACCCCGCAAACCCCGGACTGGTAACTCCATCTTTGGAGGAGCAATTCGGCTGTTGAATGGAGATGAGCCCTTGCTGGTCTAGATTTGACACTAGTTTTGGAGAAAGACTAGGGGCAACTGGGTCAATCCACGCCGATATAAATCTTTGCCCCCCATCGACCTTGTATTTACTTTTGGTTCTCCAGTTCCTCCACAACCTTCTTTCCAACCTTATCTTACCAACGGTTGCAAACTCTTCAAAGCAGCACAGTCGAGTTTAATCTTGGACCGCCGCAATCATGGGCATTTTAACTCTCAAGGAGGATCGGCCTACGCCAAAGGCCGTCTACAACTGGCGCGTCTACGCATGCGCCGCCATTGCATCAATGGCTGCGTGTACCATTGGCTACGATTCCGCCTTCATCGGAACAACCCTAGCTTTGCCCTCATTCGTCAATGAGTTCAACTTTGCTAGTTACGATCCTGATGCGCTCGCCTTGACTAAGCAGAACATCGTCTCTGTTTACCAGGCTGGTGCCTTCTTTGGCTCTCTATTCGCCTATGTCAGCAGTTACTTCATCGGCCGTCGGTACTCACTCATCCTCTTCTCACTCGTCTTTATGGTTGGCGCCGGTATGATGCTTGGCGCCAATGGCGATCGCGGCCTCGGCCTTATTATCGGTGGACGCGTCCTGGCTGGTCTCGGTGTCGGTGGCTGCTCCAATATGACACCGATTTACATCTCTGAACTCGCACCCCCTGCCATTCGAGGCCGTCTTGTCGGTCTCTACGAGCTCGGATGGCAAGCTGGTGGCCTTGTTGGCTTCTGGATCAACTACGGAATCAACCAGCACATGCCTTATGCTCCCGGCCAGAACGAGAATGCTTGGCTTATTCCCTTTGCTGTTCAGCTTATTCCCGCCGGCCTGCTTCTCGTCGGCGCTATCTTCATCCCTGAGTCCCCTCGATGGTTGTTCTCCAAGGGCAAGCGCGATAAGGCTATCCAGAACCTTTGCTGGATGCGAAACCTTGACCGAAACGACTTGTACATTGTGGAGGAGATCAACTTTATCGACAGCGAGATTGACCGTTTCAACAGCGCTGTTGGTGCTGGTTTCTGGAAGCCTTTTGCAGCTCTCAAGAACCGTAAGGTTCAGTGGCGTTTCCTCCTTGGTGGTCTCCTTTTCGTGTTCCAGAACGGTAAGCACTCCCGGCTTCTATAAACTTTCAATGACTAACAACTCCATAGGCTCTGGCATCAACGCCATCAACTACTACAGCCCCACCGTCTTCCGAAGTATCGGCATCACCGGTACAAACACAAGCTTCCTCACCACTGGTATCTTTGGTGTCGTCAAGACTGCCCTTACCTTTGTATGGCTCATGGTTCTCATCGACCAAATGGGCCGCCGAAACCTTCTCATGATCGGTGCGGCTGGTGGTGCTTTCTGCATGTACTTCATCGGTGCTTACATCAAGATCGCCAACACCGAGTCCAAGCTTGCCAGCGGAGAAGACGTTTCTCTGTCCTCCGGTGGTATCGCTGCTGTCTTCTTCTTCTACCTGTACACCGCCTTCTACACCCCCTCATGGAACGGTACCCCTTGGGTTCTTAACTCTGAGATGTTTGACCAGAACACCCGATCTCTTGGTCAAGCCAACGCCGCCGCCAACAACTGGTTCTGGAACTTCATCATTGCCCGCTTCACCGAGCAAATGTTCCGCGCTTGGGGCTTCGGCGTTTACCTCTTCTTTGCCTCTCTCATGATCATCTCCATCTTCTTTGTCTTCTTCTGCATCCCCGAGACCAAGGGTGTTCCTCTTGAGGCCATGGACAAGCTCTTTGAGACTAAGCCTATCTGGAAGGCTAACAAGATTGTCATGGAGGAGTTGAGACTCCAGGACGAAGAGTATCGACACAACGTTGAGGGTGTTGATCTGCGAGAGGAGAAGGCCAATGCCGAGCAGGTTGAGCAGAAGGCTTGAGTAGTTTATAAGAATTAGTCAAAGTTGAATCCAAAATTCTATATATTTCTTGTTAACTTGTATTTGTGTCGCTGTTTACTCTGTGATTTGTCGTCCTGTGACATTGTTGTTGAAATGGTGTCTTACAAGGACCTACACGATACTGGAACCCAGGGTGGCATAAGGACAGCTTTAGTTCCAATAAGAGAAAGCTTTAGGTAACTCTAGTCTAGAACTAAGTAAGAATTTGCCTAACCTTCATGTACCTCCGGTCCAAACAGTTAAATTTGAAGACTCCTATAGCGTCGTGGTACACTTCAAACTTTTGCCACATAATATTATCGATCTACTTTCTTTTTCTCGGGTAGTCTTACTTCATCGATCGGCGTCAAGACTATTCCTACCGTTCGGTGACAATCGGCAGGTTTAGTATATGGGTACTTGTCCACACGAACAGAAGAGTAGTCTTGATGTTTTTGCCAGCTAGCGATGAATTTACACCACAGCATATGGCCTATGGTCAAGATGTAATGTTCGCTGCACTGTCAACATCACTGGAGGCTACGTTGTGTCTGGTTATGATATTCATGCCATCAAAGTAACACCTAGTTGCCTGAGGCGTTCCCCAAATCTGTATTACTTGATTTTCAAAGATCCTCGTTCCATGCATTATATATGATCTCGTAGGAATTACATATTAGGGATCATTTTTCTAATATAAATCAGAAGCATTGAATTTGAAGACTCGCTAAGAGGCTTACAATACCCTGGCGCTGTGACGACTTCTCTTACAGTAACCACCCAGCACCTCCAAGAAACAGAATACCTCCAATGGTGGCACCAAAAACTACACCTGCCGTCTTTCCCCGAGACAGATTGGAATCTGAAGTTGCGTCTGTCTCCTCGCTGGCAGCTGCAGTCGTGGGTGATGGCTCAGTGGTAGGCTTCGTGGTTGAAGGTTCCTCAGTCGTTGTAGGAACAACAGTCTGGCTCTCTTTCTTGTCTGACCCGGGTACGCTGACATTGAAGTTAATGGAATTAGCCAAGACGCCGTAGGACTCGGACTTGGACAGCAACTGAAAATAGTACATGGAGTCCTGGCCAACAACAGAACCTCCGCTAGCGTTGTATTCAGCCTTCCACTCGGTCAGAGTTACTACCGTGTCTGTCAGCAAAGTCCACATAATATAGCGCTCTTGTGTGTCCTACCGTCTAGCTTCTTCCCGTGAAACGTTTCGTCATCCATTTGCCAGAGGTTTAAGATGACGCCGTCCATATGACTGTGCTCGAATAAAATCTGGATTTTATCCCCAACATTGTAGCGTACGTTGTTGCTATGATCACGACCAAACTTTGACCGCTCGTTGTCCTGTGGCGGCTTGATAAATCGATTTCTACAGTATGCCGAGTTGGGGAAAAGAGAAAGTCCAAGACTGAGGACAATGAAGAAGGACACCATGTTGAAGGGGTTCACGGCCATAGAGCAGGATGTCCGAGAGAAGTGGCAGGGTCACTCTGGGGCAGATACGTACAAGGTATCGTTTATATAGAGCTCAGCAAAGGCGGAGATTTTCAAATTAAAAGGGATGCTGATAATATCTTGGCGTCACGCGTTGAGCCACGATGTATGTATATCCCAGCAACGTACTGGGGGCTAACAATGATCTGACTTGAATCTGAGCCGCCAAACACTAGCTGGGAGTCGTGTCTCTTTCTCTCGCGACATCAATCCACCTGTTTGAAATATCTAGACACAATCACCTCACGGCTTTGATGCCCGTGTTCTCAAACAGATCAAATCAATAATTACAGGTTCGATTGTAAACCCAAGGCTGGCCTCGACCCCTTTCTCTTTCTCTTGGCAGAAATCTTAAGTGCATAAACGAGTGGAGAACACTGCAGCCAACACAGCAACCAACACGAGGTCGCATCAGGCACAGCCAGTTGACAAGCAATCGACTTAAGCGGCGATTTCCTACTCAGGAAGGCAGTTGAATTAAATCTGGAAACTAGAAGACATCAAAAATCCAACAACATACGCTCGGAACGGGGCTTCCCGGGATGCCTTAAGGATAGCAGGTTTGGACTGAATAGTAAAAGACTTTTAGGTAACTTGAATTCAAAATGAGGTGGTGCTTGTCTAATCTCCATCTACCCTTCGATTCAAATACCAAGATTTTCTGAACAGGCATAATCCGCGAAGAACTGAGGATCGATATTCAAGACCTCGCCAAGTCGCATAATGAGATCTGGGCTTATGTCTTCGATGAGAAGTAAACGTTTGACTTTGGGCGGAGTGATGGTTGCTAATACTACGAAATCTCTTGCTGTGACAAGTTGAGACTGTGAGAGACGAGTGTCCAGTTCGTTATAGGGAAAATCTACGAAAACAATTCGACTTTCACGGCGACCTTGCTTGTCGAGGTACTGGGAGTCTCTGTATGCATGGGTTATCCCGTACTCGAAGCCTCACAAAGTCGGCATATGTTAGACAGGTCATTTTGTTTCAATATCTTATAATCGCCAAACGGTTGTTGAGAAATCGAGGTGTGAAGTTATCATACGAAAGGTCGACGTCACGGCTCGGCTATCTACTATATATGATAAAATCAGGGTCGGGAAACAGATATTATCGATATATCTACAGCATTCCATGTTCTTTTCTCTCCCATGAGCCTGGAATCTACAGTCAGGCTCCGCTGGGCTTGCGGTTATGAAATCCTGATGTCTAGAGGCGGCATATAATTGGTAGCCTCGTTTTTAATAAACGCTGCATAGCCAACACATCTGTAATTTTGAATAGGAGTTTGCATAATATGAGGCAATGAAACCACAATCTTGGGCGGGGTCGAATGATCTTATCTCCATTCTCTTTTTATTCACTCCCTGTTCAATACCTTCCGTATGCTTACTATCATTGGGCTGACCATTGGCTATAAGTTCCGCAGTTCGACAACAACCAAGAAAAAGAAGAACGTAACTCATGAGGACTTTCTTCCTGAACAGAGCTACATCGCTGTCACTCCCAGCTCATTAGATTTACTAGCGTGATCAAGTCTTGGTCTAAGATAGACTCTGATTTCATTGCAAGCTTGTGATGATATTCAAATGATAGTCCTGATCATGCTTATATCAAATAGCCTAGTAGAAAGGACATTCTTATTCCAGCAAAGTTCCTGCTTAAACAACCTCTCGAGTCTGGACTTGCGACTGATGCTCTTCCTCCTTTGAATCTCCAAAGTGGATCTGCTTCTCGACGGCAGCGACGGTCTTCTCCTTGAGACTCTCGTCCTCGAACACTGTAGTGATAGGTTAGCTCCTGTGATATAGGTCAAGGGTTCTGAAAGAAACGTACTAAAAGCAAGCTCCTCGAGGGTGCGGCCACTGGTCTCGGGGTAGAGCAGGTAGACGATGCAGAACTCGAAGCAAATCCAACCACAGTAGATGGCCAGGTATCGCCACTTGATGGCGTCGAGGGCAATCGAGTTGACGTTTGTGGAGAAGAAACCTGCGAGCTTTCCAAAGATTTGCTGGGTACCAATACCACGGCTTCGCATCGAGTAAGGCCAGAGTTCGATCAGGTAGGCTAGAGAGTGTCAGTATATTTCCATCACGATCACTATAGAGGCTTTTGAACTTACTATATGTGAGCGCATTGTTTCCGATGTTGTAGGTTGGCGCGTAGGCAAAGTAAAAGAACAGAGCAGCGATACCGGCAGCATTGTTTTTGGTGCCTTCAGGAGCAGCCTGGATTCTCTCAAGAGAAACAGTGATACCAATAAAGGCACACAGCATCAGAGCAGCGGAAAGCATGTACATGTGTCGACGCTTGAAGCGAGTGATAATGAGAGCAATGGCGGTGGCATTCATCAAACTCCAGCAGGCGTAGGCGAGGTTGATGCGGGTCTTGACTGATCGTTCGGTGTATCCCATCATTTCGAAGAGCACACTGGAGTAGTAGCTCAGAAGAGTGTTTCCGGAAAGTTGAGTGAAGAGGCCGATGAAAATGGTGACCAAGAAACGGCGACGCATACCAGCTGTGCGCACAAGCTCGAGCCAGGACTGCTTGGACACTTCCATCTCGGCCTTGATGGTTTCGCGGATCTGAACAATTTCGGCTTGGACGAGCTGGGAGTTGACGTCGCCTTCGGCGTGGTACTTGACGAGAATTGCTGCGGCCTCTTCAGCGCGGTCCTTGGAGACGAGGAAACGAGGAGACTCGGGGAGAAGACTATCAACAGTTAATATCAATAAAGGGCCGGGCCTACCAACTATTAGAACTTACAAGACAGTGGCGATCTGGAGAATAGAGGGGATAATCTGCAACAAGGAGGGAAGACGCCAGGACCAGTTGCTCTTGGTATCAGTGGTGGCGATAGCAATGGCAGAAGCCAAGATCTGACCAACAAAGTACGAAGAGTTGAACAGTGAAGTCAAAACAGCTCGCTCCTTGGGATATCCCAGCTCTCCGATCAGGGCAGCGCCAGAGATGATACAGAAGAGGATACCGGCTCCGAGAATCATACGGGCAACAATGTACATGCCGACTAGGAGTTTTAATTAGCATGAACTCGGGAAACATTACAACTCGACTTCTTACCGTGCTGCGCGAAACCCTGGATAATAGCTCCGAAAACCATGATCCAAGAGCCGAGCATAATGGACCATCGACGACCGAACTTCTGAGCAAACCAGGGAGCAATGGGGACGGCGAAGATGGAGCCAAGCTGGTACGAGGAGTTGACGAAGCCGAGCAGACCAGGTTCGATAGCCCAATCACCCTTGTCGTTCGTTCGGCCATTACCCAGATCTGTAAGAATTAGTCAGTTTGTATTTCGCTTTTGCCCAGATATCGCGGGTTCGTACAGTGATGGAAGTATGGAGAGAACTGAAGAGTGTTGATGAGTTGCGAATCGAAACCAGAGGTCATCTCGACACCCATACAGCAGAAGAACAGCCACAGGTACATGCGGCGCAGATTCGGCTTCTTGTACCATGGTGTCTTGTCCTCCTCGACGAGGCGAGTGACGATGGGGTCGGCTGCGCTGCCTACGTTGACCATCTTGACGAATTGTGAGCAAGGGCAGATGCGGTTAGTTGGCTGTCCGTTCTACCGGTAGTCTGAGGAACCAACACTGGATTGTTTTCTGGGGATACTGCCGATCATATTATACTCGAGATACTCCAGGTTTTATCGTTTATCCCCCGCGCTGCGGTTAGATAAGTGAACCCCATCCAACGACCTAGCGGTAGGGATTTCCGAAACCTCCGCATACAGGCTGAAGAGGTTGTCTGGGGAAACGTGGAGTCTCCGCATGGAATCAGGGAAAGATAGGGTAGCATTCCATCAGGCCATTCGCTCGCATCTGACTCCAAATCCTGGTCTAGCTTCCTTGATACCCCAGAGCGGACTCTCGAGCCGAGGGAGCTGCAATATTCGGTCCAAGTTTGCGGTTAAACGGACCGGCTGATGTTTGCTTGGCCCCCAGCCACACGAGTCATTGCTATTGGCTCGAGCTTATGTTTAAACCGCCGATCATCCCGCCTTTTAGTCCTTAGTCTTACGGGATAGCTTTATGCCAGATCTAACCTCACCTAACACCCAATCCTTATTCTCTAACCTGACACATGACTCTGCCGAAATTGCGGGGTTACGTAGCAGTCAGCGACGCGGACATATTTCCATTTCCCGTGCTTACTCTTCTGCTACTCTGTCTGGTCATGGCCAATAAATTTCCCATCAATTCCATGCGTTGATGACCGGGGACCATCGTGGAGAGCCGGGGTGGTGCAGGGCGAGAGGTTGACACTCGACCTTTTTGCATGGAACATGCAATAATAGCTGACCTTGTTACACCGTTTGTCGTGAATGGTCTTAGGGATATAAACGTCAATAGCGGTAGAATAGCCGGTAAATGATGTAGTCAGCCACTTACATCAGCGCTCCATGTCAAATGGTGCTGACGTTGAACCCGAACTTACACAAACTTATGCTTACACGGGGTGTCCTGAACACAAACCCAGAAGCCTTCTCGAAGCCAGGGTTCCCATCATATCTACCTAGACAAGAAGCATTAAGCTCGTCTCGCTCATTTGGAGAAAAAGGGTCACACTCAGCCCATCCCCTGTCTTCAGCTCGTCAACCGTTCGCCTGGTAAAAGCTGGTATGAGCCGGCTTACAGGCTAAACTACCCGTAGCGGTCAATTCTTTAAATACCTTGGCATTCTCCCCAATTCATCAGGGCCCTTTTGCTTGGAGGGTCGACAGTGAACCCTCCCAATGACTGATTCAAAATAACGTGGGGGAAAAGTCTCCCAAATCTGGGGTGCAGCCATAGTGTCTCTGGATAGCTTTCCATTTCCGGACGAATCCTTCAGCCTTTCTCATTCTTTATTGAGATGCTTGCTTTTTTTTATGATGTTTGTCTGATGCCAAGACTGTTTTTATTCAGAAGCACTTATGTTCGGACCGAAGGGCATGACACATTCCTACGCGTGGTCTGCGTGGTCTATACCCGGGTCATCGCCGCGAACAAGCGAAGGAGAGGGCTGACAGAGTCCCTCTATACGATCATGAATGCATCCAACAGTAAACGAATATAGCAAGGAAAGGCGAACCGCCTTTCGGCTGAAGGTGATATTTGTAGTGTATGGAGCTTGGCAGAATGTCGCTGGTACTTTTGAGGATTGGCAATATGCAGTCATCAAGCAAAGCCGTTGAGGCGTGACAAGATCTGCGTCTACAGGGAAGGTCGCCGGCTTGAGCTCCGTAGGGTAGGATGCAGGAAGACTTTGTGATCGACAGTTTTGAACACACGTGGGTGAGGGGGAAGATTGTCGTGCTCTTACGAAGGGAAATCATATTATTTCCAATTTGACGGTGGGCTATCATCAAAAGGGCGTGTGGTCTAGGGGTATGATGTTCGCTTCGCATCTTTGTTCCGAATTTCGGACTCGTGCAATTGCGAAAGGCCGTGGGTTCAATTCCCACCTCGTCCAACCTTTTGCCGTTCTTGCGAAGAAATAATTTTTTAATTTCCACATCGACTAACTGATGGCAAACCTCACGATGTGTGGAATTTACTAAGGTAATGGCAGCATAGTGTGTAAACTGAGGGCGGCCTGGCTGGTGCCTCCCAAAGCACCCTTGTGGGTCCAGACCGCACATCTAACCCGATGCATCCTTCATGCATCACTTACATTCTAGCTGTCAAGGTACTGATGACCAAGTTAAGATACTGGCAAGTCATCAATTTTCTAATTAATGATTCAACATACCCATTTCAAATGCTAAGGAGGCTTATTGGTCTGAACTCGTTTCATTTCTATATCTTTAACATGTTCTATGTTACGTTTTGTAGCTCAATACCAACGAAGACTAGGTTGATAGTTGATGTGGTTACCCATTTTCCTGAGCTCTGGGCTCTTACAGATTGTAAATTTTAAAAGTAGTATCCTCGCTGGTCTCATCTACTTCCTCCGCACCCAGGGCACCATAAGAATTGGTCACTTTGGGCCAGATAACAGAAAAGCTTAGGCAGTCTTAGCATAAATTTATATGCCCTTTACTTGATCTTTATTTACCCTCTAGCTCAACCGTCAAATCTTTTGACACCCTGTAGCCACAGTAGCTAATAATTGAGTATCCATCTTGAGGAACGCATCGGCCCATTTTCTATTGGCGTGCATCTGGTTCATTCTCATGTCAATCGTGCCAGAATTCCAGCGGTTGGTGGCCATATGCGTGTTCTCCTTTGTGCTCGAAATACCTTACTTCGGTGGCGTGGCCGCCTGCGGCAAAGACTTGTCAGAACCAAACTCGACCGCCAGAATCACGTCCCCAATTCCAACGGGGAACCATTCTGGCACTTAGACAGAATTCGTCTTCATCTTGCGCACGGATGGCATGCGTATCCTTGAAATCCTCTCCAAGGGCAAGGTCAAAAAAATCGTCAATTTCGTGTTGATATTCCGGTGTTTCCAAGCTATCTCGATTGATCGCAAACTTCCTGAGATTTTCGTTTTCCCTATCTCTCCAGAGTCCCAACTCTGATTTTAGATACGTTGCCACTGAGTGGCCCAAGAGTCATTCTCGGGCTCACATGATCTTGATTCCGGATCTTCTGTCTCTTCATTCGTGACAGGATTGTAGAAGACTCCATTGGAATCGATCCATAAACTCGTAATGGGACCCTTGATTTGTCTCGCACCAATATCGTAAGCGATTCCGTGCTCATCTCTTCGATCTCTTATTTCGAAGTCGGGACGCTGTACGTCCGAGGGGTCGTATCTTCTTCTTATTCACTTGTTGTCCGGCGCTTCACAAACAGCTGCGGTTTTTTATGTGTGAACATCGAATATTGCATCCTGTGTGATTAGTTCCGTGTGACTATTTCCTAGATCACAAGGTAGCAGGCGCTGATTTTCATGGAGATCACTCTCCTGGTTTATGAAATCAATGGCCACCTCTTCGCTGATGTTTTTACCTCTGACCACAGAAGTTCAATCATCGGAACCCTCATCATAATCCATATCATAATCCTCACTGTCATCGATATCCTCTCCTCGGCGTAACAACAAATCGTTCCAATTGCAGTGCTCTCTTCTTCGCTAACTTTGAAATCGCTGATTTCTCTATGTGTATAGAGGTGAGGTACACTCTTTTCAGCGTCTGTGCATTGCGGCCGGTCAGTTTGACAATTTCCGGGGGTTTGTCGGCCTTGTCGAGATCGATGTCCACGAGGTGCAGTTCAGCGAGACTTTAGAACCTAAGTATCAAGCTCAGAATGTTATGACAGTTGAAACTTAGCATAATGTCTTTCCACGTCGACCAGTGCAATTTATCCAGATATGCCTCTTGGCATAGCTTGAGACTATTCAAGGCTGTGAAATGTGTAAAGCTCTCGTCCGTGTAGAAAAGCCGGGTGATTCTAGGTAGTGGATGCATGGTTTACAACTCCAATAGTGGTTCCGCGAGGAATTTGAGGGTATGGATGATGTATCTCATAAAAACCAAGGTTATTGAGGTCAGTTCGGTTCCCGTTTCTTTTCAGGTGATTTATCATCTCAACAGTCACCGTATAACCCAAGCCAGGCAGTTTCAGCTCACGGCGAGGGCTCATGGGCTGAGGGGCCAAGGTACGTAAGTTCGACATACGGTAATTAGTATCTTGAAAATTTGCAGATATCCCAAGTAGTACTTTCAGGGCTTGTAGCCCTGCTCGCTCTCAAAAAGAACTTGTGTTTCCGAGATGAACCCTTGAAAAAAGGCCAAATCAGCGCCCGCCCGGCTTGGTGGTGGATTCTCTAGCTGATCGAGGTCTGCGTTGAGCTGTTCCCAGACGATAACACGGACAAGGTGAGGGAAGGTCTTCGCGATATTCAAGACGCTAGAACTATCTCTTTGTAGGAATGAAATGCGGATACTGTGGAAAAGAATAGGCGTGGCCACCATCTCTAACTCACGGCAAGTAAGCCTAAGTGATCTAAGGTCTTGCCTAGAAAGATCCAACGCGAAGGTTTTGCATAAAACCTCGCGATGAAGGTTGACGAGCCCCGTGACTAAACAAGTAGGTAAATATTAGGTGAAGTGCTAATTATATCAGTAGTAAACTTGCCCTAACTTCATGTCCTCTTTGTCTCCAGCGAATCATTCTGGCACTATAAGGGGGAGTTTGAAGAAAAGGTCTTTCAGGGTAGATGAGGAAGAGTCCGATTGTTTGAGCAAGACTGTCGGCTTTGCATATCTTGTACGGGGAGGCAAAGGTCGCGTGCTTTATTGCAGGAGCGAATTCATAATAACAAACGGTTCCTGACATTGTTAACGAGGCCTTGTTCTGCACGCTACGTGGCGGGCGAGCAACTGTCTGTCACTGCCACCAGCAATAGTAATAGCAATTTATCATAAATTCAACCCAATTTCACAAAGTTTTAATCAACAATTCGCTTTCAACCAATTTCGTATGATTTGGACAACCTCGCATTCTATATTTTGTATATACTACAACTACATGTATTTGTAAGCTCTTAGAAGAAAACTGGAAACGAATTTAGTAAATTCATAGTACTCAAATAGCACCCAATACGTTCCAAAACTATTAAAGTCCTATACTACCTTTAATAACCTTTAATATTATAATGAGCGAGTAGGACGTCGCTGTATACGTAGTCTGTGTTACGTCATCAAGCGTGAACACGACTACCCTACGCATATTCTGTCAAGACACCACGTCTGGAAGAGTAGAAGCGTGGTTGCGAAATTCAAGGCAGCCATTTAGGGAAACTTGACGAAAAAGAGGAGAGAAATGAATGAACGGCAGGGATTGGTAGCTTTTAGCAGGAGGGACACTTTCTTGCTCAGTTTACGTAGTCAACCTGTCCGTCTACAACAACACATGTGAGGCGTCAGAGAAATGCCCGGACAGTAGTGCACAGCCACATACAGAAACGCCACACCTCGGTCGCATAAATTCCAAGCATTCACTCTTTCCTTCCTCTTAGTTCTCTCGAGTGTGGCGCAGTAGATAAGACATGGCGCTAGTTCAGGCTTTGCATCACCTGGGTCGCCTCCAAGCCTGAAAGACGCTTGGCAGCCGCGCAAACCGTGACAGAGGCAGCCAAGAAAGAACGAATCAAAGCCCGAGCGTCATCATGTATAAAATACATATGACGAATGCCTTGGCTGAAACCATTCCCTTTTCTCACCCAATATCTTGATTTAATTCTTGTACAAATCACACACAAATACCACATTGCAGCTCACACTCAGCTACCACTGCTATTGCTGTTATCCTACCTACTTTGTCTCGCTCCCAGAGAATGGGCTCTCTGTTCGTCATACCTCCAAACCAAGACGCCCAGCAAGTCGCTGACTCTCATTCTTCTGCTAGGCAAAACATGCGCCCCTCGATCGAATCCTCTCTGGGTGACCAGGGCCTTGCTACCGAGCAACGCGGCCTGCTAGACCTCATCGACAAGCTTCAATTCGCACAACTCGACGATGTCAAACTTCCCCAAATCGTTGTTGTCGGCGACCAGTCTGCCGGCAAGAGTTCAGTTCTTGAGGCTCTCACAGGTACACCATTTCCCCGTGAGGCAGGCGCCTGCACACGATTTGCGACAGAGATTCGCATGCGACGAGCGAAAGAGACAACACTAAAAGTTTCCATCATTCCTGACAAGACACGACCTTATAATGAACAGGCTCGCCTACTGCAATATGGAGGCAATGTCACTGGTGACACACCATTCGAGTCTATGATGCGAGATGCCACAGAGTTGATTGCTCCACGCAGTATTCCTGGTCGCTTTGCGGCTCGCGACATTCTAGTTGTTGAGAAGGGCGGCCCTGATATGCCACTTTTGACTCTTGTTGATCTTCCTGGTCTTGTTCGAGTCGCCAACCGTGACCAATCCGAGTCTGACATTCAGACCATCGAAGTTCTTTCCGAACGATACATGAAAAGCCCGCGAACCATCATTCTTGCTGTCATTGGTGGCAACAATGATTACGTCCAGGCTCCCATCCTCAAGAAGGCGCGCCATTTTGATCCAAAGGGATCGCGTACAATCGGTGTCCTTACAAAGCCTGATATGACCGAGCGCATCGGTCTTGAGGAGAAGTTCATTGAGCTCGTTACCAACAAGGACAAAGAGAACAACTTCAAGCTTGGTTGGTATGTCTTGCTTAACCCTGGCCCTGGTGAGGACTGGCAGACCCCTGAGGATCGTGCCCAAAAAGAAGCCGAGTTCTTCTCCCGTGGTAAATGGGCTACTCTACCCCCCGAGATGTGGGGTGTCGGCTCTCTTCGTGCTAAGCTGAGCACTCAACTTCAGCGTCATATCGGCAAGCATGTCAAGACTCTGCGTCGCCAGATCCAGCAGGCCTTGGAAGGCTGCGAAGGCCAGCTTAAGGCTATGGGCGTTGGCAAAGACACCCCAGAGGAGATGCGATTCCAGATGGGAGAACTCTTTACGGCGTCTAACAATCTTGTCACTCCCGCGGTGAACGGTAACTACAAGAACCCATTCGGCGAGCGATTCTTTGCTAGACAATCAAGCCCTAAGGGTACACCATCGCAAAAGCTCCGTGCTCGCATTCGCGACGAGAGTGAGCGCTTTGCACGGAGGTTCCGCCAGCATGGCCGTAAGGTTACGTTCCAGAACGGCCAACCTACCGGTGGTGCCAACGGCGCAAACGGCCAGACCGAAGATAACGGTCTTCCCGCAGCCGGCACGGTTGGAGATCGCAGCAAGAAGGACTTTGCTGAATTTGAAGTTGAGCCTCTTCTTCGCCAGATTCGGGGTAATGAACTTCCGCTTGACTCCAACCCCCGAGCTCCTTACATCCTCTTCCAAGACTACTCCAGAAACTGGCCAGTTCTTGCCCAAGAGTACAAGGACAATGTCGGTGTTATCTGCAACGAGTTTCTTGCGGATGTCATTGATCACGTCTGGCCTATGCGCATGCGCGATCCTCTTCGCATGCATTTCCTTGAGCTCAGGATGAAGGATCTGTACGAGAGTGCCGACTCCGAACTGGGCCGTCTCACTGATGACATGGAGCTAGAAATCCAGCCCTTCGACCCCGAGTACGAGGAGCGCCTTCGAAGCTGGCGCGCTCAAGCTACCGAGAACGGTGGAACATATACAGAAGCTGAAGAGGTTCTGGAGAAGATGCTTATCTACTACGACCTTACTGCTCGCATCTTCACACGCAACGTCATCACCCAGGTTGTTGAGCGACACCTCCTCCTTGGTATGCTGCGTCTGTTCAACCCCATCGAGATTCTTCGCATGCAAGATTCCACCATCGAGGCTATTGCTGCTGAGAACAAGGAGACCCGCGACCGTCGCAAGACCCTTCAAATACAGAAGAAGGCTATTGAAGAAGCCAGGAGTATCTGTGCCAGTCTTGCGATGCGAAGCGACCTTCGAGTATATGAGGATGACCCAGACGACGACGCCGACACGGAGGATGATGAGCCCGCGCCTCGTGAAGTGACCCGTCGCCAGGTCGCCACTCCTCAGAACGGCGCACCTCAGAATGGTGCGTCTCAGGGCGGACTTCTCCAGCCACAGGCTACTCCCCAGCCGACACGCTCTCACGACTCTGTTCGTCGGTCCAACCGTGACAGCCGGGACGAGCGCTCTGATCGTGATGAGCAGCGGTCAAACCGACCTGTGTCATCACAGGGTTCCTATCAAAATGGCTCCTACCGCCAAGAGACCAACCGAGATTGGGAGCCAGTGTACCATGCCCAGCAGGCTCAACAGGCCCAGCAGGCTCAACAAGCGCAGCCTGGACATGCTCCCCCACCTCCTCCTCCCCGTCCTTCAAAGGTAGGCCTTGGAGACGCCGAGGGATACTATGACAACGGCCATCGCCAGGATTCATACAGCGAGAGCCCCGCCCGAGGTGATCGCCGCGAGAGTGCACGACATAGACTTGCCAACGCTATGCGCATGGGGAACTAGTGATTAAAGTCGACCAGACTAGACTACCGGACATAGATAGCCAAGGATTGGCGTTGGGAAGGAACTTGTAACATTTCTATTTGATGAAGCGATTATGAATGGGTTTCGGCGGACTTTTTAATTGTATAGATAGAATAAAGAGAACGATTCGATTTGCATTTTTCCTGGAGCCTCATGACACTATCATCCTAGCCGCGTCAGCACCAAGAGTAGTTAAACCCCGATCCAACACAGGACTAGCAGACTAGTTAACAATTGAAACAAACCTTTGACCAATATCCACTCTCCGCGATTGAATTTAATTATCATGTCGTAACGCAACCGACTCATGACGACGAGATACCAAGACTTCGGAATCTCGGCACAAAAAGCATACGTGGAAGTGCGATTTTGCTTTTACGTTACAAGGAAATAACCGACAGAAAACCGGGACAAAGAACAAAAATAGTAGTAGATGCTATTATTTCCTTGTTATTTCTCCGATTTGGTGGAGCTCGTTTTCGTTCCTGAACCTGTCGCGTATTCTTCGACCCCGGATTTACGTCACCTACGTCATATCTTGTTACACGTTGGCAAGGGTGTAAGACGTGGCCGGGATTAAACAAGAGCTCAAGCTCGATACAACTTCTAAACATCAGCATACAACAACATTTTGTGCTGTTTCTACTCTGAAGAATATTCGCTGAAATGGTTGGGAAAAGACAATGGGGTTCTGAGCAAGGCGCTCGCCATCGCGGACAACACGTCGGCGAAGATGTTCACCAACCATATTCCGACGAGCACCCTCGTGATCTCGAAACAGGCCGCTACCACCAATCTTTCGATAACACGAATAGAAAGTCACGTCCCAAGCCTCGTATCCTCAAGTTTCAAGACGCAGCCCGCACAGCACTCGAAGATGCGCGACGCGGCGAGATCAAGCGCGCGCTGCTACACGGCATCGACCGCCAGGGTCTAGAAAAGTACCGTAAAACGGACGAGGAGCTCAAGGGGATGAAGAATAAGAAACTTCGTGCCTTTTACGAGCAGCAGAACGAGCGGCTTAACGACTGGCTCGAGGTTGATGCTGTAGTTATGGCTATTGCGGATGACGTGCTTGAGTCGATGAACCCGGATCCTGATCACGACGGCGACCAGGAGCGAGGCGGTGGGATTCAGCGTGTGGAGGGTAATATCGGAGAGTTGCTGCCTGACGAAGAGAAAGAGAAGAGGAGGAGCGCAGCGAAGAAGGCGAACTACGCCATCAATATTAACGTGGTAGCTAATATTCTTCTCCTGGCGGGTAAGGCGTTTGCGGTCTTCACCACGGGCTCGTTGTCCCTTGTGGCTTCGCTCGTGGACTCGGCGTTGGATCTCCTCTGCACACTTATTGTATGGTCGACGAGTCGTCTTGTTCTTTGGCGATTGCAGGCGATGAAGCGGCGATTTCCTGTTGGAAGACGTCGTCTCGAACCACTCGGTATTCTCGTCTTTTCCATCATCATGGTCATATCCTTCCTCCAGATCCTCCAAGAGTCGTTCTCTCGACTAATCCCTCCTCATGCTGAAGCTGAAGTCTTGAGCTGGGCTGCCATCGCCTCACTCCTAGCAACCATTGTTCTTAAAGGAGCCATTGGTCTCGGATGCCGACCTATCAAAACAACTCAAGTGCAAGCTCTCGTACAAGATTGCAAAACGGATGTTATCTTCAATACCTTTTCGCTTCTATTCCCATTTATAGGATATCGCGCCAATGTCTGGTGGCTCGACCCTGTCGGTGCAGGTCTCCTATCCATCTTCATCATCTTCGACTGGGGTCACACGTGCTTCGAGAACGTGGTGCGCCTCTCGGGAGAAGCAGCCGACGACCACACTCTCAAGAAGCTCATCTACCTCGCATACCGCTTCGCGCCGGTTGTTGCGGGCTTCAAAAACGTAACTGCGTATCACGCAGGCGATGGAGTCTGGGTTGAGTTTGATGTGCTGCTGGATGAGAAGACGCCACTGAATAGATCGCACGATATTGCCGAGACTCTTCAGTATTGTGCTGAGGGTATCAGCGAGGTGGATCGAGCGTTTGTGACGACGGATTATGCTGTTTTAGGACCGCTGGGACATGCGACGGATAATCATTAAAGAATCAGATGTGGATGGAAATAGGGAGTCGTGTATGTAAAAGCAAATTGATAGTGTCGCTAGACCCTTGTGACACAAAAACGAGGCCCGCGTTACAGGCGTAACGGGACTAGGGATTATATAGCTTCTTAACAGATGATTTATTGTAATTAAAGTGTCAATACTGATGTCATAGTTCGCTCATGTTGGGTTGTGGGCCGAATTGGCGGCGACATGCCCAAGTTGAGATAGCTTCATTTGTATTTGTCCGTTTTAAACGTGAGCCAGCCAATTCAGCCACAGACGGATTGCCGCTGAGATTGGCGCCATAAAAGTAGATCCGAGACGTTACAAAGCACTTATTATTCACAGGAATAGCTCGTTCTCTGATACTATTCGAAGTATTATCATCAAGTTTGGCCAAGACTGCCATGGCGTGGCGTGGTCTAGGCATGTTCTTGGACTTCACACCATCTAAGTCCGTTTTACCTTAGTAATCGACATCCCTGATCACGTATCATGAGTATCTCCTCAGTGAATTGACTTTTGCCTGGGGTTCTCATGATGAACTAATGTGGACCCTACCTTGATGGCCTCATGATGCGCCATCAAGGTATGTCCTCAACATCATGGATCACTGAAGCTGCAAACAACATGGTGATTAGCGAGTCTAGATGACCGCAAGGGTTCTCATGTCTCGGGACAGGTCACTTGGTGAGGGCTTCACCTAACCAAGGCCACGCCTTATAACCCAGCATCTCCCCAGACCTATGACTTGCATCTCGTCCATCTACAATATTAACCATGGCCTCAGTACAAATCGAAGAAGACATCTACGACGTGCTCATCATCGGCGCGGGCCCATGTGGTCTCGCAATCTCAGCGCGTCTACACGAACACACCCCAGCCGCGCTCTTCACAGACGAAGAACACCGTCGCTTCCACTGGATATCCAAGTATGGCAACAAGATGCCTCTGAAGCATGTGCGCAGCGGCAAGATCACTTCTCCTAAAATCACCACTCAGAAACCTCAATACAAAATGCTCGTCCTCGATGCTGATAGTGATACGTGGATGGGTCGTTGGAATAGACTGTTCAAGATGTACGATATATCACACTTGAGAAGTCCCATGCTTTGGCATGTTGATCCGCTGGATCGAGATGCGTTACTGGCGCATGCATATGCGAATGATAGAGAGGACGAACTTGTTGAGATTAGAAATTGCGTGGGCAAGGAGGTTAGCAAGCATGGCAGGAAGAAGAGTGGACAGCGAGCCTGTGGACGAAGGTTAGTTATCTTGCCATGCATCACTCAACCTATCACTAATTAGAAATAGACAAGAAGCTCGCGTTGATATCAACGTGCGGGAACGCAATGATTACTACAACCCATCTACAGCTCTCTTCTGTGACCACTGTGAGAAGGTCGCTGCTCGATACAGACTCGGCCCTGAACTCATCCGCAAGGAAGCTCTCGAACATCTGGATTACAGCGAAGTCAAGGGTGTTTCCATTGACGGCGAGAAACTCTTTACAGTAACGTCTAACAAAATCCGTCGCTACGCCCGTACAGTCGTGTTGGCAGTCGGTCCCGCCAATGTAGCCAAGATCCCCCACATACCCTCTATGCCCAACGTCGGGAATCTTCCCCAGACATGTCACAGCATGCACATCACCGAGTTCCCTGATCCCATCATCAAACAAAGAATTGCAGCACGTCGACACACAAACGTTCTTGTTGTGGGAGGTGGCCTCACGTCAGCCCAACTCTCGGATCTGGCTCTGCGCCGCGGTGTAACCAAAGTATGGCACATCATGCGAGGGCCGTTGCGCATCAAGCACTTTGACGTGGGACTCGAGTGGATGGGCAAGTTTAAGAATGCAAAGCAGGCGCAGTTCTACTACGCTGATTCAGACGATGAGAGAATTGAGATGATCAAGGAAGCTCGAGGTGGAGGAAGCATCACTCCTGTTTTCCACAAGAGACTCAAGAAACATCAAGCTGCCAAGAGACTGGAGCTGTTGACGGAGACAAGTCTTGCAGATGCTTCGTTTGATGCAGTCAGCGGTACCTGGAGCGTGCAGACAAACCCTCCAGTTGAGCTACCGGCGATGGACTACATGTACTTCGCAACAGGTATCCAGACTGACTTCTCGTCACTGCCTTACCTACGCACAATCATGGAAAAGTACCCCATTGAGGGCCGGGGAGGGTTTCCTTGCATCAATAACGACCTCATGTGGAACGAAGAAGTACCCCTCTTTATGATGGGCAGACTTGCGGCGTTGCGTCTTGGCCCTGCGGCCCCCAATCTGGGAGGGGCACAGGTTGGTGCCGAGAGGGTTGCTTGGGCAATCGAAGATCGTCTTCCTCGGCCCGGGCAAGACGAGAGTGTTGTGGACCACAGAAAGGGATATTTGTCTGGCCACGGGAATATGTATAGTTCTCTAGCGTGCGAGTAAATACACGGTCTGCATGCCAGATTCGGTCTGCTCTCCAAGCACTCCTATTGGTGTTTTCATTACATCTATAGATTCAAGCATAAATAGCATACAGGGGAGCCCTGCAGCCCACTCATAAAGGACCCCGGTTAACTCTCCATTGGACAGAATACTACACGATCAAGGCACACCTTTTCCCATCTTGTACTTATTTAGCTCGGTTCCCCGCTGCATTGAGGTGATTGACCAAAGTGAGCCACACCCGATTGCCCACAACACCAAGCCTCGACTTTTCTGCCACTCAATTTAGGATCACGCCTTGCTTCATGCATCTCATTGTTTATCACCTCCCTTGGATATAATGCCCCTCGTAGGCACGCAGAGAGTGAGGACAGGCTGCAAGACATGCAAGTAGGTCATTTTCTAATTTCTCTTTCATCTTATCCGAGATTAACAGATTCGAGATCTCGCAAAGTGAAATGCGATGAGACATGGCCCAAGTGCAAGAGATGCACTACTACAAATCGCACATGCCGCGGATACAGCGCTCCTCCAGCTGGTTCCTTATCGTGGGATGTTCTCCTGCGTCCTACCCAGCCGCGTCTCCTCCCCGTGAGCGATGCCTGGGACATCCGCAGCTTATCCTTCTTCCATCATACCGTCGCGCCTTTTCTTTCGGGCCCTTACGACGGCTCTTTTTGGACGTATTTCGTTGCGCAAACGACATATTCTGAACCTGCTGTGCGGCATACGGTTCTGGCCATCAGCTCACTATTCGAGAACTTTGGAGCTTTGCCTACTAGTAAGCCTGATGTCAACAGGTTTGCAATATCACACTACAACAAGGCTATCAATATTCTTGTCAACGACCCCGAGCCTAGTATAGATATAGTCTTACTTGTCTGCGTACTCTTTGTCTGTCTGGAGTTCTTGAGAGGGAATCCTGCAGCGGCAGTAACACATGCAACCCATGGTGTGCAACTATTCAACGCCACAGAAGACAACGCACGCCTGACAACTACCTTGTCAAATATCAGCATGTTCCCGGTATTCTTCGCTAAAGACGGCGAGGAGTTTCCTCTTCTCAGAAGACACACCGGCAAAACCGTCCGAGACAATCCTGTTTTCCAAGACCTGAGCGAGGCGCAACACATATTCGGCCACATTTGCATCCGCGCATTACGAATTATTCGCGCGGGGAGCTCACGTTTGGCTAATCCCATGCATCAAAAGCCTTTGGAGGAAATACTCAGTCTCAAGCGAGAGGCTCAAGATGATATAGAAACATGGGGTGCGGCTTTTGAGAGGTTTCACGCAACACGACCTGAGGACGATCGCGATGATTCAACAACGGTGGCACTTATGATGTGGTATAGACTCATGAAGGTGTGGCTCTCACAATGTATGGAGACGAGTGAAATGGGATACGATGCCTTCAAGGATGACTTTGCCCATGTTATAAAATGGGCGCGGAAAGCAGCCGAAAACCTCGAAAATCGAAACATCAAGCCTGCGAAATTCATCTATGACCCTGGCGACGTCCTGAAGCTACATTTTACCGTGCACAGATGTCGGTATCTACCTCTCCGACTCGAGGCACTGTCTCTCATGCGCAGACTCGCGAGTGAAGGTGGCCCTGAGTGGGATGCGCCGCTTATGGATGACATGGCATGTCGCATAATAGAAGCTGAACACGACATCGATCTTTCGGGGAAATATGACCCGGATGATATGACCTTACCTCCTGATTCAAAAAGAATAAGAGGATTTATCGCAGAAGAAGCTGAGCGTACAACAGTTGTGGATGGTACGGGTGAGGGAAAGTTGTACTCGATGGACTGGACGCCAGTGGTTTTCCAGAAGCAGTATATGAAGGGGAGCAAGAAGGGGGGGAAACTGTTGCCGTGGAAGAAGAAGTGTGTAAAGGGAGCGGTGTAATTTGTAATAGAATAAGAGCTTCGTGGCAAATGGTCAAGCCATACACTCTTTAGGGTGGTAGTCGGTGGCTCAAAAGAGCAGCCATAGGAGAAAAGATTCGCATTCTCAGCCTCTGATAATAATAACAACTATGCACGCCATAGTGTAATAATTCAGGTCAACACGCTACCTATTTTTATCTCACAGAAACTCCCTCTTAAACAATAGATCTAATCTTGTGGAATCTCACTGCCCCTCGGACCCTAGCTTAGCGCCAGTCTAGGGCCGTCCCGTAAGGCTGAGTTGGCGGGCTTGTTTCGAACTGAGTTATGCGATTGGTCAGCTCGCAATTGAACGCGCAGTGTTTGGCGAGCAACACCACCCATCGCATCTCATCAATGAGGCATTGCTCATTGGTTTGGCTGTGCTTCAGACGAAAATGTAGATATAAGATCTGGTATTCGCATTTGTAAAGTATCTACTCATCATCAACATCCAAAATGCATTCCAATATCAGAGCTCTTATTCTCTATCTCCTCTCTAGCGCTTCTTTAGCAATGGCCCTACCAGAACCTACACAAACCCACCAAATCACACTTGCAGCCCGTGAAGCCGCTACAACGGCAGCGCCCGAGGGATGGTTCACCACTACAAAAGCCATCGCTACAATCGGCGGCACAACAGACGAATATGTCACACTCCCCGCGAAAACCATCCAGATTGTCATACCAACTTGTGTCCAAACACTTGAGCCTGATGAGAATGGTTATTTACCTCCCGGCACGTGTAACGCCAACTGGAATTACTACCCCAGCTTTTCTGCTGCTGCGGCTTTTGCGGTCTTGTTTGCTGTCTTAACGGCCGTGCATGTGTGGCAGGCTGCCAAGTACAAAAAGGTCAGTATGTGCTATCCCAAGTTATTTCAGCAGAAGCTAATTCGATCTAGTCATGGTGTTGGGTCATTATCATGGCGGGAATCTGGGAGACAATGGCCTTCACGTTCCGAGCAATAAGCACCAAGCATCAGCAAAGTATTGGTGTGCTTCTCACCTTTAACATCTTTATTTTGCTCGCTCCAATTTGTAAAATCCCCCAGCTCGACTCTCTCGTGTGGCATTGCTAACAACACCAGGGGTCAACGCATACGCCTACATGACTCTCGGCCGAATGGTCTACTGCTTCACACCCTCGCACTCTCTCATCGGCATGCCAGCTGCCACTCTAGCCGCAATCTTCGTCGGGCTAGATATCATATCCTTCATCGTCCAACTTGTCGGTGGCAGTATGGCTGGTCCTGGTTCACCTCCGGAAGAGCAGATGAAGGCCGTGCATATCTACATGGGCGGTATTGGACTGCAAGAGTTCTTCATCATCATCTTTATCGTGCTTTGTGTTCTGTTCCAGAAGAAGATGCGTCAGATGCGACAGGAAAATATCAAGGCCTCTTCCACCTCAGACTGGGGCATGCTTCTCTGCACGCTCTACTTTTCGCTCGCCATGATCTCTGTACGCATTATCTACCGTTTCATTGAGTTTTCCGGTGGTATGGGACAGGACAATGCGCTTGTTACACACGAGATCTACTTTTACATCCTCGAGGCAGCACCTATGTTCTTGGCTTTGTTGGCCTTTAACATTGTTCACCCCGGACGAATCATGACTGGTCCTCACTCCGATATGCCCGGTCTGTTCTCACTTATCAAGAACAAGTTCAGGGGACGAAAGGGAAAGAAGTTGCTTGATGATCCTAGCGAGAGTGATGTTGAGATGAACTCTCACTTCGAGCCTGTCAGGGTGCCTAGGCACAAGACCGAGCAATCGCACTATGGATAGAAAACGGACTTTGAAGCGGACCGAAAGAGTCAACGGCGTTAGTCGGCATACTTGTGATAGAAAGCTCGAAGATTATGGAATTTGGTGCTGGAAACTAGCAATGGTAAGCCACATAGAGCAATAGAGATTGATGATAGACTACTTTCTCTGAGTGATCAGCCGTATTCTCATAAAACCTTGAATGTCTGGACAGGATCTTTGTCTAGTAATAATGCGTAATTGACACCGTCTTAATCAAATTTGAGTATCGGGACAGCTTCAGGGTAAATACTCAAAGTTGGACATAGCTTCAGATAAGCGATCCGGAGATCTGGGGAACTGTGGGCTTGTGGAGCTTCAATTAACCATAAAACGACACCCAGCAATCCCACGACTTACACGTGCGACGACATACCTACCAATCGTTCAGCGTCTCTTTCTTTCTCGAAATCGCACAAGATCTGCGCCTTGTATCATCTCGGCTCAAAGCGGCTTGTTGATTCCTTCTTCCCGATTGCATCGTGATGTCATGCTCTTGACGTCACCATGAGGAGCTTGACTTAAGCTCAGCTTTAGCTTCCAAGCTCAACCTACAATAAACAAACCATCCAGAACAACGACCTCAATCAGAGCCAACGAAAAGAACAATAATAATATACCAAGAAACACCGCCAAAATGCGCTTCCTCACTACTCTTCGTCCCACAGCCCGCATCGCGCCGCGCCTGACAACCCTCCCCCGCCCATTCCATCAATCCCGCACACTGCGCAAGGAAGAAGTCAAGGACAGCAACGGCAGCTTCATCGACGGCCTGGCAGAGGGCGATGCTAAGGGTACCACAGGCGGCGGAGAACCGCTCGACGCTTCGTCCGAGAACGCGCCTCCCAAGCCAAAGGTGTCCAACCAGAGCATCCCCGGCAACCAAACTGATTCCTTGACAGAGGAGCAGAAGAAGGAGGTGGAGCAGCACAACAAGGAGTTTGACGAGAGACATGATCGTGGGAACAGAGCGCCTGGCGATAAGGTCGATAAGGATTTCTGGGGAGGAGCAAAGCATGGGGAGAAGAAGTGAGAAACAAGTATGGTTTCTAAATTCGTGTCTGTAAGATAGGCGGGTAATCACACAGCAGTAGTGGGCGACCAAAACTTGGCTTTTATCATTTCGCTGGGCAAATGATCAATTACATAAAACCGCGTTTGGGTTTACGACGGCAGAAGACAACCACAAGCTTTGTGGAATGGCAACGTGATGAAAATTAAACACCAAGATTGCTGAATTGACCACAGATACTTGACTTTCCCCAGCCAAAATGTTGATCCAGGTAGACTCCCTGCTAAACTGAGTGTGGTCATGTCCGTAGAACTATCTTAAGATGGCACGATTCAGTTGTGCGTAACCAAGTCATGCGATTAGGTATTAAGCTGTCCAGGTTTTGGAGCGAGGTTCCGATCTAGCTCTCTTACACAATCACACACCTCTTTGCTTTCCACACAGGTGCATTTCTAGAGACACCCGAGGCATCCTACAGGGATTCGCTACCTTAAACAGGCATCGCTCAATTGGAGACCACGAGATTGGACAGAAAGCGGATGAGAATAAACCACGCGCAAGGCAAAGGATCCACCTATCGGGCATCGATAAAAGATCGATGGATGCCCTGAGATTTTGCTAGCGAAACTGTAGGGCAGGGGGGTTGAAAATGTCCGGCAATGCCCTTCAGCTTTCCGGGATAGGTGACTGCGTTTTGGCGGCTGATGCGTCCCGTTGGAGCACATACTGATTGGCTGGGGATCCATTGTTACCCTCTCATTGCATAAGCCTTCACATATGCAAGTATACTTACCTACAAAAATCTCGGAAAAGTCAGAGCCAAATTATGTGTAAAACAGTTCGCCTCAATAGGAATATTTCCTATCATTCCTCGAAAAGAGCGGTCTTGATCAAATGTGCTGCCTTGCATGGCCAACGTCCTCAGGTCGAGGTAGTATAAGATGCATTCATTGTCCCTCGATGTTCGAGTTATTTATGCCCACGTCCAAGCCCTTAAGAACTCATCGATTCCTTATTCATCATGTCAAAGACTCCTTCCACCCAAGCTTCTCATGGAGGACGCTCTTCATCCAACATTGCTCACCAGAATCCCCCTTACTCGATGCAGATGAACTCTTGGATGCAAGAAAGCAACAAGGAGATGCCATGGAACAACATCCTATCAGTTGCTGCAGCCAGCATGCAGAATAACCCCGTCTCCAGCCCCAGGCCTGCTCCCTCCAGTAACGTTGCCACCCAAGGAAGTGCCACGTAGACCTTCTATTCTGGCTTTCGTTCTAGTAAAGAGTATTGCCAACCCATACCCGCTTGACATAACATGTATAAGTAAGCTGACATAGTTCGTACTCAGGTACCGCAATTGTCGTCGGTCTTATATTCCTTACCTTGCCTACCGTCAAGATTCTTCCAATCTACAATAGCTCGGTGCTTCTCTTCTAGCTCAACAGGATGAGAAGATCATCGGTCGCTTGCGAATCTTTTGAAGAACTATGGAGTTTGAACAATGAAGCTTCTTCAAAGAGTTGGACTATTCTAAGCCCTAGTCAGAAGTAAGATCATGCTATATACACAGGAATTAAGAGACATGTTGTATATAGTCGCCATTCCTTGACTAAGAACTATAATGCCAGATGCCAAACCCCTGTGTGTAACTATATGTTAAGTAACAGTAGACATTGCCAGCGTTTGTGAGACACCAGATTTTGTGTTACCGTGACACGCATTTAATATGAGACGTATGGGCACTATTACTTCTAAGGAATATATATGTCCCGTGACATTTTGTTCGAAACATGAGTTTACTCTGTCAGTGCATGATTCTCTGAACTATTGGAATGGGGCCGAGTGCTGACCCCCCACGATTGAACCCGCGAAGTTCGAAGAGGGTTGGTCCTCAAGATGTAAATGCTATCCTCTCAGGACCTCTTCAGACGACAACGAGAATTTTCATAGCTTGAGTATCCAGTATAGACGTCAATATATTGTGTCTTGTATAGGGTATAGCACTATCTTCCTGGTGTTCTTATGAAAGACGTGGCTCATTTCGCTTTGAACCATCAATTTGTAATATTTTGAGATATCTCGGCCCTCTCATTCTATTTTACATGATTCAGCAGGGACAATACTGTAATTACTCTGCGAGTACTCATAATGCGTGATACCTTCAATTGCAATGTTTAGGAGGTACTGAACCATATATTATTTTAGCCTGATGGTCCAAACGATCGCTGCGGTCTTTCTATCTTCGTGTCTATTAAAAGTTCTTCCTCTATCCGAGCCTCTCAAGACATTTTTGCCACCTACCCTCATTCTTTGAGAACCACTCTGACACCCAGGCGGACTATTTAGATGTAATCTTGATGAGGTTGAAGGAGAATCATTTCCCGTTCCAGCAGGCATCAAAGTATCAAGAGAGAGAGCATGAAATGTATAAGCGCTTATACTAGCCCATGACCATCATAAAAATCTTAGACAAATGTTTTGACTTGTACACCCCCATCTGATAAAATAGAGTGTGTGATGGCCCGACGATGAGTGTCATGGGAGACTCCGAATCATACGTTACCTTGGCCTGATCGCCAAAGTGAACGCTACGGCCTTTCCATTTCTTATATTTTTATCCATTTTAAGGTTGTTCCCAAGTTCAAGTCCCACTCATGCTTTTCTGCTTCTCGCTGCACCTTCGGTTCCGCATGTGTCGCTAAGGTGCTCACAATCCCACTGGTTGCTCCTCAAAGCCCAGACTAGATCTACTCCGAATGGATTTCATATATACGGTTGCTTATAAAAAGAAACCGGTAGATTTGAGCTGCGCAGAAAGGAAATTCAAGTATTTCCTGACCGAAAAGGTCAAAAATTGAGGAGGGCCGAATGTCTGGGGGTTTCCTTTTCTACCCAGTTTTTTTTTCCTTTCTGTAATTTATTCTTACGTTGTTTCTTTTTTGATCTTTTTCGTTTTTGGGATTTTAAGCTTTCTTACGTGGTTTTTCTTTTGTTCTTGACCACTCTGCCACTCCTCGGTAGTTATTAGATGTAGAGATACTTTCGTATTTGAGGGTAAGCAAGGATCCATGTGTTTGGGACACCGCTGCGCCCATGAACATTACAGTCAGCAACTCATCGATTTCATCGATCCTTGGTTTGTAGTCGGTCGTGAAGCGGAGATCTACCAATGACCTGTCCTGACCTACAAGTGGCTGTTCTCGCACCTGAGGCACGACACGCATCCCGCAACACTAGGCAAGATCATCTATCACCGCATCCATACTCCGACGATCACCTGGAAAGCCGCCATGGAGCAAACTCCGGGGTAAATTGCCCCTCGTTCTGCGTCGGGGGTGAATCACCAGGCATACCTCATGCTTTGCGAATCTTTTTGCCATGGTGGTGAGAGGAGGTCATGAGAATCCCATGGTGCCGTGAGAAAGATATGACCAAGGTCAATTCCTCTTTTACTTGAGGTAAGAAAAGGATTGGCTCAAACAATCTGGACGGAAGAATGGTGGAAGTTGTCGTGATGGTCTTCAAGACGTATGAGATGTCGTTGACTTACACCATTGTCAACATGGATAAGTATAGCGGGGCTGCGGATCTCTCGTTTGCTAAATATAGCAAGTAGTCTCCAAGCTGCTTTCTACAGAATAGCGAAGACGAAAGTAATATGCGCCATCTACCTTATTAGACACTTGTTACTATTGTTGGCGTAGAGCTTCCATCGAAAACCAACAGCCTGGAGCTAGAGGGTAAATATACGTGAAGCCTTTGCATTATGCCAAAATGTATCTCTTGCCTCCAGCTTATTGGAACATTTATTACGTAGCTGGCCAGCTTCGAAACTCGCACACCCATCTTGTTCAAACAAACCACGAAGCTAAGACCCGCCAGGGTTCTACAGAGCGATCCCTCACGTTGCTGAAGTATATTGTACAAAAAGGTAGAACCTTCAAATAACGATCGACTGATCAAGATGACTCCGCATTCATTGCTGTATCGACATAATGTATCGAAAGCTGTGGGGTATTCAGTACTCGTCTTCACTAATCAGCGTCTTTTCACGGTCAGATTACCCCTGGTTCCAATCTACACCTTACTCCAGTATGAGATGTTTTGGCTCGTTCATACACTTGAATAAACAAACATTTGCTGCGGTGGGTTTGGATATAGCCAGTCCTGTCATTTGGGTTTCGGCTCAGTTTGTCCATGTGCAGTAAGCCAATCGTCTAATGGCTGACATACAACTGAAAGTAACAAAATATCACACCATTTTGATGAGTCCAGGTTATGCTCTTAATGGCAAATTTTGTAATGATTGAGTGGGATGACGCGGTTCATCCATTGCGCTCATAACCTCAGTGCGGTTTTTCAGTCATACCGATCTATTATTAAGGCACTGTTGACCTTCCCAATCGGTCTCAAGACGGCCATGTGAGATGCGTCAATGTACCGTCAAGAACAACCAACCTCATCAATCAACCTCTTCCGAAGCCCACGACAGCCGACATGTTCATATTTGGCTAAATCCCCAGGCGGCGAACGATCCAACACAGACGGATGATATCGCCAAGATCACCGAACTTATGCACTTGGTAGGCTTGGCGCATCATGTGAAACCCATATGCATGATGAACTCCGACGAACTCATGACCGGCCACAGCTTTGGTAGTAGCGATATTGTGTTTCTGTATACATAGTCAGTAACCAGATCGGAACGAGACATGTAACTAATGTGTGTTGAAGAGGCATATCAGGAAACTAAAATGGAATCATAAAGAAATTTCAAATACAATCTAGCGTGAAGTTTGGTAGGTCATCATCTGCTGAGGGCGTATAGTAAATAAATAAAAATGACTTACACATCATCGACTGCGGGTCGAAACAGAACGAACATTTCGGCTCGTTGCGTCCGAGCTGGCTGTCCCTCGAGATATATATTCAATCCAAGACATGCATTGCCTTTACGGCCGTGCAAGTCCAGGCGACGAGTTTGACCCAAAGATCTGACCGATCGTTCCACGAATCTGATCAACAAGAGCCTTGATCATGCCCTGGGGCTTGCCTCTTCCATCAAGCCCATGTACAGGTTCGGTGCCCATCGTAGGAAGAACATTGTCGCCAGCGGATAGACTGACGAAGAGCGCAAAAGGTACGAGCCATACGCAGAGTCCGAAGTACGACGCAATCTGTGCGAAGCTAGGCACGTCGGCCTTGTCGTAGTACGAAGTGCGCTGGTAGGCGCGCGACTGTGTATCCGAGAAGTGTCGGAACCAAACGTAATGGTTGACCAGGACAAGTACTGTTACTTATTAGCCAAACTCAATGCTTGGCTGTGGAGTCAACATACCACACGACGTCAGGAACAGAGGATCTGACAGCTTCACAAAAGGGAAGCGTCTCATGTTGCCCAAGTAGACAACATGGGAGACGATCGTCAAGACCGTAGCCCAGAAAGGGAACCCATCAACCAGCCAAAGTATCGTCTGAACGACAATAACACTGTAGATAAGACGCGTCAGGAAGCGCTTCGCGATAACGCTATGCTCTTCAACAAGTTCCGACAGGTAATAAAGCCCCGATGCAATAGCAAGAGTCAAAAAGCAGAAACCCAGCAGGGTTCCGACATAGCCGACAAGAGGTAAAATCCACATGATTGCGTTGCGTTGTGTAAAGTCGCAAGCAAAGACAAGGTTGGAGCTCACATGTTGGAGAAGAGTTCCAGGGAGGGGAGATACGTAGAGTATTTCTGCAGGTTTCAAAACAAGAAAGGAGGCAAGGACACGTTTTTGCCAATCGTTTTGCTCGCTTATTTCTACCTTGTGTCGGATGTGAGTATTTCCCCTCCGCGCAACCCCACCACGAAATTCTTATCGATAGCCACCAAAAAAAGTCGGTTTCTGATCAACACCAGGAAAGCGGCGTGAAGTACAGCTCTAGGTTTCGCGATCCATTCATTTTGCTCAAATTCCCGATATCCTGAAGTAAAGTCGCTATATACCCTCGTATATTATTCTGGCATCCCATTCATCATGTCTCGTCCTGAGGATACCCTGTATGTCACCACAGCCCCGCCATGATGCCCCTCAAGCTCACAGAAACAGTGCGGCCGACGTCCATTATGACGATACCGAAGCGCGAAAGTACACGACAAGCTCTCGAATCCAGAACATTCAAGCCTCTATGACACGGAGAGCCCTTGAGCTCCTCGATCTTAAGTCACCATCTCTCATTCTTGACATTGGCTGCGGTAGTGGTCTCTCCGGCGAGATCCTCTCTGCTGTTGAGCCCGAGGAGGGCGGCCCTCACACCTGGATCGGAATGGATGTTTCCCCATCAATGCTGGATATCGCGCTTCAGAGAGACGTCGAAGGCGATTTGATGCTGGCGGATATTGGTCAAGGTGTTCCCTTCCGAGCGGGAACTTTCGACGCAGCTATCAGCATTTCTGCAATTCAATGGCTCTGCAGTGCTGAGACAAGCGACACATCCCCCGCTGGTCGCCTTACCCGATTCTTCAACGGTCTTTACGCATCCCTCAAGCGCGGTGGCCGAGCCGTTTGCCAGTTTTACCCCAAGAACGACCAACAGCGAAACATGATCACCCAAGCCGCCGTCAAGGCAGGTTTCGGCGCCGGTATGCTCGAAGACGACCCAGGCACCAAGAACCAGAAGCTCTACCTTGTCCTCACCGTGGGTGGTGGTGACCTGCACAAGAAGGGCGGTGACATCACAGGAGTTGTCGAAGGCATGGAGGGCGTTGACGTTGAGGATGCGAGAAGGTCGATCAAGGCTCATGCTCCCAACATGTCAAAGGGCAGCAAGGGATGGATCGTCAAGAAGAAGGAGCAGATGGAGCGCAAGGGAAAAATTGTCAAGGCGACGTCCAAGTACACAGGACGAAAGCGACGTATCCAGTTCTAAGCAACGAGATGATGAACTGCGGTTATTTGCATTGTACGGCGTTGGTGGTGGAAAATTCATTCGATCTAGACCTTTTCAATTTGACACGGATACCCTTTTGACTTTACTTTTCGGACTTCTCGCGTGTATGGCTATCAATGGCTGACTCTAGTTGGACGTTTGTAACACAGCAGCTTATGGCCAGTCGGGAGGAGCCTAGCATATACGTGATGGACACTCAGGCGGCTGGCCAGAAAGCTTCCTCCGCTTCCAAAACATCACGCCACTTCCCCTCGACTCTCTTGAATAGCTTCTTCTTGATATCCTCACCCTTCTCTTCAACCACCTTCGCAACAGCATCATCGATGATCTTTCCAAGCTCGTCGACAAACTCAACAAACTCCTTACAAGTCCAGTTGTTGATGAACTCCTTTCGTACAGCGCCACCATCCGCATCTTTACTACCATCTTCTTCCTCAGAGAGCTGCGCTTTCGCCCACGACCAAGCATCTAGGTAGCACTTTTCCGTTCCCCAGTATATCACCGCTGCTTCAAGCCAAGGGAGCACATCATTCTCATTCGGGGCCACAGAAGAATAAAGAGCTTCCCAGCGCCGAAGACCTTCGAGCTTGGTGCTTGAATCAACACGACCGTCAGCGTTCGTCTCAAGGTTGACGTTGATACCGTAGTCAACAGCTGTGTTGATAAAGAACTTTTCCTCTCGTCGTATGTTGACAAGAGCTGCGACGATCCAATCTAGAAGCTGCGTTGTGGCTCCAGGTTCAACGCCCTGTTGTACCGTGTCGGGGTACTCAAGGAAGCTGAGAAGCCGACCGAGACCACGGCAGTAGCTGTGGATGTAGAGACGATCGTTTGCAAGCCAGCGACCAAGAAGCTCTTTAGAAGCTTTGCCGTGGCCTGCTAGGCGAAGGAACTCGGACTGAGTAGCTCGCTTGTAGGCCTGCTCGTCTGAAACGAGGAGCTGTTGGGTCAAAGAGTAAGACATGGTGTTTGAGTTATTAATGAGTTTGCGAAAGCGGAGATGGCTTCACTTCTCATGGTCTGATTAATAGCTTGGCGATTATGTCATTGTGCGAGGACCCGGTCTAACGTTGTTCCATTTTGCAGCAAGTAGTTTTGCCAGCAGGAACCGCAAGCGATATAAGTCCGTTGAAGTCTTCTATTGAACCATGATGAATGTTTTTGGTGGTTTTGGAGTTTATCCTTATCTCCACTGCCTTGGTGTTGTTATGCTGTAATGTTGCCCGAAAAGTCTTTGACAGTCTTGCCCGCAATCAATAAAAATAGTGTAGGATATTATTTATTTGGGGCCTTTAATTATCATGTTTCAAAGAACACCTCAGTGGGTTGTAGATACACTGGCCCTTTCTGGATGTTTGGTTATCATCATTTGGTCGGCTAAGGTATTTTCTGGCCGGCTTAGCCGGCTTACAAGAGGCGTTGCTCGGCGGATGCACAACCCAGGTGATAGCAAGAGTAAATAAACATTCCTTCTATCAGAGCTGCTCAATGCCATACAGGGAAAGTGGTTGTTAATGTTTGTATTCCCGGAGTTTGGTTCCGATCCAAAACATTGGAAGATACCTTACCTCCCTTGAGGCTTGATCTCAGAACCATGCAATCTCCCCAATAACGATCCATGCCAGCCATGCCAGCCATGCGATCTCCCTGTGACAGACGAAGCTTGGCAAAGTCGATATTCTTTCATTATTCCCCCGCAAATCACTCCCGACTTAGCAAAGTCCCAGGCCAAGAGAACCCCCTCGTGCAGGATCTCCTTCTCTGGCAGCCGTTGCGTGATCGTCGGTATCCCAGTCACGTTATAACAAGTCCCTTAATCTGGGGGAAGGTCGCGAATGTGCCTGATTCGGAAGCTCGGCCGGCGGACTGGCAGGGATTTGGATCACCACCCACTTGGTTTAATTAATCGTCTGTCTCCCCACAATAAGGGGGCATTACTCGCAAACATTCTCTTTATGGTCGTTAATGTCGCGATTAAAAAGAAATACGCCGTCGAACTAGATTGCGGTGGTTTGAGACTTGGAATGGTCAGTTTCAGTTTAACCTGTTCTCTTGGCCTGTTCATTTGTGCGGGTTTCGTTGCGCATTGATGGCAAAGCTAAGGTGAAGCTATCAAAACAATTGCTTCGCGCTAGAGGATACAGGAAATCTCCTGCAGGCCGTCAACTCCCTAAATCCAGGTACACGTACGTAACATGACGTGACAGATTTCCAAGACCAGTCTAGATCCTGATCTCGTATCTAAAAACGCAACAGTTCAATTTCGCTGCCGTACCTGTCACGAGATTCGCCTTGACAACCCCTGGCTTACAAGGGGTCCTTGGTCCAACATCCATCACAAGCTAAGCTTTGACATGCTTCTCAGGGGGCTGAGCTTCTGAAACATGGAGCTTTTGGCTTGAACTGCTGGTCCAAAGAAGGGATGTCGCTGACAGGTGCTGTCATCAATCACAGGCTCGATGGCGGCTTTTAATGAATGCCTCCTTCCCTCGATCGCGACCCCTTCTACTTTCCTAGCTTCGCCTCCGACCTTTGCAAACTTGGCTCTCAATTGTTTTGATACTGCAAAATACATTGACTTCAATCGTTACTCTCACTACTAATTTGATAATATTCTACTACTTTACTCGTCTTGTCTTGTCTGACGCTATCATGTTTCTCGGTTCAGATATTGGCGCCCTCCCCTCCCGGGCACAGCAATGGGGCCTCACGCGAATCCTCCCCCGCGAAGCCAAGGAAACATCCGAATGCCACGATACTGCGAATTCAAATACCTGCGAGAAACCCGGCATGTCAACAGGAGAAATATTGTTAGTTCTTGGCATCGCCAGGTAAATCGCCTTTTACTTTATCGTCGCCAAGAAGGGTCTTTGCTGACCTTTCTCCTATCAGTTTCATAATAGTCCTCGGTTTATTAGTGCTCCTATTCGTCTTCCACCGCCGTAAGCAACGTTTGGATAAGCTCGAAGATATCAAGGGCGTGGAAGAACAAGATGACTATGGCCTCGCTCCCATCAAGCCGAGACTACCCCAAGCGCCGCCACCCACATACGAAAGATCACAGGACCGTAAAGCAGATGGACACTGGGAACGGTCGCCGAGGGATTCAACAGATTCGCTAACACCGTCACTTCGCCAAGCCATGGGCGTGACGCCCCGCGACACACTGGCCAATAGCAGATGAGGTGGTCGCTCGATTGGCCGAAGTTGCAGCACGTTTGACGCTCTGAAAGAGGCTACTGCAGCCTGTCGATCACTTATGCATAATGGAGGGACATGCATGGACAGTGGTTGTTTGAGACATACGCTACCCGTGTATCATGACCACAATGCAATAATTACAGCCGGGCTTGTAATCGGGATCTACCGGAAGGGCACGACAGCATTTGACAAATGTAAAATGGGTCTGGAATGTTTACATGGCGTTTGGGACAATGGATACTTGGGCGGCGTACTGGAGTTTGGCTTTGCGGAGGAGGAGCGATTCTGCTGGCAGGTTGAGCTGCTTTGACTTCTGCCTTGCGCATGATTAGCGACAGTTTCCTTTAAATTCGAGTACATTTCTGATGTTTCGTTTATGTGTGAAGGGGAACCACAATTCCCCATTGCAGTCCTAGGCGAGAGTAATGATAACGGCACTCCACGATATCCAAGCCAGAAGGTATCAAAAGACTTGACCGTCCAGGCTAAGCGGTAGAAAAGTATTAGGTAAAATACTACTAGAAATTCCTTAAACTAACTTGAGTATTTTCATTACTTAGTCCAAAGCGGTCAGCTCTTATTATACCCCGAGGCCAAGGTATGCTGAACTGCTATGTTTACATAGCAGTCTAAGCTAGTTCCAACCAAGATCGCTCGCCGCTCAACATTTGCAAATTCCGCTAGAACCTTGTATTTAAGTAGGATGTCCAGGATGTCTAGAATATCCCAAGAGTGTGCGAAAGTTTTCGTGATTAAGTTTGGTGACGCAAAGCAATGTCCAGTGTGACTGTGATTTTGTGTTGAGGAGACGTCGTAACACACACTATCACAGGTCTTACTTTTCGTGCCCTAATAGTGAGTGACAGAAACAAAGTTACCGTAGAGTTATAAGATGTCTTCATGTCCAAACAACACACAGATCTTGAGTAAGCCCACCATCATTATTCCGGATGCAGCCGGGACAAGCAAAATGACCACCACCGACCCGTCACCAAGCACGAAACGTTACTTGCAAATCTACAATCCCCCTATCGAACCAACCGGCGACTTTCACTTGTTTCAAAGTTTCCGACTGACGTTCGTTGGCTCATATGGGAGCAAGCACTCAGTCACGAGCGATGGATTGGCGTGAAGTTGGAAAGGGCCAAACAAACGGAGGACGGGGACAACACAACAACTCATCGCGATTACGACGTTTTCGTGAGAAGTAAATGGGAGCTGAAGACTAGCAACCTCTTTCGAACTACAAATGAGTCACGGCGTGCTGCCCTCGCCTTTTACCGCGTACAAATTCCATGCTGGTACAAACCGAAGGAACGTAAGTATTGGGGAACACCTGAAGTAATGCCGTCCTCGAAGGGGCCAGGTGTGAGGAAGACTCTGTATATCTGCCCCGAGCTAGATACGCTCGAGATTCAATGGCTAGAGTTCTTTAAGTACTTTGCACATGATGTTTGGGCTTCTGATCCTCGTCATGTCGGTCTCGTCAACCTTGCGTTGAAAACCAGAGGCCTAACATCGATACCCAAGCAAATTCCCATCTCTGGACGAGATACAACTCGCCTGAAGCAAGCCGTGTTGAGAATTGAGCGCCTCATAGTGGCGAGTGACAGAATCCAACGCATGTGGCACGGGCCATTAAATGGTGTTGTAGCTATAAGAGATCACGAGGCACATCGCAATGTTCCTATCCTTGGGGCGGTTCTAGGTTTTCAACGTCTGCCAAACGATCCTCGGATAGATAGACAGCATCTAAAGCGTGTTTATACAGGGAAGGGGGATCCCAAATGGTGGTTCTATACATGGTTCAGGCTACTCATGTTGTTGGGTGTGGAACATAGCCACAAGGTTGACTATCGGTTTGCGGCATACCATAGCACTGGTGAGCGCATTCACAATCGAGAATCTGCTGCGAAATGGGTTCGGAGTGAAGATGAAAAGTTCACAACAAAAGTAACGACGATGCTAGGACAACGGCAATTCAACTGCCGAATTTTCGATAGGAGCACTCAAGATATCGAACGAGCACCGCAGCAAGCAATAGGGTTCTGGCTGTTTCCCATGGAGAGTCTTGGCCCGTTGCCCAACATTAATGAGGTTCCTGACCGGTATAGCAATTTCCCTGGTATGGATTGCGACTGGTTCTTGGATATGTCGGAGCACATACCCGAGTTGTGTTTGTCGGACATATCCTCATGATTGTGGTGAATCACAATCCACAATCAGGTACTGGGTGTTTGCCCACTTGTGAATCATCCTGCAAAGCAGCAATGAATCATAGTAATTTTGGGCTATATAAAGGGCTTTCTTTCACAGCCATTTTCTTACCTTTCTCTTCATCACCATCATCTGAGGTACAAATTCGTACTATTTACTCTCTACGTCCACTATCCCATCCCACCAACATCAACATCAACGCCTCTATACCTGCATCGACGAATTGAATCATTTGTCAACCAAGTTAAGTGTTTATAAGTGACCATGATTTGCTAGTTTAATCCCTAGATATATTTGATAATCCGAAATATGTAAAGATAGTCTGAAGCTCTGCATAAGTTTATTTAAGAATTCGAGATTCGGAAAAGAACTTCATAGAGCCTCTAAGACTTTCTTCAAAGTCTTTTATATATTTGCTAAACTTATGTAATTTAATCTTCACTTGTCATTGATTATTCAAACTTATGTCATACTTCAGGATCTTGGAAAAGATACCGAGTACATACGCGCTTGCAATGGATATCATTGTTCTTTACATTTCATAATATTCATAGAGGCTAATCCAATTCCACTTGAGATCATGGCAAGAGCCCCAATTCTGTGCAAAGATGATATGTTGCTTTCGGCGGTGGCAGTACTTTGGTCTTTCTGATGATAGCCAAGGCAAAAAGATCGTCGTCCCCAAGTCTGCCAAAAACGAGACTCAAGAGTGGTATGATGCGAGAAGGGCCTATTATTGCGGCCTTGTAGACTGGCATGAGCTTTTCATCAAATAGTATGCTATCAAATATCCAGGTAAACGCAATTTCTTTGACTTGCTTTTGCTTGCATGCACCGCAAAGCTTTGGTTCGAGGCGTAGCATGGTCTCTGCAGTGGAGGCCGACCACTTTGTTGGCAAACACCAACAGTTGCCGTTTCTGCCTGATATCTGTTGGTTCACTTCCTAACCATCAAGAAAAAGTGTAACAAATACCATTAGGTATGAATGAAATGCATTTTCTCATTAGGTAGGCTGTGGTATAAATATGAGCATCTAGTCTAAGACTTTTCTCATCCTCTGCATCATTAATCAACCTCTAAACCTGTACTAAAACCTTCCTTCGCCACATAAACACAACATGTCATCCGAGTCTGACACTGAAACCCGTAGTCTTGAACCAAATAATAGTCCCAATCAATCTCAACACGCAATCGCGGTTGACGATAAGGGCCCCGAATATGAGAGAGGTGCTTGGACGGCTGTTCGGGAGTACCTGATGACCAATGTGGAGGAGTTTCAACGTCTTCAAGAGCTAAGGAAGAAGGCATGTCTTTACTTTTACGAGTTATCATATCACGCCGAAAAACTCTCCTACATGCCAGTGACTGACTGAATGAGCAGGGTTGGAAGAGCACGGAAGGTGACAACCACTTCAAGAAGCAACGGCAAACCGCAGACAAAGTCAGTGACAAGAACACCGAGTACTTCTACACCATGATGAAAACTATCGCCAAAGATCTGGACAAAGCGACCGGTGCTCTGAAGTTGCGTGGTATCGCCAACCCGTCTTTGCTGGACATGTGTACCGCTCCAGGAGGGTTCGTCGAAGTGGCTTTGTCAAAGAATCCCAGTATTCGAGTTCGAGCCATGAGTCTTCCTGTCAAGAGTGGCGGCCATGAGATAAGACTCACAAGGAACACAGTGAATGTAGAGCTCCGTGACATAACGACTCTTGCCGGTGACATGGGTCTGACCAAAGATGACATTCCTACGAATTTCCCCGGACCATATGACTTTCTCTTCGCAAACGTGTTCGACTCCAGCGAAAAGTTTGACCTTGTCTTCTGCGACGGCCAGGTTCTACGAACTCACCAGCGAGCGGAATGGCGTGAACCGCGCGAGGCTGGTCGTCTAACCCTCACGCAACTCGCTTTAGGGCTAGAACACTTGAACAGTGGCGGGACAATGGTTATCCTCCTGCACAAGTTAGACAGTTGGCGCTGTTTCGAACTGATCCACCAATTCAGCAGGATGGCGAGAGTCCAGCTGTTCAAACATCCTAGAAGTCACAAGATGAGATCATCTTTCTATCTGGTGGCCAAGAATATCCAGGCCGACGGTGAATACGCCAAGCAGATGGTTGCTTCGTGGAAGCAGAAGTATAGGATCGCTACTTTTGGAACGGACGAGGAATATGCAAAGATGCATCAGGTGTCTAGTCAGACTGCGCAGATGGAGCTTGAGAAGTTTGGCAAGGAGTATATTGCTTTGGGGAGGAATATTTGGAGGACTCAGGCGGACGGGCTTGAGAATGCGTCTTTTATGAAGAATGAATAGCTACGGATTGGATTAAGAGACTAGGAAGACCTGTGTAGCAGCACATCTGGTAAGTGTATGGGAGAATCGACAAATTGTTAACCTTGTGCCAGGACTTACCCAAGATTCAAAAGAGGAAATAAACTGAACCAATCTTCTATAAGTTTATATAGTTTTATGAAAATGTTTCTTATGAATATAGGTTATGTTCTAATACTGATCTAACGACCTCCTATATCTCGGGTTACCATTTCACCGGTGCAACTTTGGGAGACCAGGCAGTTAGTTAAGCACAAACTAATCCAGTTTGAATTTCAAGCGAAACCGCGAAACCTATCAGACATGTTTCACGTCTTTGGTATAGAACGGCTGATATTGGCATTACGTACTGCCCAAACCTAAGTGGGTAGATGAACCACATGATAACTTCATGATCTACCAACAGTCACCAATTTCCCCAGCACAAAACATTCTGATGTTGCCGGAAACCATAATCCCCTAGTTCTTCAAAAACACTACTTTGCTATCTTCAAACTCGACGTGCTAGCTCGCGAATGTACACCCTCCCACTGCATGTTTACCAAGCAACCCAACGCGATGTTACCCTCCCTACGTTCCTCTATACGTATGACGGTGGCTATGGGGTAAATATGTCGAGCGCTTACACTATAAATACCGATGGCCATGGTGTTTTTATCGACTTTCGCTTGAGTTCACGTCCCCAGTTGGCTTTGAAGAAGCATCGATGTCGTTTGCTATAAGAGAGCCCAATTTGGATAGAGTACGACTAGGCCAGCTCCAGGTTGCGTAGCTTTAGTGATGGATGGATTGATCTTCGGTGGAACATTTGCAGATGCTAATTTCAAAAAGGGCATCTCGCACCATGCTTGCGGTGAAGGGCTTCGTCCGAATATCATTGGAGCTGTGTCTCTCGCTGTGGACCTCTGTCATCCAGGTGTGAGATCGAGAGAGTATTTGGATCATATACTGATCATTGGCGGAATCAACGATGCGCCTGGCTTTGTGAAGAGGTCAGTCGACTGATTACACCACGAAACACTCAAGCTTAAGACTGATCTTACGATAGGACTCACAGTGCTCCGCCCAGTATAACTCACTATCACCTCTTCTGTTCGAGTCTCATGCAGACGTTGAGAAAAATGCAGTTTCATTCATGTCAATCGACTGATACGTATATTGCCCATTATTCTTACCCGTCACATAAAGCATATTCCTTATAAGCACATATCGCTCTGCCGTTACTCCACTGAAAGAATACCCTCCTCAACAACCTTAACCTTAACCTTCATTCCCCAGGGCTCGTCATCTCCGATCCAATTCTTCTTCTTTCCGATCTTCTCCACGTCGCTAGCAGCCTCTTCGACCGTCTCCTTGGTCCTGGCCGGATCATTCTTGGTCTTTTGCACAGAGATGGTAAGCAGCAGACCTTCTTTGTTCTTCTTCTTACCCAGAGCATATGACCACTGGGCAGTGAATACCACGCGCGGCTTCGACTTGTGGATTTTGCCAGATGGGTAGAGTGCGGTAACTAGTTGTCCTACTCGGCCGAGGTACGAAGCCCACCATACTTCTTCGGGTGTGAGCATTCCGCGGAGAGATTCGCGGAACTCTAGCTCACGGGGAGGAAGTTCGCCGCCGTATCTCGACTCAAGCATCAAGGCCAATCTTGCTCTATCTTGGTGCGAGACGCCATGGATTGAAGACATGACTCCAACGCTGGTCGAATACAGTGCCGTCGTCGAGGCAGTTTCCTTGGACATGAACATGTGCAAGTACATAGAGTTTGCGAAGGAATCCACTACAGGCTCACCAAACTCTTCGGGAAACTCCTTCTTGCTAGAAGGTTTCGGGATCGAGCTCTTGAGTAACTGCTGGATGAGATGGCGCGAGCCTGGTGCAAAGTAGCCAGTGGCTACCTCCAATGGAGATTGAGATCGAACGGATGGTGACAGCTGGCGGAACAGGAAGCCCTCTCGTACGCCACCTTGGCAAAAGTGTGCCTCTCTGATACCTCCAGGGATAGACTCGGAGAGAACATTGACCAGGAATGCAACAGCGGGAACCTGGGATCGCCTGCGATCAGATACACGGAAGATGTCCTTGGCTGCATGGGCAACATGCTTGAGTGCCTCTGTGTCCTCAAATTGCTTGCGCTTGGCGGTGTAGCCATTGATGATACTGATGGGATAATAACTGCCGTCTGTCTGGTTGAGGTATAGAAGCAGATATCCCCATCCTCTGAAACCACCTCCAGAGAGGTAAATGCGATATCCACCTTCCTTCTTGGCCTTTTCTTTCATCTCCTCGGGAATCTGTAGGTTGTTATACGCGTCTTTGAAGTTGCCAATCATTTCCTGCTCAAAAGCCTTGACAGCTGCGTCGGCCTCATCCTTCTTCTTACCGCTACGAAGATCGTGGAGCTTCTTGGTCAAAGCGGCAGCACCGTATGGGAAACTGAAGCTTCCCTTGGGACTGATGCGAACTTGGCCGTTCGAGCTGAGCATCCAAGTGATCTGGGTACTACCGCCTCCCAAGTCCATAACAAGGCCTTCCATGGCGGAGAAACCACTGGCAATACCAAGGGCGCCAATCTGGCCTTCTTCTTCCTTGGGGAGGAGCTCGACTGTCAAGCCGGTCTTTTCCTTGATGGCTGCCAAGAATTCCTTGGAATTGACTGCAGCGCGCGTGGCTTCGGTCGCGATGACATGGATGTTTTCCTTTTTGCAACTAAAGTCGTCACATACGACAACGAACCGGCTGAGGACGGAGACGACAGCCTCGACGACGTCGTCTGGGATGGGGATCTTCTCTCCCGACTCGGGATCAAATTGAGAGTCGTACAGTGAGATTGAGGCGCGGTACTGGTAGATGGTCGGCAGCATGCGAGCCAACGGGTTCGACAGATCGGAGATGGAAAGACGAATACCATTGCTTTGGTCGTTAGTCTATTCGCCTTGTCGAGGGGATGTTTTTGTCTCTCACCTCCCCATGTCAACAACACCGACTAGCTTACCCTCATGGCCCTGCCACGGGGGATGACCGCCTTGAGGGTCAACATACGACGATTGAGACGCATCCTCATCGTCGCTGCTCTCAGGGCCGAACTCAGCAATTGGGTCGATTATCTCGAAATCGGAAAAGTCCATCATGGTTGGTTTTGTTGTTTGGTGAGAATAAGCTGGTCGCACGTACCCTGACCGCTGATGACGTTGGCAGGGGAGCTCTCCAGTATTTAAGGTGGTAGAGACCTTGGGCTAGCTTGATGACAACTGAGGCCCTGTTTCAGCTCCCTACAGCCGCCCTGACGTACGCCAACTTTAAATGAGCTTCCCTAGCCAGTTACAGATGAGCAACGACGCCAGTGAAACCATAGCACATGCGATACCACAGCGCCATTGGCTAGTGCATAGATAAGCTGAAGCTTGGTAGAGCTAATCTGACTTTACCTTGCGATCGGTCGGGGACCTTGATCATCCTTCTACGAACTTGCTATAAATTGATGGGAGTTTTTTGGAATAAGAACAAACACACGGTGTCAGAACCTGATATAGTTAGGTCTACAAATACATGAAGTGAGTTTACAAGCAAAAGTTCAGGTGCTACTGCAGTAACCGGTGGCATGCGATCAATTACCAAAAGGGTGAGTAAACAAGCCATGATATGCAAGAGGCGCTGCATCATTCCGTTCCCTGTTGTGTCTCCGAACTTCAAACTTATTTCTGTTCAATTGCTTCATCATACTGAGAAACACCCATAGTCATCGCTAACAGTCACTTCACTCCCAGTAAACCAGTTGTTGTATTTTAAGCTCATGAGTTCATTTAGTCTGCTCAAGATCCAGTCCATACTTAAACTCCAAAACGCTAGCACAACAAAAATCTACTGCTATACAGCGTGCCACCGACCGTTTTTCGTGTAGCACAACTCATGCAAGCATCTGTCAAAGACTTGTAGTAACCACCGTCATGAAACTAGACATCTAAACACAAAAACACACACGCCACAAATTCTTCTTTGACAAAGAAGACTTGGGCGAGCTAGGTCTCTTCGAGCCATTCTGTCTCTTACCATTAGATCGATCTTGAGCTTGTTCTTCCCTCTGCGGCATCACCTGAAGATAAGGGTCCTCCTCCATCAGTTCCGCAATTATGCTCTGTGTACCCTCAGGCACAACCTCCTGCTTCTCCAGGTCCTCAATGACATCGTGAACCCATCCTTGGCAGAACCTACCGGGGGTCCTCCTTGCCGCTGCCCTGACTGCCCTCCTGCGCCCGAACGGAATCTCAGTAACCTTATAGCGAGTGTCCACGGCCCAACTGTTCAATCTTCCCTGCTCGATCAAGACTTGCCACGGCTTGCCGACGCTGGGGCCGCGTATCGAGTGGTACCATGTTGCATACTCGGCGTCTCGCTCTGCAAGCATGAGAACCCAGTGGCTGGGTCTGTCTTCGGTAGAAGGTGTGCACACGCCGATTGTTATTTGGAGGGGGGCATCTGGTGAGTGTGGTCGACCACCGGAGAGTCGATGGCGGAGTGAGGTAGACATGTTGAAGAGTTCAAGTTTTTTTGGATAGAGATCAAGACTCGGTTAACAAGTAGGTCTGTGTATTGTTTGCCCTTGAGGAACGATGGTTTCGGGACGATAAGGTTCAGGCTTTTGTTAATCTAAACTTCCGAGCTCTTACCTGTGCTCTTTATTTCTCCGTAGGATGAACAGTGAGTGTTGTTCGTTGAGGATGGCCACTGCTGATTCATGGCTGAACAGTTTCCATCGCTGCTGTCATTCATTGTTTAATTAAGTGCTGGGTATTCACTCACTATATATCATCAGAATGAAATATTCATCTTAACAGAACAAAGTTTGGATCTCTAGTCCGCGAAGGAAATGTTATAGAATAGTGTTTATGGTTATCTGTGAACAGCCTTTCGTACTTGTTTTTGCGAGAGGTTTGCTCCTATCTATGAACGATATAAACTCTAGACAGACAAAATCTTACTATCATGGTATAATAAATAACAAATGTTCGATGTCTTTTGCAGTCCATGATGAGTGAGCGACATCTTGTGGGTTCATAAGAGGTTGCAATTAAAACAACGCAAGAGCCAATGTAACAACATCAGGATCTCGTCGGATCTCATAAAGTAAATACAAATTTAACTCGCATAGAACGCACCTCATAGGCCTTAAAATCACATATTTTGCTAAATTAATAACCATTAGTTGACTATTCCCGAACTAATCAATATGTCAACTACCAACGATACTATCCACTAATTTCTCTCTTTTGAGTAGAGGTGGGCACAAACTCAATCTCAACCACAACCACCAAACCTCACATTCTCTAAAAATGCCCTCCAAAATCCTCATTCTCGACGGCGGCCTCGGCACGTCCCTTGAGTCTAAATACTCAATCACCTTTTCCCGCTCAACGCCGCTTTGGTCGTCTCATCTGCTCGTCTCGGACCAGCAAACGCTGCAATCATGCCAGTCCGATTTCGGCGCCGTCCCCGTTGACGTGCTCCTCACGGCAACGTATCAGGTCTCGCTGCATGGCTTCGCCGACACGCGCACTGAAGATTTTCCACAGGGCATTCCCCGTGAGACTGTGCCGCGCTTCCTGGACGATGCTGTCAGTGTTGCGCAGCGCGCTGTAGGTGACAAGGGCTGTGTCGCTTTGAGTATTGGGCCGTATGGTGCCTGCATGATTCCTGGGCAGGAATATAGCGGGAAATATGACGATAAGCATGACTCTCTGGAGGACCTGGAGGCATGGCATCGTGAGCGCTTGGGCGTTTTTGCTGAGGTTTCTGATATACAGAAGCGGGTAGGCTATGTTGCGCTTGAGACTATTCCCCGCGTAGATGAAATCATCGCCATGCGCAAAGCCCTCGCCGCAACACCAGCGCTGTCTCACCTGCCATACTGGACAGCCTGCCTCTCTCCAGAGAAGGATCTCCTCCTCCCTGACGGGAACACCATCGAGACGGCTGTAAAGGCCATGCTGGACCCTGAAATCTCAGCCAACCTGCCGTGGGGTATCGGCATCAACTGCACAAAGGTCGACAAGCTTGACCAGCTCTTGCAGCTTTTCGAACAGACTGTCTCGGCTATGGTCAAAGAGGGCAAGATAACTCAATGGCCTGCCCTTGTTTTGTATCCTGATGGCACGAATGGAGAGGTCTACAACACAACTACGCAAAAGTGGGAGGTGCCCAGTGGCGCTGAGAACCAGAGACGTTCATCTTGGGAAAGCCAGCTTGAAACAGTTGTCAAGGCTACGGAAGAGAGAGGAAACTGGCCTGCGATCTTGGTCGGTGGATGTTGCAGGGCTGGCAGCGAAGATATCAAGAAACTTCGCGACCGTCTTGTTCAATAAAGAATATATCATGTTTGACTCACAATCTGCAATGGGTATATTTCCAAGTCTATCTAACTAGCGGTGGTCTTTCTCATGGCTGGTATCCCAACTCACTTACATCTGCACTCAACTCCCTACCCTGCATCATCTCTGCCATCACCTTCCCCGTGCCCAGTGACAAGCTAATTCCCCACGGTCCATGTCCAGTCGCAACATAGACACCGCCATCACTTCCTTTCCGTGTCCTGTAACCCTGCCGTAGATCTACATCCTCTATTCGCGTGATATAAGGCGTTCCTCGTTCCGACACAGGTCGAAAACAAAGTCCTGTCCTCACAACCTCCAACTCGTCGCCGTCGGTCTCGATAATTTGTTTTGCTAGATCTTTCAATTTCTCGAGTGAGGTCTCTATAGGCTTCGCACTTGTTGCCAGAGGCGGTAGTCGGATAGATGCATTCAATCCACCTAGCCATATTTGTCCATTCGGCCGAGCGTAAATCTCTGGTGAGTACGTATCCATATTACTATACACCGAATGGAACGTGTCGCCTATAGGTGCAGGATTTTGCACAACCAGCGAATGGCCTGCGAGACCGACAATCGGTATGTTGATATACGATCCAGGAAACATAGATTCTAGGACACTGGGTGTCCATGCCCCGGCACATACGAGGACACGCGTAGCTGGGATATTCGTTTCTGAAGAACAGTCCGTGTAGCCGATACGAACATATGATAACTCATCGTGACAATCAGCACCCACGTTTAGAACGACAGCGGGCTTATGAATCCTGACACCTGCTGCCCGACATCGCTCAAGGAGAAATTGACAGAGTCTCAAAGGGTCACTAGCAAAATGCCTCATGTAAGTGATACATCGGCCTCACAAGACATGGTGACTTACAGAACAGCTGTTCCTTCGCCGTTGTCAACCAAACTCAGCGCATCGCCCTTGACACGCCTCAACCAAGGCGGGCTATTCCTATCTGTAACTTGCCCCTTCTCCTCTACCAGATCGGTACGACTAGTACCTTCACGTAACCAATCTTGTCCCCCACGTCTTGTGGGTTTCTTCTTGGGCAGCTCGTAATTCACAGTGACCGACTTGGCATACAGCCATTTGTCACGTCCATTGTACTGCCTTGCCAATTTCTCATGCTCGTCGAAACTAAGAACTCCTAAAGACGCAAGGTCTGGGTGAAACCAATCCCTCGCGAGGAACCCACCGGCATATCCTGACGCTGATGCGAACAATTCTTTGGATGAATCCACAAGGTGGATGCTCGAACCGGGTTGGTGTTCCGAGAGGTAATAAGCCGTTGCGATGCCGATGATGCCACTTCCAACAATCACCGTCGAAGCCATGAGGTCAAGTATAATATTACGATTATATGTATGGTACATGAAACAAAGAAACGAGGACCCTCAGCTGATGACCAACAAAGTAACCGATGACGTGAGAGAGCGATACAGGGTAGGTTAACTTGAAGCTCCAAGAAAAGACCCCACCATCATGGATCTCCAATAAACCCCCACTCTGCGTGAAGCTTCAAAAGCTGTGCCTCGTACCCATTACCTGCAATTTCAACACTACAGTTACACAGCATTGAAATTCTGGAAAATGGCTTCCAAAGTATTCATCGTTACCGGCGCCAGTAAGGGAATTGGCGCCGCTATTACGCAGTACCTTCTGAGCCAATCCCACAAGGTCGTTATCACGGCGCGATCATCCCAGCCTTTGGAAGGTTTGAAGAAATCGCACCCTGATCAGGTCCAGTTCATTACTGGAGATATTGTCGAGCCTGAAGTATGGTCCAGTCGATAGTATTATGCGTTCCAAGGCTAATAAACGTCATAGCTTCCCACGAAGCTGGTAGACCTGGCCGTGTCTTCATTTGGCAAGGTTGATGGTCTTGTTGTCAACCACGGCTTCCTGGTGCCCAAGAAGTTTGCGGATACTACGCTAGAAGAGTGGAAGAAGATTTATGACATCAACGTCTTCAGCGGCATTGCCATGGTAAATGAGACTTGATACTGTTGACACATTCGCATGGACTACGCTGACGGAACCAGGCCCAAGCTGCGTTGCCAGAGCTTCGCAAGTCAAAGGGCTGCATCTTGTGGGTGTCGTCAGGAGCAGCAACAAAGCATTATGCGGCATGGTCAAGCTACGGTTCAGCCAAGGCTGTTTACAACTCTATCTCAGCTCACATTGCTATAGAAGAGCCCGACATCACAAGCGTCGCCATTGCTCCAGGCCGAGTTGATACCGAGATGCAAGGCGTAATCAGATCAGGGGGCAAGGAGTCAATGAACAAGGCGCAATACGACTCCTTTGTCGATGCCAAAGAACAAGGAATTCTGCTCAAGCCTGAACAACCAGGGCATGTCATGGCAAAGTTTGTCGCAAACCCGCTGAAGGAGCTGAGTGGAAAATTCTTTTCGTACGTTTCACGACATCATGTGGGATCAAAAACTAACGATTATGCAGATGGAACTCACCAGAGGTCGAGGCTTACCAAGAATAGAAGTGCTTGGGTATATGGAGTGCGAGAACCTGGAAATCTCAAGCAATGTTAGCTTATGTCTTTGCAATCATGTAAATAGATAAAGGTAGAAAGACAAATGCAAGTCAGTCGAAAGATGAAAAGCTCTTAATTTGCTCCACATGGAGGTTCGGATTTAGCATGGAATGTAAGTTTCTTCATCACAGCATTTGATTGTGCAAGTATAAAAGTAAAAGTATGTTCTTACCTGGTGCTCAGTTGCCACGCGCGACAATGGAAGCAGTCACTTCGTTGCAGGTGCCGTGTTGTCGTCTGTATTCCCCAGATGGGAATACGACAGGACATAAGCAGGGCGGTTCATGATGTCGGAGGGTTGAGTCAAAACATCCTATACTTTGAGCGAGTTAGCGACTAGTCAAGCCGAATGTCTCAAATATAAACAATGATGATCGGGATCGATCAGTTCTGTCCATTTGGCAAGGACGAAGTCAATCAGCATCGGAGGCTTGTCGAACCTCCTAAGCCTGGGGCGACAACTTTTCTCTTCATGCGATGCGATGTGTGAGGAACAAAGAAACTTACCCAGTGGTTTGGAGGCTGCGCTCGGGTGAGAGCAGACAAAGCGAATGCTCTCGAGGTATAGCAAGCTGGCAAGGCGCAACAAGCGCCGCCGTTATTACAGCCGGTGGCTCACCGTGAGCGTCCTGGCATGTTGGTGATGAGAGAAGAGGAATGAAGGTGTTGATGAAGGAACAGGAAATTTTGAAGAATTTGAAGTTCTGAAATAGACCTGGATAATTGGTCCGTGCACCACAAAAAGACGCGCCCCGTGGCTGGACTTAGCACCTGAGGCTCCTGGCATTCCACTTGGAGGTCCACTGAGCAAATGAAATGCAAGCGCCGTGCAAAAAATCCAGCAGCAGCCACCCCGAGCTCGAGCTCCCAGATACAAAAGAGGCTTGCCCCGCCCCACCACTCATGGGCCTGAGTAACCACCTCATCCGTCTCCTTCAGCCCAGTGAGATTGCTTTTGAAGCCCATCGACAAGATATAAGATCACGGCTCTCTACGACACAGCAAGAACAAACAGGCACTCACGCGGATACAAGCATTACGGAGCGATCTCCTCTTATCTGCTGTATTTTTATCGATATTTCTCTGTTTGCTGCGCTCTTGTCATCGCGTTGTACCCCGCCGGCCACCAGCACTTAATCACCGCGTCGTCTTGGTGTATACGGATAATCTACACATCCAGCATACACCGTCTTCAACAAACACTCTTCAACACCACTCTGATTCACCCACTTCTACTCTTTCAACAGAATGTCTGATCACGAGTTTGGAGGTAAGACTTTGATACTGACTTTTCATTTGCTCGTTTGTCCTCGTATACCCCATGTCCCTTTATTCGCAAGTTGAGTCTTGGTCCTCAACCCGTGATGATATCGCGACAACGCATCACTGTCGTCAAGACAAGACACTCTTAATCACATTTGCAACTCTTGTATTTATAAGTGAATTTTCCTCGTCATGATTCTTTTCTTCGGAAATATTATCATCACTTCATTATTCGCACTCATGAAGATCCAACGACTCCTCATATTCTTCTTTTCGTCTCAACTATCACATTCAACGTCTGATGCCTGCATCTCTCCCATATCTTTCTATTCCTATTACTACACTATGCCTGTGCCAGCATCGACTAAGTACTGGCAGAAGTTTGACGCAGGAACACTGGGTCTGCTTACACCTCAACTACATGAACTTTAGCTAACTATCTTCCCTTGTAGGCAACGACGATCTGTCGCTCCCCAAAGGTACGCTACTTCAAACCCATTTATATCGAGTTTACGCTAACATCGTTGCAGCTACTGTTCAAAAAATTGTATCGGAAATTCTCCCCGCGTCAGCAGGCGTTGCCTTTGCCAAGGAAGCTCGTGATCTCCTCATAGAATGTTGCGTCGAGTTTATCACCCTTATCTCATCAGAGGCAAACGAGATCTCAGAGAAGGAGGCAAAGAAGACAATCGCCTGCGACCACATCACCAAAGCTCTTGAGCAACTAGGCTTCACCGACATGGTCCCTGCCGTTCTTGAGGCAGCAGCCGAGCACAAGGAAACTCAAAAGGTACGCCCCCGCTGATCGTCTCCATATTTGTTGATATCTGACAATTTCCAGGGTCGGGAGAAGAAGGCAGACAAGTTTGCCAACAGTGGCATGTCCATGGACGAGCTTGCTCGTCTACAGGAGGAGCAGTTCGCCGCAGCTCGAGAACGCCACGGCTGAGTTCATTTAAACAAATTTGGGATATGCTGTAATCGAAATCGGGCGTCAGGGTATTTGGCATTGCTTGGCGTTGATGTACATGACTGAGCTGGGTCTGGAATTTTGCCATAAGGAGTAGGCTGGTCTAGCTGCCTCGTGATCACTTTCACTTATAGACCTTTGACTGGGCTTTTGCTGTCAAAGAGGTATGGTCTGAATTTACAATTTGTCAAGTTTATACCTTTGAGCCTTGCGAGGTGCCTTGAAATGACCCAATCATGATGCCCAACAGCCACAGCTGGGACTTCTGTGGGCTTATTTCAGGGGGCTATGTTATTATGACGTGCTGTATCTGACAGTCCTAAGATCCTGAACTCGTAGCAGACGGCATATGAGCAATATGGTCTGGTTCTAGGCTGCTATTCGATTCTCTGCTGCCTGTGTAAGAAACACTTATAACCTTATCGATAAGAGCCAGAGTAAAAAATGATGTAAATCTGAGTGTCCCCCCACCTTATCGCTGACTCCCACCCTACAATTCGCAACTTCAATCTGCATGCGCCAACAAAGTAAAAGCTCACTACCTTTACTTTTCTCGTCGCCAAAATAGGTCGAAGACGTAAAAACAAGAATAAGCCTGGACCCCGTGTCCCTCGCTGGCTTTCGCGCAAAATGGGTCAAGAGGAGTCCTCTATGAGCTATGCTGGCCCGCCTGTGACCCTCACTGAGCGGAGCCTGGAAGCCGTCGCAGAGTACATCAAGTCGGGTCGTGGCAAGCGAATTGCTGTTTTGACAGGCGCTGGTATCTCAACTGCTGCTGGAAGTGAGTAAAACAGCAGTACCATATTCCCGCCCATGTCTAATTGGAGTATCAGTCCCCGACTTTAGATCGCCTGGAACAGGCCTTTACGCCAACCTTGCTCGTCTCAATCTACCCTATGCCGAGGCCGTTTTCGACATAACATACTTCCGCGAACACCCCGAGCCCTTTTACGTTCTGGCAAACGAATTGTATCCTGGAAAGTTCCACCCGACAGTCTCGCATGCCTTCATCGCTCTCCTCGCCCGCAGGGGCCTCCTCCAAATGCTCTTTACTCAGAACATCGATTGTCTCGAGCGCGTAGCCGGAGTTCCCTCAGATAAGATAATCGAGGCGCATGGAAGCTTTGCGACGCAGCGCTGCATCGAGTGTAAGGAAGATTACCCGGATGAAAAGATAAAGGAGCACGTCTTTGGGGGCAAGGTCCCTCACTGCGACAAGGAAGGCTGCAACGGACTGGTCAAACCAGATATTGTCTTCTTTGGCGAACCCCTACCCAAAACATTCGACAACAATACACACCAGGTAGCCATGGCGGATCTGGTGTTGGTGGTCGGTACCAGTCTAAGTGTCTACCCGTTTGCCGCTCTTCCCGGTCTTGCGCAGGAGGGCAAACCTCGTGTGCTCTTCAACATGGAGAAGGTGGGGCAGCTTGGCAGCCGGTCTGACGATGTCATCGAGCTGGGCGACTGCGATGCTGGCATTCGAAAATTTGCTGATAAACTTGGCTGGCGCGACGAGCTTGAGAAGCTGTGGAGACAAATCGTAGGTGACGTTGAGGCCGAGAGACAACTCAGCGGCAGAAAGAAGGATGAGGTGCAGGACGAGATGGATCGCTTAGCAGCTGAGGTTGAAGCAGTTGTTATCGATGATAAGGACACAGATGCCAAGGAAGCAGGCGCAGGACAAGGTGCGAAATCACAGGAGGGGCCAACAAAGCATGAAGAGGGCCCTGTTATTTCAGAGCAGCCTAAGAAAGAGGCGGCCAAGTCAGACACGGCAGCTGTGACGGATGATACCAAAGCCTCAGTTGAAGCCGAACTACCTAAGCCAGAAGAACAGAAGGCCGAGGCAGTCAAAACAGAGACTCCTGTCACAGATACACCGAAGCCACAATCGCCCAAGGAGGAGCTGTAAGAGCTGCGAAAAGATAATCTCACAAAAGACGGGGCTGGGGTGGCAGCCCCGAAAGAAGAAAAGAGATAGATAAAGCTTTGCACATGATAAACAGCAGGTGTTGTATCTCAGGCGATGGCAAAAACGGTGTTAGAGACAAGAGCCACGATTTTATTGCCACCAAAGGGTGATGGCAGATGACTAGATGAGTTTCCTATGTTGGGCACGGCGGATTTAAGATTTGATATATAGATGGCTTGCGTTTGCTGGTACCAACGTGGTAGTCAGTCTAAGGATTGTTTTATGAGATTATTGTAGTATGTGTTCTTACTAGCTGACGTGCATTTGCTAAACTGGAAAAGTACCTGCGTATACTTTTTAAGGGAGCAAATTACAGGCCATGATATCGCCTTACCATCACTAGATAACACCGGTATTAACTTAGATGACCCCAGAGGTTTGGTGTCAGATATCCCGACAGGTGGGACTAACTTGTGAGACTCCAAATAAACTTCTCATAATATTACCTCATCTTTTATAAATACATCATAAAGAAATCATAAAACAGGTTTTATCTACATGTCAGTCATGAGTTACTGGGTAACCTCGTATATGGAAACAACACACTTCTTGTACTGACTAACCATGAGACTTCACAAAAACAACAATACTCATAGCCCACTATCGATCTGCGCTGGGATATTGGTAGAGGTCCAGTTCCCCCACTGCCGGCACGTCTCTGCGACCACGTTCGGTATACCTAGCTTCTTAACTTCGTCTGGATTGGTGAGAAACTGCGTGAGTAATCCTGCAGAAACATGCCACGCGATGTGACAGTGAAACGGCCATACACCTGCGGGTGTGTGTCAGCATGATGTTACCACAGAGGGTATGATTCTCATAAGGCTAGGTCAGGGGTCATACCTGGATTATCGCTGGCGTCGAACTGAATCACAAGGTGTCCATTAGCACGAACTTGAACCACGTCGCGCCGTTGTGGATTGTCTTTGTTGATGATGGTTCCGTCCCATGAGCCTGGCCCTTCGTGTAGGACATACATGTTGAAGCCGTGTAAGTGCATTGGGTGTCTAATCAAAATGGTGTTAGCATTATCACACGAGAAGTAATCGATCGACTTACGAGACGGGTGACAAATTATTCACTACAACCCTCACGCTCTTCGCCTTGTCGGTGTCTATCACGTTCCACTCATGCTCGAAAGAGTGATTACCGAGCTTGCTCAACAGCAGCGTTGGACTGTTATAGTTTGTTCTCGCGGCCACGCCTCCAAGAGTCCAGAGTGTCACATTGCTTTCGTTTTTGAAGAAATTGATGTCAAGCTCAAGAGTTTTGTCAGCCGGAGGTAGCGGCAGCTTCATCAAGGGCTTCGTGATACCCAAGTCATCGTTGGCGCAAGTAGCCGGATCGGGAATATCCCACGCTTGCGATTTCGGTGCCTTTTCCTGATCCGCATTGTCGTAGTAGATGGCCGCAAGAGCATTTGGAGCACGGGCTAGACTACATTTGGTAGAAATATTGCTGCGCATCCAGTATGAGTCCAGTTTGCCGTCGGCTTTCACCAGCACATCTGTGCGCTGGCCAACACCAAGCGTGACGACCTTCGTGTCGTAGGGTTCGACGGGGACGAAGTCATTGGCAATTACTCTCATTGTGTGGCCATCAATGGAGAAGCGCTGCATCGCCTCTGCCGAAGGGTTGATGAGGCGCAAACGGTGGGTTTTCCCACGCTCGAAGCGAAACTTCGAGATACCAGCATTGTTATTGCAACGAGTATTATCCCCAGGTGCCTTATTTGAGCAGTTGAAGTTCATTTTGCCATTGATGAGATTGCTGTCAGAGAAGACAACACCACCATTGGGCTTCATGACCTGTTCAACAAGATCAAAGTATTCCGCATGATACCAGTCGTTCAAAATGACAACAATATCGTAGTCATCTCTTTCTCCTGGTCCGTACACTACTAAAGGCCCGAATAATCCTGCAGCAACCTGTGCTGAATAGTGTGAGTGATACCACGATGTTCCGTATAAGTCGGCAATCCACGAGTACGTGAAGCTGCGTTTTGGCGGAATAGGACACTGCGTGACCCCAGGCACCCCGTCTTCCCATGGACTACTCTTTTGGAGTATACCGTGCCAGTGTAAGGAAACTCCTTCGTCTTCCAGCTCATTTCGAACAGTGACTTGGACGGTGTCACCCCAGTTGGCCTCAATAAGAGGGCCAGGGAATTGTCCGTTCACAAGGATTGTAGACAGTTCATAACCATCAGGGGCAATTAAATCTCGACTGATGGTGAAGTCATATCTTCGAATTACACCAGTGTTTGGGTGTTCTTGATAATAATTTGTTCGAGTATTCAGAGTACTCCATGGGTAGCCGTTGGGAGTGGGGTTGTCAGTAAGGAAGGGAGGTAAACTCGGGGCCTCTAGCGTTCCAAACAAAGACTCTCTATTCATAGATCAGCATGTGTAGCCAGGAAGTTGAACAACATTGATTTACCCATTGGTAGCGAGCTGAGACATTTGTCCCAAATCCCCAGGATTGAATTGGTTGCTGTTGGTATTTCCCATGCTGGGCAGTCTGTCTCAACAAGATGGAGTCTCTGAGAAGGCTGGGTCATGAAAAAGACCAACCTCTACAGGAAACAACATCGTTCTATATAGAAGTCTCCAGGAGGGGCCCGTTGGTAAGTTTAGTCCATCGACAGCCATTGCAGGAGGCGTTTTGCCCAGAACTTGACATGTGCCGAAAAGCCGCCAACTCAAGCCTCTTCTGCAGTAAGTGGGGGATCGCATACGGGCCAGCCTTAGACCACTGAACCCGTGGCTTGCATAAATTAATTTATATGCATACAATATGATGTTGGTGGTGTTCAAGCGAAGTATTGTAAGATGGAACCACATTGTGGGGCCTCATATGTGAGGACAAGCTGCAAGCCATGATAGCGGAGTGCAACTCGTAAAGACCTATCAGAGATAGAGTTTTAAGCTTTCACCGGCTCATATCATGGTGAGAATGCTGAGATACAGGGTGTGGCCGAGACAACCCCTATTTCAGTTGCTTCAACCTGAGACAAGCGGAAAATAGACACGAGATTTGCATTTGATTGTGTATCTTAATCTCACGTGTGGCTCGATGCCTCGTGTTCTACCTAGCTAAACCCTCGAAGCTTCTGATCCCGGGATATACCCAGATTGAGAGATGATCGTCACATGCAGCGGTTAGGAAATAGGTATTCCAGGCAAGCCGTTTGTACTCAGGAACACGAAGGACAGGTGTAGACTGAAAGATCTCGATGCTGCACGAACCAAATACGAAAATAATTAATGCCTGCTGACAGTGATGGGTAGATAACATGATAAGCTAGCGCCAACACACCCAGAAACACAGTTCAGATATTGGAAGATTCCATGAAGTGACAGTGTTTTCAGCCAATTCTGACCGAGATAGGAGATGCACCGTTAGGTAAACTCAACCACAATCTCAAGTCTGGTGGATCACCTTGATTGATCATTGGTGGTATCATGACGCAGCTCAACAATGAAGATGTTGGCACCAAGGTTTTGACCATCCAACGGCGTGTAAGACGGCGTGTTCCTTATTTGGTAAGAGGAACTATAAAGACGCCAGTTGTGATCAACCGATCAAAATTTGAGGCTTAAAAGGAATTACGAGAATAGAAGGGGCTGGGTATCGACGGATATCGGTGTAAGCGATTTTTGCGGCTCTATTTCATCCCGAGTGTCTGGTAGCGAAGAGAAGTCACAAATTGCCGGCTAAAATGCTTCAGCTCAGTCAGCATATTATTAACCCCAAGAGCAAGTAATGTCGTTGTCCGAATGCATTAAATCTGACTCGATGTAACAATGCAATCACTACTAATTAGGAAGTTTTCCGACGCTGCACGATGTTGTTCGATATGCATAAGCTATTAGACGTGGCGTCGGTCCTCAGCTGCCCTCATGAAAGGCATTTCATCAGACCACAACACTGGAGCAAATCGCACTGAAGCATAGACAAATTTGTGTAAGCGGAATTGGGTGTCAGATCCATATGCAAAAAAAAAAAAGGAAAAAAGATTGAGGTTACAGGCTATTGAACGCCATCATGATGGTAATGGCGAACAAGGTTAGCTTGTGGAAAGCTTAACGCACCAAAAACCTCCTACTCAATGGTTGCTGCGTTGTTGCTATGACCTCGTATCGGCAGCCGTGGGGTAGGTCAACATGCTGGGTCGCCAATGTCACGATACGGTATGGTGTGCCGATCATTTGACAATGCAACGTCGACGGTTGAAGCAGTGTATTGAACGCCACAGTTTGTTCGTAGCGTGTTCATGATTGTTGTGTAATTGTTTGGTGCATTCACCTGTAAGATGCAGTAGTCTGCAGCGGTCTGACATGCTGCCAAAAAGTCCTCGCATCGTCAAAAGCAAGCAGTTACTGAATGGACTGCTACAATAAATCGATTGTGGGTCTGATTGTTTGATAAAAGATTGGTCCATTTCGGAACAGTTTTTGATATGTATTTTACAGATTGCGGCTATCAGATGCCAGGCTGTACAGGGTGAACATCGAAGTCGACTGGGTATTGCTCTCGTCTCGCATCATTTCTTGTTGGTCTCATGACTTCCTCCACGCAGGGTTGGCCATCAACATTATAGGTCGACGTTGAGCTCGCATGTACATGTCGTGCAGTTTAGGGTCGGCATCGGATCGAATAACACTACCAATGGACATGAAGAAACTATCATCTGTGTTAGCACTGGTGTAAGCCATTGGTTAAGAATTAAAAATACCCAAAAGTAGCTCCGGATCCAGCCATATACTGGCCGAGTGTTCTCATGATACCGTTGGGGCCGGCTCCATATCGGAAGATGTTGACGGTTCCTAATAAACATTAGTTGTGAATTCGACAAGACAGCTCGGAGAAGATGTACCGAAGACGAAGCCCATGATGACGCCGACAGCTATGATATATTAGAGATGTTCCAACATACGTTCAAAAACTCAAGAGAGGTAAGTCATACTTCCGCCCATCATGGCACCCATTTTGACTGCCAATCTTGTTAGCCAAATGTTCAGTTTAATGACAATGATATCAGCGTACGCTTATCCGTGGTGGAGGGGCCATGCTGGCCAACATTCATAGGAGCGACAGGAGGCATTGTGGGCAGGTTTGGTCAGTATTCGAAGCTCAAGTGCAGAAATTTGACAATGAATTGCCGGTATTGGTCGGCGAAGATGGTCGAAACAATGCGGCGCGAGACAAAGAATTGCTGATGAGGTTCTCTTGCGACGACTTTCCTCAAATCCTATGACCTGTTGACGCTTGCTGTCATTGGCTTAACGGCTAAGTGGGTTAGGGGTTTCGGGGAAAAGTCGGTGCGGAATTGAAAAGCTCGGATCAGGCTTTGGTACAGTGCGTGTCGAAATGAGAGACATGGCTGTACTGTGATGCAATCGTCACGTGGTCCCCTTCGTGGGTCGAGGTGAGTCTCCACAGCACGGCTCTGACTTGCAAGAGGCATTTGACTATTTGTATTTTTTTCATGCGCTTTTCGTCACTTACAAGGCAGTCTCGAACATCTACAACTTTGTCCCCGTGGTGCTGGGGGTTATGCGAGCAGTGAGCACATGCCAGACTCATTGGGCGTGTGCTCCACTGTACTCTGTACTCCGTGTGCCTGAGCTGAGAGGTGACGACCGGGGGTTCCAAATTTGAACACGCCAACACGCCAAGCAGCGCTTAGCGAGACCTCCCCCATATTGTCACTGTTACGGCAATCTCTCTTCAACTTGATTACGGTCTCTAGCCTCTTGACCATCGTCTCCCGCGACCTGAATATTATTTCCGACATCGCGATAACCTCGTGCTTGGTGAGTTAAGCACCCTCCTGGCCGTCGCTGGCCCGACTCGCCTCTTGACTACCTGTCCCTGGTCCGACGGGGTCATCGCCGATCGTCAATCTTCATAACCAAAACCTGTTCCCAGCCACGAGCTCACGATTTTCTTGTCCACCAGCAAACGTTAAGCCACACTCAAGCATTGAAAATTCGAGCGCATCTCATCAAGTCTGCCACTTTTTACCTTCAAACCGGCTCCTATACGACCCCTGAGCCTCCAACTTGCCGGGTGGAGTGACATCAGCCTTCAAGGAGCGCAAGCCCGCACACGTCCCTCTCCCATATCCGGCATCATTATATCCTCGACCGTGCGTTCCATCGACCGCAACGTGCTGAGTATCTACAATCCTCATGACTGCAGTCGCAAATCCACCGAATTTTCCCAATTCAAGACCAGCATGGGGCATGATTAACGGGAATCATCAAATGAATTCAGAAGAAGGCCGAGGCGGCATCGGCATGTTCGCGCCGCGCAAGGCGCTCAGTCGATCCAACTCGTCTTCGTCTGTTTCGTCAACATCTTCGAATTCTTCCGCTACTACGGTTGCCTCAAACGGCTCACACGCTAATGGCACCCCGTTGTCTTCGACCACAGATTTGAGCCAATGGTCGGCAAACGGTGCAACTCGAAAACGACCTCAACCAAAAACCCCTTGGCCTCCAGGGAAAGGGGATTTCCAGCAACAAGACATGTCTCGACTCCCGCAAGGCAGAGCTCAAGGCATGATGGCAGCCCATGGCCCTGTACAGGCCGGCCCTGGCCAGGGTCAAATGACGTCTCAAGGCATGATGCGTCCCATGGCAGCTGAGCAAGTTCCTCCTGGCCAGCCGGTTCTATATCTTTTATCTCTTAACGGCACCTTTGAACGGAAAACAATCGCAGTACCATTTGCACCCGAAAGTCTCCGTATAGGTCGACAAACGAACCAAAAGACCATCCCGACCCCATCCAACGGTTTCTTTGACAGTAAAGTGCTGTCAAGGCAACACGCCGAGATATATGCGGAACGTAATGGCAAGATTTACATTCGCGATGTCAAGTCTTCGAACGGAACCTTTGTGAATGGCACCCGCCTATCACAAGAAAATCGTGAATCTGAACCTCATGAACTACAGACTTCTGATCATCTCGAACTCGGTATCGACATTGTAAGCGAAGATCAGAAAACAGTGGTTCATCACAAAGTGGCTGCCAAAGTTGAACATGCTGGGTTCATGAGTGCTTCAAGTAACGTCATGGACATGAACTTTGGTGACCTAGACCCAGCCAATGGCGCGATGATGATGCCTTCTGGGCCTATGCAGTTGCGTGGCCGTACAAACAGCAATGCCTCTATGGCCAGCAACGGCCGAATGATGTCAAACGGTGTTGGACCTATGAATATGCAAGCCAACGGCATGCCACAACAACGACCCTTCTTTCTTACTCCTGTTGCTACAGACCAAATTCTAAAACGACTTGCGGTATGTTTCTGCCTAATTTTATAGTAATCGGTATACTGACTTTTCAGAACGAAATGCGTAACGCTCGTCTTCAGGCGCAAGATCTAGGTCGTACTAACCAATTTGTCAATACTTTGTTATCCAAGGACGACCTCAAGGACCTCGAGAAATCCGACGGCCTCGAGCAACCCAAACCCCAGCCCGTGGTTAATGGGATGGGAACACCATTCCGCGCTGATCCTAAAGCCCGGTTCTCTGACCCCCCTGCTCCACCCCCACAACAACCTCTTCCCGAGAAGCCAGATGTGCCTTCACTTAAACGCGGCCCTACCGAGCGACCCAAGTCAGGCCCGCCTAATTCGCCTGTCCGTCCTGATAATCTCAGCCAAATCGTCCAGCTTACCGAGGCTCTCAACAACGCTAAGCGAGACATCGACTCACAGACCGCGCGCATGCGTGAGCTTGAAGAAATGTTGCAAAAGGAAAGAATTGCAAGAGAAGAAGCCGAAGAGCTGGCCAAGCGATTAGAAGAGTCAGCAACTACGCACATGAACGGATCAGCTGTGCCCGGAGAGATGGAAACCTCGGATAGAGAGCCTGAAGTTTCAGAGGAGGAGATTGTTCCTGAAGCTTCTGAACTCGAGAGCACTGATGAGACAACCCCTGCCGTTGATACGGCACAAGAGACAGCCGCTGATCTCCAGTCACGAATCGATTTGATGGAGAGTCAGATGCGGGAGATGAAGGAGCAGATGCAAGAGTGGAAGCAGCGATGCGAAACTGCTGAGACAGAACGTGATGCTGAAAGAAAAACTTTGGCTGAGATGGTGGTTCAGCTGCGTGCTGAGGAAGCCCTTCGAGAGGCAGCAGAGTCGAGGGCTCGATCAAGATCAAGGAAGCGAGATTCAGAAGCTAACGGAGTTGTCAACAACTCAGGGGTTTCTAAAAGCTCCCCTGACGTTGACGAGGCAGCCGAGCCTGCTATCAACGACGATGCGTCAGACAAGCCAACTTTGTCTCGGGCCAATACTATTACACCATCAAACCAGAAGGGTGTTGTGCGAGGGCAAGACCAACGTCTCCAAGCCGCACTACCTTATGCCTCGGTGATTGGTGTTGTGCTATTTGGCATGGGGTTGATGGCATACATCAACGGATGGCAGGCCGAGCCTCCTCGCTCCGAGCAATGAGCTGTTAGTCTATAAGGTGAAAGCATTTGTATGAGGAGGAAACTGGGTAGATCAGGGGCTGTTGTAAAAAGGGGTCACGACATCATATCTTGATCTTGGGGGATTTGTAACTTTTCATGAGCGGTATTCATAATGCATGATGCGGCCTATTGAGTTGGCCGATCAACGACGAGACGATACAAGACCAAACAAGGACATATCCGCCCCAAAACACATTTTCCTTTGTCATGGTACTATATATTAACTTCTTTTGTCCCAACGGTTTAGCAACAAACAACACGGCATCTGAGATGCTTGGAGGGGGTACGGCAAGACCTGGTTTGAGTTGGGCTTGAGGATACGGCGTTCGTTTCTTCTCCTTTGTTGTTTCATTTGTATTGTTTTCTGATGCAATATCTTGATACATTAGGGGTTCATCATAGGAATAGCGTCTGTGTTGATGTGAGCAGTGGGCTGCAGCCTCTGAGACAGCACATGAGTATTTTTGCATATTTAATTTACATGCCTGAATACATTCGGCCTTAGATCACGAGTCTCTTGAGTTGTACGGCGTGCTTTAACACACCTGGAACGTGAATCAAAAGGTGATTACTGCAAATCGTTTGATGAGAGTCAAGGACGTCATACGATACTCAAATAATATTTCAAGATCTAAAGCAGTATTTCAATCGCTAGATTTCGCACTCGCTTTCGTTAGTCCACTACTGGATCTAGCGCTAACCGTTTTTCGTATTCTCGTCATGAGGCTATTGGACGCTTGTAAGTGAGTGCAGGTTGGTTTACCTCCACTGTAGATAAATAATAGAAGCTACTTCAAGTATAAGAGAACCTTCATTCCTTGGCAACAACAGTTTTGAGGCATCATTGTCCATACTTTGTCAACCATGGTTCTCCTGTCCGCCGTTCAACAAACCAACGCTTCCGCCGCCTCAGAGCTTCCTGCTGGCCTTGTAGCCGTCTTTGCAGGTGCTACAGCAGGTATTGGTGAAACAGCCCTCAAGGCATTTGCTAAATACACTGTTCGGCCGACGATCTACTATATAGGTCGTTCTCAGGAGGCCGGCGATCGGTTGCAGAAGGAGTTGAAGGCGTTGAATGCGGGAGGAAACTATGTCTTTATCAAGAAGGATATGAGCTTGTTGAAGAATGTAGACGAAGTTTGTCGAGATATAAAAAGCAAGGAAACAGTTCTGAATGTCCTGTTTCTGAGCCAGGGGACACTCCAGATTGGTGTTGGTAAGTTCTCTGCGTCAACCAAGGACTTGAACTCATACTTACACGTCTAGATACCACCGAAGGACTCCCTATGGTTACGGGCCTCGCACTCTACTCCCGTGCTCGTCTAACAGTCAACCTACTCCCTCTTCTCAAGAAAGCGCCATCGCTACGTCGTGTAATAAGTGTCATGGCTGGTACAAAAGAAGGCAAGCTCTTCGTGGACGATATTGCAGGACGTAACATTCCCTTCACCAGCATCCACCATTCGCGAGGTCACATGTGCTCGGCCCTGACGCTCTCGCTGGAAGCAATCGCTCGACAAGCCCCGGAGGTGTCCTTCATCCACAACTTCCCCGGTGCTGTCGACACGGATCTCATCCGTAGAGGAGACGGTGCTATGATGTTGTCGATGAAGTACTTTTTCAAGATCAAGATGACTGTTATGCGACAGTGGCTTCCCAAGGAGGAGTGTGGTGAGAGGCATGCGTGGTTGTGTCTCAGTGGGAGATATCCCGATAAACAGAACCAGAGCGGTAACGGCATCAAGGATGCGGAGGTTGCAGTTGGTGTGGATGGGATCAAGGGGAGTGGTGTTTATAGCGTTGATTGGGATGGAGAGAGTGCATCGGAGGAAGTGGTCAAGCTGCTGGAGGAGTATCGACAGGGGGGTATTATTGATAAGGTTTGGGAAGATATGGAGGGGGAGTTTGTCAGAATTACTGGGGAGAAGTGTGTATAACAGAGCATTGGGGTTGATTCATGATGGTTACTGTATCAAGGAACAGGAGACAGCTTTGCAGTATACCAACTGCGCATATCCATACCCAACATGTGAAGCTACTGCCTCGTGGCATGGACAGAATCACAAAGCCTGACGACTATGGAAACAGCCTCCAAAGAATTCACATCATTATGGATATAATTCTTGGTTGTTAAGTCCCTTCGGCATCGCACAGACGCAACACTTCGGCTTCATCGGAAGCCAAAATCACGAGGTACACACATGCAGATGTTTTGGTACGGACATTTCACTCTCCCCGAAATTTCCTTGCCGATCAAAACGGATGATGCCAAGACTGGGGCTATGTCGTTGGTGCTAATGGCACTGACATGGGATGGTGACTGTAGTGACACACTCACGTCTTTTTAGTGGTGCTACTTAAAAGCTCTAGGGTCTGGAACTGCAAAGTCCAAGCACAAGAAAGGGGACTCTGATACTGTGACAGTTTACTTCGTGTTCGTGTGCTATTAATCGTAATGTACAGGTATATGCAACACAATAATGGCCAAGATGTGCCTGTTGCTACATTCATTCTGATCATTAAAAAACATGCTTGCCCAAACGCCTAAGGCTAAATGTGGTATGTGCCGTCATGCTCGCTTTTGAAATATCCAGAAACTTTATCGCACCCTCTATGCTGTCTCGATGGACGATCCCTTTCTCTTAATCTCACTCTCAGGGTCAATGCCCAGCTCCCACTCTTCCCTCTCTCGCTTCATATCTCTCTTGCACCACTTGATAGTGATAACACCCCAGAGAGCAGTCCATAAGAAGGGAACAGCCCATGCAACACCATAGGCGCCTGTAGCTGGAACTTGAGGAATGACGCAGATAACAGTGAGAGGAACAGCAAGTACTAGTGCGGGGATGGCCCAGAACCAGGATTGCCTGTGAATCATTTCCCGGAAGCGAGGGCTAGCTTTGTAACGAGCTGCCAAAGCCTCGCGGTAGGGTCGGCCACCGAGAGCATTGACCGCGATAACATCTTCAATGAAGTAGTAGACGCCTGGCAGAACCTGGATACAATTAGCACAAAAACAATCACTGGTATTCTTATCAACACATACCTTTTCTCCCTTGGCAGTTGAGCTGATCCGGAAAGGTGCCGGCCAGTTCATCTCATGGTAGAGGGTGATAAAGAAAAGAGTGCCGCCATAGCAGTATAGAATTGCAGGGGCAGGCATGCACAGAACCCTCAGCCAAACATTGTGGGGAGCACTGCCGATGATGAACAGAGCAGTAACGACAAAGATAGTAAGGGAGGACGAGTACGTCAGCATATCAAAACACCATCGATGATTCGTTCCCAGGGGACGGTAGAACCTATCCACCTTCATCAATCGGATCGTGCGGATACCGAATTCGAGATACGTGGGACCACCCCAGATTGTTGTTACGACAGCAAAAATGATATAGCCTTCCACATCACCTGCGTACTTCATGCCGTAGTACAGGGCAATCGGAACGGCGGAAGCATCAACAAAGACCAGGAACGCAAAAATGAAAAGTCTCCAGCGCTTCCAGCCATGATGCCAAGTGAACGGAAGCTGCGGCAAAAGCTGAGGGTTTTCATCGTAGTATTCTAGTAGAGTCGTGGCTCGTCGTCGGTATTCTTTTTGAGTAGCTGCTCGAGAATCGTAGTATGCTTCAGCTTGAGGGCGTTGAGCATAGGACAAACTTCGTCGCTGGTCCGAACTCCGTCTAGGGAGTTCTGAGGTCCGCCTCGGGCCATCAGATGGTTGACGCGGTAGTTCTGCAAAGGCTGACTCGAGAGGTTCTCGTGCCGATGTTGGCGATGTTGGTTCTTCTTCAGGGATATTGAATCGCACGCGATCAGTGGAAGATTGATGAGATTGCGCCGGGCGAGTAATGACGGGTTCTGATGAGAGCGGAGAATCGACGGGAGGCGCGAGACTGCCCCTTCGCACTTCAGGCATGACTGCAAAGTGACGAGTTGATGTTTGTTTGGTCTTTGATTGTGATGGTTGATAGCGAATGGAGTGAAAGGGAGGAGAAGGAAGAGAAATGGATTGCCTCGAGAGAAGGGCAGTCTAGAGATTAAGCTAAACCAGACTGGACAGCTCTAAGAGATCGAATCGGGTGTAGGAAAGGGTCCGTCTAAGTGGCAAAGTTTAAATTGTGAGAACGATATTTAAAGAGAAAGGTGAGATACAGTTCGGGATACAATAATGTAGCCTGATCCTGATGAGACGGGACTGACGTGCACTGCTTTTAGTGAATGCAACGGCACGGAGTTGAGGACCACAACAGGCCGACGGTAGTGATATCGCCAGGGGCACAACAGAGGGCAACCACTAAAAATTCATCATTGACAGCGCTGATAACAGCGGTGATTAGGGATGACGTCTGTTGTTGTCGGGACAAGGCCTGGCCAAGATTTTGTCAAAGCTCGCCAAGCAACGTCATTACAGGGATCGCTATGGGGCCGCATTGGGCAATGAGGTCACTGATCGTCCCAAGAAGCTCCACTTACACGATCCTTCTTTTTTGCGGCTTATTACCTATTCCTCCAGATTTACAGCCAAGAGACGGGTTAATGCGATAGAGGTAAGCTTAATGGCAAGTTTAATTCTGCGTATCTTGTGCTTAGGGGTCTAATCATCTGTTTATATCCAATACTGTACGGTAATGTTCTTTAGAGTCTGCCAGGCAGTTTGTAGTATCTCAACTCTCGCTCTAGTAAAATCATGCCACTTCACATGTCCTTTTTACAAGAAGTCTGAAAGTAAACAGAAACACATGTCAAACACGAGCTTTCATCATGATCATCCCTCGAGTCCCATCCTCGCCCATTACATCAGACACGATTGTCACTCGCCTCGTGTTTGGCTATCGCTGTGTATTTGGCCGGCTTGGCATTTGAACCCCTGCCCTGAGCAAAGCAGTTTTCCGTCTCGGGCCACTCACTCGGCCGCAGATAAAACGCATCTCTCTTCTTTATTGTCAACATACCGATAAAATCGAACGGATCTGCTATGAATTGCACCCAGTGGCGTTTGTGAATCCATCCTGGTCCCATGCGCTCCGTCTTGCCATCAAAGTCGAGGTACTGGCGCTGGTCGTGCGGGAGATATCGTCCTGGGTGGATGATGTTGAGCCAGTAGGTATACAGCGCCACGGGAACAGCTTCCAGTACGTAAAATGGCCATTCGTGCCTCATGAGGGCGCTGCTCTTATCTTTGCCGCTCGCTAGAATGTCCCGCAGTTCAAAAGTCTCAACGGCACGGAAGACGCAGCGGATGAGGATGAGAAGTGATGTGCCGTAGAGCATGATGAATAGCGTTTTTACGTTGGAGGGCAGCATATTGGCCTTTGAACAGCGGTGATGAAGAATGCCGACCATGGTCATAAACCCGACTTCGATCACGCCTTGGAGAACGACAGCGATGGCCATGAACGTTGCACCTGAACTGAGACGATCCTGATCTTGTCTGCCATTCCCTGCTGCAATCCAGGAAGCACCAATCGCAGTAAGGATCTCGACAAGTGATCCTAAAAAGACAAATATGTACACAACACGATTTGGGTTAATGATGGAGTGCATCGGTAGGTAGTGCATCAGGCGCCCAAGAGTATTATACTCCGCAGCCGAGTAGATCGGAGGGGCAAGATAGATGAAGATGGTCGAGATCATATACAGAGGCAGGCTGTCTGGGCTTCGTACAGAGACTGCTCTCATGGCCCATCCGAAGAAGAAGAAGATACTGGCGTAGAACATGAAGAATGTCACTCTCCAGAACTTGTATCGACTGCCCCCAGTCAGTATGATCTGTTATAAGACGGATTGGCATTATTTTTCACCTATTCTGGATACTATGGCCGATTAATGATATCCCAATTATCACCGCTGCAATAATCGGAAGGACTTTATTGGCATTGTATCCATAAAGGTTGTCTTTTGTTGGATTTGCCATGGTCGTGTGGTGTGATTTCTAGTAGTGGGGAAAACAGTGCCTTCAACAATGGGTGTGAGAGATCAGGTTCCATTAACACACACTTCTGCATGGAACTCTAGACACTTATATATCCTACTCTCATGAATTTATCATAATTATTTTACTATCCTGAGCCTGTTCTGCCTTGCATGTTGCTGCTATAAGGCGCAGTCACCGTTTACAGCCCTGCAGCGCTACAAATCGACAGAATCAGTTAGACTTGGCGGTTGTGCCTGTTTTGGTGGGCCTCGGGAAGAGCAACGTCCCTTGTAAGATGATCTCTTGGCCCTAATTGTGTAAGTCTACACATAAGCACCAAGTCTATCTGGCTTACTATATATTGTCTCGATATCTACAGCGGCGCATAAATACTGTTTTAGGCTTAGATCCGGTTGCTGGTTCTAAGGCGCTGTGTTGGACAAGATGTTAGAGCTGCGTACTTCTAAAGTTCACAGAATAATCCATCGGGGTCTGTCATACTGAATGAACGGGCCTCGATCGACTCAGGACGATGAACAACAGGGCGCAAGGATTCTATTGTCACTACTTCCTGGTTGTCCAAATGCTCTTGGTCTTTAGCCCATCATTCTCAGACTCCTACCATGAGTCGAGCTTGTTCTTTTATATGGTATGGAAGCCGAAATCGATGCGGCTAGGCGACATCGACTTTGTAGAGCAGTTTGTTAAGTCAGATCATCAATGAATTGCGAGAACGCAGTGTTGGCGCATTCATCGAACTTCCCGACGGAACATGCCACGGTCTCAAAGATGGAGTAAGCAGCTTCTCTGAAAAAGAGCTGCAGGAACAGCTGGAGTCTACTGATAAACCAGCATTATTTGATGCCAGGATCGCTCAGCTATGTGAGGACGAATTTGTGAAGTGGGTGTTGAAAACACCGGTTGAGAAGGTTACGCCATAGCCAACAATCTATCTATGTGTGATTCATGATGAGGATTGGGTAGTCCAATTCAGCGTCGATATGAGTTAGATAAAGGCTGATAGGTTAGGGACTGGCTAGCAACTGCAGCCATACTCAGTAGAAACTTGCTCTTGTCGATGGGAGATAGAAAGAGATCGAGAATGAAGCCATTTTACACAGCACAGCTAAAATAGTCCAGAAGTAGTGTTTAGATAGAGAATCAAATGAGGAACATGAAGTAAAGGATGGCATGATACGTGGGAATTTCAATAAAGACTAGCATGCTCAGAATCAGATGAACTGACTCCGAAGCTTCGAATGTTGAATATCAAACAAAGCTTATACTTCTCTACACATCAAGGAATCACCAAATTTTCCCATCACTGGCCAGCTAACTACCATGGAATAGCTACAGTATCTTGCTACTTTACATATCAAGATCATCTTTTACAAATAAAGTATGGCACGATAATGGGTTACTCGCTCCAAGTCCGACACTACATCTATTATATCCAAATGCCACAAGTAGCACCATTGACCTTCATATCATGACGCTATCAAAAATAAAATACCACACGTTATGCACTTGTTGCAAAAGGCAAAAGATAACTCCCCCGGGAAGGCTCGAACTTCCGATCTCCCGATTGTCTATGAATAACAGTCGGACGCTTTAGCCAACTAAGCCACAGGGGAAAGGCTAGTTTGATGAAGGTCGGGTCAGTAATTAGGCATGACTAGACACGCATCACTTTCTCGTCTTCTCTCTTTCTTTCCAGAACGGTTTTCGATTTCAAAAAGAACGCTTGCCGATAGTTGTTCACATCAACTTAGGAACCTGTGGCTCAGGAATAATCTTAGGGCCAAGCGACTTATTATACTACTTTGTTATGCGTTAGTAACTCTTTCTGGTATTCAAGATATTGTGGTCTCAAGAGATTTCTATTAAGTGGGATTTTCAAATTACGTCCTTCTATCTCATTACCAGCCAGACGCCTGTTAGCTACCCAGAACGCTTTTATCAAACTATTAACCGAAATGCAGATCATAACGCTACAAGCCATCAAGCAAAGCATAATCCTCAGTCGTTGTCGTTCTCTATCTCCTCCACTACACACTCTGCGTCTGGGATAGCAAGATACGGCCACGACCCAGTATCCAATTCGAGTTGTGACATGCGAGCTTGTATCTTGTGTAGAAACCCAGACTCGGGTCCTCCAACAGAATGCAAAACGTGCTGCAACGAGTTCAAAATATCTCCTGCTCCAATAAGCATACCGTTGCCATGAGCTGAAACGGGCGAGCATGCAACGATATCAAGCATTGCATCAGCCAGACGGAATACTTTAAGTTCCTATGGTATTCTTTGTTAATTCCAATTTGTACTTCGCGCCATCGTGGCCACTTACTATGCCGTATCCGTGCGTTTTTATAGCCGCGTTCGTCACCATTGAAAACAGCGAAAGCATCTTGTGGCCGATTTTGACAGGAAGAAAGAGTGAAAAGGCCTCGTCGTCTGGGTAGCAAGACATGGCGAAATGGCGTGCTGTGTATTCCCACAGGATAAGTCTGATCCATTGGCGAGTAACGAAAAGATCAACCCTTTGGGCTTCACGAGCAGCATGATCGTGTGAATCGAGACACAACGCTGCTTGGTAAGAAACTAGCTTTTGCCTTTCGAGAGGCTGTTGGTTAGAAGATATTGTCGTCAAGTTACTCTCCAGATAAGCAAATAGTCTTGTCAGGGATACAAATGCTTGCATCCCACGCGTATCTGCCATGTAGTCTTGTGTGTCGGGGAAGTAGTCAATGACTTGAAGAACTGCTTGTAAGCCATGTTGCGCAGAGTATGTTCTATAAGGTGTCAATAATAAGGTTATCAATGTTTCAAAAGAGACATTCTACCTCTCAGTGATAAGGACAAGCCAGTATATATGGAGACGGAGAGACTGCTCCTGCTTGCTAAGATCGGCATATGTTTCTGGATCTCCGAGTTGCATAAGCTGGACCTGGGTAACCGATTCTCTCAGAAATATGCCAGCGGTGCGTAGCTTATTTCCGTTGGAGTGGTAAACATGGAGAAAAAAAGGTATCAGCGCAGACGCAAGACTGTAGCTCTCACGATAATCATAGAGCTCCCGTAGTTGAAGACACTCCATGGCGAACTGGAGCGACGACGTGGTATTTCGCGGCCCAGTGTGTTCTGGGAGTCGAAGCTGAGCTATAGTGGCTGCACATAACGAAGCTGCCAGAGCATGGGATTCATAGTCGTGGGGGTTTTCAGTTATTCTAGCCAAAATGTCGTCAGGATTGACAACCATCCAGACGGACGACACCGGTTCTTTGGAGACCTCGAGGAAGCGTTGATATTCATGAAGCGGTATGCGATACGGCGGCCGAGGCGAGAGGCTGGAAGACTCGGATTCTACCAGAGCTTCAACTTGGGTTGCTTCCGGCTGATTATCCTTGATGCTCTGTTGGAATTTCTCGACTCTTTCTTTTGTACTGCTTCTCACTCCATTCTTGGGCCCTCGCTTCTTCCTGGTTCTCAGAGCGGTGCAATCGATGCCCCTAACGCGACATTCATGGCATGGTTTTCCTTCCTCACATTTGACGCGTCTCAAGGCGCATCCATCGCATGGATTTGCGTTTCTGACTCTTCTTGTCATGGTCGGGTCAGGTCAGAAGGTGACGATGTTTCGGTGAAGTTTGCCCCACTTGCCATCAGAGTCTCTGCCATTTGCTGAAATGTACTCTAATGCTGGCAAATACAAGCAATAATACGGGTTCGCTAATACGTACAAAGTACTTCTCGTGAAATTTGTATCATACTCTATGTAGTGGATATTCAATGACTTGATTATCGTCATGACATAAGTATTCCATGGTCTTTGTATGGGATCCATTGTCTTACTATAATACAGCATCAAAGCTTAAGTGTTGTTTTAAGCTTGAACTGCAAATGAACACAACTAACTAATCACAGTGTATTCGAGGCCACTCAATCTGTCTATCATAAATATAGTCTTTCTAAACAAGGCTGAATCTAGTTAAATCTAGCAGTGATTGGAAATCTGATGTCAACTCCAGTCCAACCACATCAGGTCATCCTTCAAGATTTAAATCATACATACGAATGCTCTATCTTCATCTTGTGTCCTTCCTATCAAGAAATACGAACCTTAGGTAAACAAGTATATGCAGCTTATCAAACTTGACCGCAACTATCAGCGTCATTCGTCAACCTCAGCTATCACTTGGAAGGCGTTTGATATCGGCTATCAGCCATGAGCAACTCCATGATAGGTCCCAGCAACTCCCCATCCAAGCCCATAGCCATCAACTGCCCAATCTTTACTCCCGTAGGTACAGACCCCTTTGTGACTTCCCACAGCTTTACCTTCTTCCACATGTCCATCTGGTAATCCAAAATGAGGTCCTGAATTCGCGGCAAGGGATCAAGTACACCCAACTTAGGGTCGCTACTGAGGAGGATATCTATGTGGTCGAAACCTCCAGGGATGCTCACTACCAGGCCAGGCACATCTGGGTAATCTGCAATGAATGTGCTAATGCCAAAAACCGCTGCCCCTCCAGTATCTTTCCCTCTCTGGAAACCCACTTCGCTCTTCATCAAAGAGAGGAACTTAACAGTACAGGGCTTGCCGTTGAGTTCAAGGCTCAGCATACCCTCTGATTGAACGTAAGAGATTGAGAGGCTCTGTCTCGAGTCCTCGATTTCTTTCTCAGAACTGTCGAGTTCCTCTTTTATGGTGATTGCACCGTCTTTCCCAATCGCCACCAGAACTTCCAATTGCTTTGGGCTTTCGCCTCCATTACCAGGAGCAGAATCTCCATCAAGGGTGGTGATAGATCCCTCGTGTGTGAGCACTGGCATGCTCTTGATACTTCGATACATCCTGATATCACGATCACCGTCGTAGACAGTACCAGTGAAAATGTCAATGTGACGTCCTGGGGGTACCCAAACATCGACGGCCCCATGGTTCGTTCGCTTATCGCGAGGCTTCACGATGGGGGCAACCATAAGCTCTGATCCGAAGTAGTACTGGTTCGGCTTCTCATATGCTTCGTCTCTCTCGGGATACTTCCAGTATAGAGGTTGCACGAGAGGCTCTCCATCCGATGAAGAGCGGCAATTCATCGTGTAGAGGTAAGGAATGAGGCGGTGACGAAACTGCAGGAACTTGTTCATCACTTGAGCAAACTCGGGGCGATAAAGCCAAGGCTCTTTGGAAGTGAACAAGCCATTCTGCGAGTGGAGTCGCATGATGGGTGAAAAGACACCATATTGCACCCAGCGAGTAGCAAGCTCATCGTCTCGATAACCCCCCATGTGGCCGCCTATATCGTGACTCCACCATCCATAGCCAATGTTGGATGCCGTGGCTGTAAATTCGGGCTGAAACTCAAGTGATTCCCATGTCATGATGCTATCACCCGAGAAACCGACAGGATAGCGATGACTGCCTGGGCCTCCAAAGCGAGAAAATATGATGGCCTTTCCGTGGCCCTTCTGCTTCTCGTGGTCCAGGAAATGGTAGTGGTTGAGAAGCCACAAGGGGTCCAAGCCTCGCACACGACTGTACGGGCCTTGCTGCCAGTCAATCCACCAAAAGTCGCACCCGTCGTCTTCGAGACTGCGATGAAGTGTGTTTAGGTACGAATGCATGAACTTTGGGTCGACTGGGTTAAAGAGAATTGGCGCCTTGTCGGAAGTATCATGCCCCAAATCCTTTGCCACAGCCTCATATTGATCCTCGTGGTGATGAACGCCGCCGTGGGGATGATCGTTCAGGGTTATCTTGAGCTTCTTGTCATGCAAAGCCTTGGTGAAAGCTCTGGGGTCTTTGAAGAGCTCCTTATTCCAAGTGTAGCCCGTCCAACCAGCGTGAGGGATGTGATCACCGTGGACTTGGTGCCAGTCCATATCAATGACCGCCACCGACAACGGAACCTTCTCGTCCTCGAACTTGTCCATGAGCTTCAAGTACTCGTCGTCGGTGTAGGGATAGTACCGACTCCACCAGTTGCCCAGTGCCCAACGCGGGAGACGCGGCTGGTTACCGGAGATTGCAAAGAAAGACTTCATCGCGGCCTTGTAGTCATAGCCGTACGAGAAGAGATAACCGTCGATGCGATCACCAGGTCGTCTAGGCGCAGCGAATCCAGAAGAGTCGAAAAGCATGGACTTACTGTCGTCGAGAATCGAGTAACCAGCCCTGGAAAGAATGCCAGGCTCAAGCTCACATCGTCCATTGACTTCATCGAGGGTTCTTGCTGTGCCTCCCAGATTCTGAGGCGTCTCTCCATATCGCCAATCGGCACCCCAGAGGGTGTTTTTGTTGGTGAAGCTGACGACGAGACCGTAGTGGTCGAAGCGCTTCTTGTTGTATGTAACCAGAAAAGACTCGGCTCTGATCTCGAGTTGGTCAGTTGTATCAGAGACGGTGAATTTTGGAGTAGCGAATTCTCGATTGAGGGCAAAGGTTGAAGGACGGTCTTCAAAGACGCCATCTTCAGCCCATTCGTAACGGAGAACGATGTCATTGATTAGAGTGAAGCGCCATTGATCACCAGCCACGACTGAGTCTTTATTGGCGACGGGGCTGTTTGGGATATTGTAACCCTCCATATTCTCTTGAAATACTGTAATATTTGAGTTTGATGATGGTTGATGATCAGTTGCGGGGTCTTGGGTGACGGCATATCTGCAGCTACGTATGCAGTCTCTCTTCAATGGCTGAAGATAGAGAGAGAAAGGGATGTCTCATATTTGCCAGTTACTGATAATACGTGGAGCCCTAGAACCAGAGGTGATGCAAACTATACAGCCAATACCTAGATAATAAATAATCTACCTCGCAATTCCACAACATAGTAAGAGACGGCTAATAAATGTCCCTCTTAGCGGCACAGTCGTCCAATGCAGTGCCTACCATATGATCGAGCCAGCTAGATAGGAGTATATCAATAATACTCAATTCTAATGGTATCAGCACCAGAATAGAAGTCACCCAGATAGTAGATAGATACAAACACCAAGGTGAACTTTTGATGACTTGTACGTGGGGTCAGGTGGGGAAAGTGACTGTGTTGTTGAGAGAGACAAGACCAGTCAATCCAATTAATACACTTTGACAAGATATATCAATGATTAGGTTTGAGTGGACAGGATACTAATGTTGTAATGCCCGTTCCCATAGGTGTCCTTCTCATGGGCACCAAAGTAAATCCTTATTTTGTACCCGATGCAATGATTGATTCCTTCGTAACCAGGGTTCGGCCGCTAAGCAGAGCGAGATACCCGAAGTAACGCGAGAAAAGCGAGAAAAGCGAGAAGAGCGAGGAATAAGCATTGGAAAACCGATCTGCGTCCGGGAATCTACCCAGCCGGGGGGTCTTGGCATTCGCGCGTCAGAACTAGCTCACTTCAATTTAACCAACAGGGTTCGGAATCAACCAGTAGCAATTCATTATTCTTCTCGTTTTCTCTGGGTATTCTATGCAATTCGTGTAAGATAGCTACGGTAGCCATAAAAGGCCCCGAACTCCGGCTGTAGGTCCGCAAAACCCGGAGTAATCGAGTCAGCAAATACAAGATCTTACCGGAATGATGGGTTGGGTGGTATCCAGATCGGTATGGGTGTTGGTAGTCGGCCTATCTTTACGCCTTTTTCTTGTAGATGTCTTTCTATTTCCTTTCTCTCCTTCTTCTCATCTTCTCTTCATTCTCCCTGGAGATGAACCTCTACTAGCGTCTCTTGTCAAAACACAGGGGCCATTTCCAAGTCCAAGCGGGTCTTGAAACGGTCATACATCATTAGACCAAGAGGCAAATCTCGACGACTATTAATAACTACCTACGTATTCATTTGTTCTCATTATTTATCTTCCCTCTTGATATTGGTTCAACCGTGTTCATCATGAACGAACTATTCGCCCGTCGTCCGGCGAGTTTCGACGACTGCACCGACATATCAGCCCTCTGTCCCGTCGAGGCTACAGTCCTGGGCTACGTTCCTAACAAAGGATCCAGCTTCTTCTTCACCATTGCTTTTGGACTGCTGTTCCTTTCTTCTGTGGGAGTGGGCGTTTGGAAGCGAACATGGACATATGCTGCGACTCTTGGGGCGGGTTTGCTCCTTGAGACTGTTGGTATGTTGACCACTTCGATCACAACATCGTATCGTCAGAGATACGAGACGAGGAGCTTACAATGCTAACACATTCCAGGCTACATTGGTCGCATCCAGATGGACCCAAACCCGTGGAACTCGTCAGCCTTCCAGACCCAAATATGCTGCATCATCATCGCCCCGACCTTCATTTGCGCCGCCATCTATCTCACCCTCAAGCACGTCGCTCTCGCTCTCAACCCTACCCTTTCACGAGTGCACCCTCGCTGGTATCCACGCATCTTCCTCCCCGCCGACTTGTCATGCCTCATCATCCAGGCCATCGGTGGAGGTGTCGCCGCAGCAGCCAAGCGCAACCAGCCTAAGCTCGCCCAGAACGGCAACAGGACTATCGTCGCTGGTGTCGTCCTGCAGGTTATTGTCCTCCTCGCCTTTGGCGCCATGGGCACAGATTACTACCTGCGCGTGAAGAAGTACATCCACAGCCCAGAGGTCGCTCCTGAGTCATTGCGTGTGTGGCAGAACAAGAAATTCCGATTATTTGGTTTTGCCGTCACTGGCGCTTACCTGGCCATTCTCACTCGTTGCATCTACCGGTTAGTCCATCTCCATTGCGCCTGTGTTTCTTACATGCTGACACGACAACACAGAATTGCCGAAATGGCTGGCGGTTGGGGTAACCACATCATGCAGGATGAGCCCAGCTTCCTCGTACTCGATAGCTCCCTTGTTCTGATCACGGGCTTTCTCTTGACTGCCTTCCATCCTGGCCTGTTCTTCCCCCAGATGGCCGAGAACATGCGACGAAAGAAGACGGTGGGGGCTGACACTCCTGCCGAGTCTTCTAGCGAGAGAAAGGTGGAAAGCTCATCTGCTTAGAACAAATCTGGATAGACTACGGTGGATATAGGCACCTTCTTTGGGATTGTTCCTATTTCAACTGGGCGTAGGGCGTTTAGTGCTTGGGACGATACTAGAGAAGATTTTGTAGACTCAAATGAGTCCAGATTGAGCGTTTCTTATATAATGCTTTCTATCAATATTAGGATTTCACCAGTCTATCAGCTTCCCCATCATCATCGCTATCCGTTTCCTCCTCATCTTCGTCGTCCTCCTCGTCATCATCATCTTCTTCATCATCCTCGTCATCGTCCTCTGATGATGATTCCTCTTCTGACTCTTCTTCTGTCTCTTCGCTCTCTTTCTCTTCTTCTCCAAGCCAATCATCCAGGGTCTTGGCACCTACTGCTTCTCCTGTACCGTTCGCAATTGTTTTGCCAGGCATAACTGTCTTTGCCGCTTCGTCGAGTCTGTCACTGGCAGGCAGCGTACTTCTCTCCACGTCATACCTAGAACTCTGACTAGCTTCAGGCTCTCGCAGTCGGCGGTCAGGTTGCTGTCCTTCTTCGACCCAGTCAGGCAGGGGCTCATATCCCCGAAGTCCATGGATACCACCGCCGCCGGCAAGTACAAGGGTAGAAGAGCCCAGCAAAAATCCCTTTCGGGATTCAGATGGACTAGGGGCTTGTGGTGCAGGTTTCTCGGCAAGTAACATTAACGTCGCGAGTTGCGGAACCGCAAGAACAGCTCGATACATTCTCGCACGATCTCGCAGGTCGAAAGACGTGTCGTATCTGACAAGTAGCAGAGCATACTCCCATAGTCTCACGATTGGATGCGTTTCAGCCTCCATTGGCGAGTCCTCCTCCGCTTCTTGCTCCTTTTCCGCTGCACTCTTGCGGTTGAGATGGTGAAGGTATACCTTAGCGGCGAGGAGCAGAATTTGTTGTTTAGCAACTGGTGATTCATTAGTAAACTCCTTGAGCAAGATGCGCAGAACATCAGCTGCGATGTTGTCCTCTCCATTCAAGCCAGAGAATTCGCCGACCAACCACACGATCGTGGCACGCGCCTGAGGATCTGTTGCTGAGTCGAGGTTCTTGGCCAGCCGAACAACTGTTCCGACATGTCCTTGAACATCCTGTTGTATCAAGTGACGAATAACGGTCAACGACTCGGCGGCGAGAGTACCGTCCAGACTGGTGATCTGGCCCAAGAGCAACTTCAAACAACGAGGAGCCGTAGTAGTATCAGTTTGGGCGCAGCGGCCAATAGCACGCACCGCCTCACGAACCAATGCTTTGTTCGTACCCTGCGAGAAGTGCTCAAGCTCCTTCAGGATGAGGCTTTTGACATGAGACTGGCTGTGGGGGAAGATAATTGTTAAAATTTCCAGTTTCAATTCCCAGACAGGAGCAGGATCCGTGGCTCGAACCAGGAAGTGGCTCGCATACTTGACAAAGTCTGCTGGTCGGATAAGACACACAGCAACAATGTTGAAGAGAGCGGTCTCTTGTATGTCCTGAGCTCCACGAAGCAAGGCGATCAACGGGCCAATGGCCTGCTTTACATATTCCGTTGTTCCGATGTCGACATAGCATCGAGTTACTGCGACGACGACACCAGCGTTCCGGCTCTGTAGGAGAGGCCTTATGCCATTCAACAGTAATGCTAGGTCTGGGTCCAATACTGACGACCCCTGACTTCGATTGCCCTGTCGCGATTCACCATAAAAGTCATCCACTTTCTGGTCCTGAGGATTTTCGGTAGATTCGCCCGGTGACTGTGTCTTTCGAGGGAAGCACTTGCGCGCATAGTACATCATTAGTCGTAGTGTAGCCAGCTGGCTCCATTCGTCCATATCCACCACTTGCTTGATAAGAGCGCGATAATGCTTATGTATAAGATCTATGCGGTCAGGACAAATCTCCAAGAAAGCTGACACAGCAGCTCCAGCGACATAATATTGCTTGTCACCCAACAGCGTTGTCAGATATTCGATCAGCTGCGGCGCTTGACTCGGATCCAATCGATGGCACTTCGGTATCGCAAGGGCGGCGGCTTTCCGCACGTAGGGGCTCATGTCGGCAACACCTTTCTTGATAGCGAGGGATACAATCTGACTGATGACTGGGACTCGAATTCCCGACATGGTCTTGAGGGCGAGGGCTCGGACTTGGGGGTTCTGGTCGGATAATGATTTTTGAATAGTATTAATCGATAGCAAGGCGAGGTCGGGCTCCTGTTCGGCATGGTGGATGAGGTAAATATAGACAAGCTTCTTAATCTCGATGTTCGGCGAGGCGACATTCTTGACAACGGATGAGAAGAACGGTAAGGTCTTGTGGTTTCGGTACATCATCTGCCTCATTATTATTAGCGCCAAGCTACACGAGCAAGAGAACAGCATCACGCACCGCGATAACACGCCGTAATCCCTCAAGAACCTCGCGCTCGTTCCGACTATCCAAGAGCTTCCTCATCTGGTTCCGATCCAAGGGCCTCGAGCTTGTGCGCGCACCGCGCGTCGCCTGGGCTGCATCGAGGGTGAGCTCCCTCGCTAGGGAATCAGTTAGTTTAGTCGAGCAACAGACATAGCGGTCAGCGAAGAGACATACCAGTCTCCATGAGACTCGAGATCCTCGCTATTGACTCCATTGCGCGAGTGAGCTTCTGAGCTAACGCCGCGTTGAGAAGAGAGAGAGCTTTCCGAGGGAGAAGTTGTGTAGGTGTTTGAGATGACGTTGAGTGATGGTTGCTGCGAGCTGTGGAGGTGGAGGGGCGTGACAGCTAGTGGGGGGTCCAGAGCAGATACAGTATTCTTTCAACAGCTTATACCAGACCGAACTAGAAGTTGATACTTCTCTAACGGATTATGAGTATCCATTACCCTGATTCTTATTGCGAAAGACCTAGTTTGATTATTAACACGCAATAGAATTGTGTAAGGAGTTCACAGCGTCATTATCTTCACCCGAACACTGGTTACCCTGTATCTTTAACACAACAACCATGGAACTTCAGCCCATCGTTCTCTCGCCAGCAACTCCCTCGGAGCTTCTCTCATATATCATATCTTATCATCAGTTTCCTACCACATTGATAATTGGTTCATCGAAAGCAGAGTTCCAGGCATCCCTCATTGAAGACATCACACATCATCTCACCCTCAATGAAGAACAACATCAAGAAGAGGACACTGGAAATTCCAATACAACATCACCTTCCCATGGCCTTCTGAAAGCATCTTTATATCAAGTAGCCGTATCTCGCCACATCAGGATCCTCTTCGCTCCCACCATCACACATCTACGCGCGTATCTTTCTGTTTTCACGCCTAAAAATTCTTCTGTTTCAGCACCACCGAATCACAAGCCGAATTCTTGTACACCACTCCTTCTGATCTATGGCCTTCTCGCACTTCATCGCGGTGTAAGTGAATGGTCTGCCCAAGGTATCGGAAACTCGTTAGCGCTCTTGGTGGATGCCGCGTCGCGAAACACCTTCAGAGCTGCTATTGTCGAGCCAAAAGGTATATGTGAACACGAAGACTTGGAACATCTCGGAGCCGAACTTGTTCCTCTATTAAACGGAGCAATGAGAAAAGACGACGGGTCATGGAGTGGGCGAACTGTCAGTATCAAACAAGTCCTGAACCGGTGGTTTGAGTTTGAGAGTCAGGATCAAAGCCGGTGATCTACCCAGATATTCCTGTTATACTATGTAATAAGCCACTTCGAAAGTTTCATATCGTGGAATGTACTATGTACCCATATTGAAAGCATCGCATCATTACTATCACGCTTCAAGCAGACGTGATCTCCTCGTTAACATTAACATATCATCATTGCAACGCCATCCCGTGGTATCAATCCCAAACAACCGCCAGCCGTAATGTAAAGCAGGAGAAAACACCAAACACAACACGAACGGAACTAAGCAATGGCCTGCTCCATCTCGGCAATGTACAGCTTGATATGTGCCTCCATCTTGCGGTACTCTTCATGAGCGCTGTGGACCTCGTTTTCAATGTTCTCCTTCAAGTCAAGCATCTACACATGTGTTAGCAATCTCGCACCTATTATGGAACGTCAATATACGACTTACCTTCTTCTCTGTTTGTTCAATTCTGACACGTCGAACCTCCATTTCCTTGCCCTTCTCCGTATGCTCCTCAGTAAGCTGCCTGTGGACTGCCCGAAGCTCGTGCATCTTCTCCTTGGCCTCATGAGCCTTGTGGTTACTTTGCTCGCGAAGCTTTTCGGTCCTCTCCATCCATTTGGACAACTGGCGCTTCAACATAGTCTCAGTACGCTCAACTTCACGCGCGTTGTTACCACGTTCTGATAGAGCATCACGTTGCTTAGCGTTGCGTGCCAGTTCCTCTTCCTCCTTAACAAGTTCTGACGCGATCTCATCGAGGATCTTGATGCATGATGCAACGTCGGTTGATACGACCGAGAAGGAGTCAGTCGAGGTTTGAAGAGCTCGGGCTCTGCGGTCCAAAGCGTCGATGTGTGACTTGTCGTTGTTGAGAATTTCACGCAACTCAGCCAGGTTCTCTTGAAGGTCTGAGGCACTCTGGAGCACATAAGGTCTTAACTTTGTGCTTTCTTGTTTCAAAGTGACTTTTTCATGAGTCTTTTGTTCCAATACGGCAGTGAGCTCGCCCTTCTTTTGCTTCGCTTCTTCAAGTCGCGCAGCAACTCTTTCCTGGTTTCGTCGAAGCTCAAGCAGTCTCTTCTTGAGCTCTTCATTCCTCATTGTCTTTTCTCGAACTTGCGCCTCCATCGCTTTTCGGTTGTGCTTCATATCCTCCAATCGACCCTCGTTCTCTTGATTCTCCCCATAAAGAGTCTCGATACGAGTCTTGGTAGATTCAGCCTTGTTGTAGTACTGGTCGATAACAGCAGTCTGAGACTCTCGAAACCGAACAAAATTGATCAAATAGCTGAATATCTTGACGAGGCGGTCGTATGTCGGTTTGTACAAGTCGTTGAAGCTGAAATCGGTGATTCCACACTCAAACAAAAGCCTGCGGAGCGACACGTAGAAGCCCATCAGGTTGCGAGTGTCCGGAGGAATTACATCTGAGTATTCTCCAACAATATCCTCAGCGGCGGCACGCATGGCCGGCTCAACAGTTTCGCGCGTCGCATTGAGTAGGAGTTCGGCGAACCATTCGAAAATTGCTTGGACATGAGCGGCATTTGGCTTTTGTAGATCTGCGACAGTAAAGTTGATTCCGATGTCGGTAATGCAGCCCACGATTTCGCGGTCAGGGAGGCGCATAAAGGCATCGGCCTCTTCCTCCTTCTTTCGAGTTCGCGACTGCTGCTGCGAGGTTGGAATAATGCTCATTCGCGGATTGTACGCCATGATTGTAAATATTGCAGGTGTGGTTATGCCGGGCTCTCTTCTCTGGTTGCGCTTTGGGTTAGTTTATCGCGATTACTGAAAACGATAAACACTCAGGGACTGTTGCCGTGGAAACATTCAGAAAGACATCACGTGATGAATTTGGAAACCCAACGAAGTGTGTCAGTGCTGTTTCAAGCAGCAGAGATTCCGTGCAGATCTCAGACAAGTGGCTTCAGATAAGCTTCTACGGAGTACACAATACCTATCCTGGAATCCCTTTCTTCAACTATGCAATTGCTTTGGGTTTATGTAGGTTTGCTGTGTTGTAGATAGTTTCGAAATTATGCAACCATGCAACTTACACGGCTAAGAGACGTCCGAATAGCAACTGCTTTCTAGACTTGCATATCCTATCATTGTTCATGGTCAAGCCACGGTAAAGTCTGATCAGTTTCAAACGTTTATTTGGTGATCTGATATTGACGCTGGCTGACATCTTCTGCAAGTAACTAAGTTGGCGAATTGGAACCATACTCATTCAGCAGAATGATGTATCACTTAAGATAGGCATGATGATTGTCCAATATATCATTGGCGAAAATCGATTGGTAATTCTTGAGTATCATGCACTGCGTCGTCCCACTCACAGCCGTCAACTCGTCTTGTGTTTTCCTAACCTATGAAAAACCACTCAACTCGCGTGACTATGGTATTGCCGCAGAAGCAAAAGCACAGAGAAGTACGTTGCCGTGACATCCTTTCTCTGCGGCATGTTGTGAATAGTTGGTTAGTCACCCAACTGAGCCAGCTCGTAGCAACTTTGCCTCAAATCGGTGGACATTAGAACCGAATGCGTTTGTTATCAAGAAGCCTGTTCCTCAGCACTCTTTGTCCCACGTAATTTGCAGTTGTACTCAATAAAAACTCATAGCTGTTCCGTATTGCATCCACGTGGCGGTCCGCCAGCAAAGTCTGAGCCAACTCGGACCGTTTCATCGCTTTGCTACCCCTGAAACGATCCGTCATCCTGTTGCTCTGTCTGGCTTGGCCAGGGGCAGCCAGATCTGAAGGTCTGGTCCCAAAAGCAAAGACTCGATAACTCCGTGCGCTATTGAAACGTCAAAGATCGATTGGCTGTAGGCCTGGTCCCTACGTCCAATGCATCCCAATGAAACGCAGCCTCAGGGGCATTGAAACGGTCGCGGCTTTGACCCGATTGACTCTTACGACAAAGGAGTAAACCCTATTTTCTTTTTCTTTACTCCCTCTTCGCTTCCGCCGAAGTGTTATTGCCGGGTCGCAGATGCAAAGAAAGACCCATTGCCAGTGAGTTGCTGCTACGAATAGAACTTGGCTCGAAAGTTGTCAAGAAAGCTATTGAGTAGGTAACGGGAAGCGACATACATTCAGTGGTGCAACGCAAACAACTTTTAGGTATTGGCTGTGAGCAAAGAAGTCGTCCTTTCAGACATCCTTCTCCTGCATGACTTGACATGCATTGTCCCTTGCGGGAAACCTTCTTGGACAAGGAACCCCCGGGTAAAGTATTTGCTAAGGTTATGGAGGGATGGACCGCCCGCCCTTTGTTTCCGTGGTGGGTGCCCGGGAGTGTTCAAGAGTCGCCACCAATGAGACAAGGATCCCGTTGCTCACTGCATGATCAATTATTAGGCGTTGACATTGCGAGATTAGAGATTACAGAAGGGTTCTGTCACCTGGATTTTGTCCAACTTGTGTTTGTGGTAGCAATGTGCAGATGTCACAGGCTGTAGAGGTAGAGAGGACAAACGCCACGCGATTCAGGATCGGTGTACCGGGAAGTCAAAAGCAAATCGTCTGGTCCCTGATTCGCAACGCCAAGGTCCGAGCTCCACGTTCCAACGGTCGCGCGGCGGGAGTGCTAGAGTAAGGCAGGTTCCGTGATAGATTGGACAAACCAAAACTCGCCAGCCACCAACCAAAGACGACCGACCACTCACGGCCATGTATGACAAGTCGATTGTGTGACGTCCAAGATGCACTCTACCTCCGACCCTGGGCCTGGAGCTGAAGCTGGAGGAAGTACAGTACCCTGTTCTATTGATGGCTTGGTGAAATCCTGAATTGCGATTGTACGGGCAAGTGCTTGAAGATTTTGGAACATCTTTGAACCTGAACTCTATGCGGTTATGACGCTCATTTCCATGTTAAGGTGGGATCGACGCTGAGAGCAGACGAAAACTTGATTCGGAGATACCCTGCCCATGCATGCCATGTTCCTGATGGAAGCCCAGGATTGTGCTACTTGGATGGCCTAGGATGGCTCTGCACAGTTTGACCTATTTCTCTCCGTCAGGGATTGTAATACGGTAGCTGTATTATCTCATACCCTGCCAACTGGTCAGGAATATCTCCAAATGAGTAACCTGGTGTCCTCATTCAGCTCCCAGTGATTTGCAGAAATGTAACGATCGACAGGTCTGGACAAGGAATGGTACCGCAAAAAAGGCACATTGAGTCAGCAGTTTTTAAACCATCCCGCTCGGTAACTAATGGATACGAAGGCCCAGATGGTAACGAGAACCCAAGAATCGGGATTCTAGAGAGACTTCGTACCTGTGAGGACAATACGAAGAAACACGCAGGGACGGAAGCAAGTTGCGTGGGTCTTGATGCGAGGTACGGATACAAAGGTACCGGTACCTGGAAAACGAACGAGGGAGGCTTGGCAAGATGATCCAGGTACAGGATACTTTGGATCGTTTGCCAATCGAGCCTCTGCAACTTGCTCTATGCAGTGAATCAATTCGCAGCTACTGCACTAGTTTAGCAAGAATTTCTTTTTTCCTATGCTCACAGGGACAGACCGACAGTGACATAGAGGGAGGAAATAAGAGTCTAGAGATTCTGCTGCGGGCGGTTGTGAGACAGCTCTTTACCTACATAACAGCAAGGGGCTGACAGCCTCGATCGCATGGCGACGAACGAGATGCTCGGACAGGGCGAAACAACATCCCCTCCCTCCCCTGTGTACAACTAGCGTCCAGCGCAGCCCAACGTCTAGTTAATCAATTGTGCGGTGGGTAGAGAGGCACGAGACCGATTATCAGAGATGAAGTCTGCAGAACAATAGTTGTGATGATCGATAGTCTCTGACATGTGCCAGTAGCATTCGCTTGTTGATATACCAGATTGAATTTAGAATGAACGCCAAATGAAATCTTACGTAGTGACTCCGCGCACACGGAAAAGGCGTTTGACTCGATCTTGTCAAATGGGAGCCCTTCGCAGTTTAACTGGTTATTGACCCAAACTGTGGCTGCAAACGTGGCGAGCCATTGCAGAAGATCCCACACTGGATTGGGAGTTGAGCGCCGAGGAAATGTTCCCGTGGCAGACCAAAATCTCGAGTTGGAGGAACGGCAAGCTCATCAACTCGTGGTCGACTTGAACCTTACACACCCTCTCGATTGAAGGAACAAATTGGCCAATCTCAGAGAGTGGACTCTACAGACGCGAGCGAAGTCGACGTGATGCATTGGCCGAGATGAAGTGAGGGTGAAATGAGACGCGAACTACAAGCACTGGCTTCGAATCGAATTCAAGCCAATACCATTGCCAATGCGAGTCGGAGCTATATTGACGATCATCGATGGTTCCCTGTGGAGGGAAGATCCCGAGGGTCCAAATTTCTTTAGCTTTAATTAATGCCAAGTATGGGTGCTCAATTGCCAATCTATTTTTCTGGTCGGCATCTTCAAATCCTTGACGAAACGAATATCATATTGAGCTCGTGACACAAAGGACACTTGCCGTACGGATACGTGCTTATTGTCACATACCAATATCTTTAAAAGATGGCCAAAATAGCATCCGCTACTCCCTACAGAGTTACTTCAGCGTTATTGATTCTTAGACTGCCAAGACTGCTCAGCTTCTGGCTTGGACGCAGCTTGCCAAGCAGTTACCGACAGGGTTCGGTCCCATAAGGTAATGGCATAGGAATGAGAGGGCCTGCCTGAATCTACTACTACGTAGTCAGGTAGTAGTAGGTCTTCCTTTAATGCTACGGAGTAGTCCGTATATCTGGGATATCAAGTGGTCGAGATATGTTGTTAGTGTAAACTAGCATCACAAGCACAGGTATGCTACGTTAAAGCGAGTAATTAGTCTAGAGGGAACCTGGCTGCCTCCCGTCATGAATCGTGCCTAGTGTTCCTGCATTTGCATCATTTCCATGCCATTGTGCATTTCATTCTATTTCCACATGATATCAAACAAACCTCCAATGAGCCTTTCCAAGTTCCCTCTCTATCTCAACCTTTTGAAGCCCCCCTCCGCACAGACGGGTCAGCTTGATCTCTTCTCTGCCCTGTCCCCAGAAGTCGATGACCACCACCGATTTGAATTGACTTTGATACGATTCATTCATCCGGCCCATCCATTTATCATATCAGATCACAGGGACGTAATGAATTGTGATTCTGTTTTCTGCGCTTACCCGTAATTGCTATATCTCCCTATCTCTACCGTATTGCGTCTCGCTTGTCGTGCAAAGTCCCCTGCTTCGATACAAATCTCGCCGAGTCTTGTGGTGATGATGGCGGTCGTGTCGGGTGTTTTCTGTCTTTGTTGTCTGTCGCTAAGCTGGGCTATGTATCTGTTAGCTGTTCCTTTACGAGGCTGCCCCGCCGCCTAACTCCAAGCACCTAACCAACGCGAGCGGCGTCAACCCAGCGGCCCCTCTCGCCTCTCGCCTACTAAGTCTAGGGTTTCCAACACACGGCTTCAGCGGGTTGGGCGCCACCTCATCAGGAGTCTGAGTGTGCCCCTCGACGCCCTAGATGTCCCCGCCTGCAAGTAACGGTACCGGGCCTCGCCTGCCGAGTGCCTACACCCACCAACGATTCTCGTACCGCTACCTCATGAGACCTCTCTGTGATCCACTACCTCTAAAAGGCCCCGTTGAAGGGCCCCAGCTTGCCCGAAAGGACCCTTGCCACGCTGACCAGGATGCATGTATCTGAGAGACTGGGGGCTTGGATGTCCTTCTGATGTGTGAAGGTCTAAAAAAAAACAGAGTACGTACTTTGTACTTCTGTTGATGGAAGCCCTCAACTCCCGCTCTTGCTCCGGCTGGCACTCGTAAAAAACCAAGGAGAAAGCACAATTCTTGATGATTGTGGGTCCCTCCCTGTAGCTGTCTGTCTCTCCCCGTGTCTCTGCTTCCGCCAAAGCTTGACCCTGACGTCGACTTTTCTTTCTCGTTCAAACTGGGCCCCAGATTCATTGGCCCCATTCCTTCCCTTCTTTCACTTCCCTGCCGGCCCCCGGTGCCCTGAAAAATTGTCTTGATCCCGTTCCCCCCCCGGACCACGCCCAAGCACCAAGTACCAAGCAGGAGTTAACGTACCGTTCCTTGCACTTACCTTAATTACTTATCACCTGCTGCTTCCTCAACACTCACCACACACGTTTCGCCACGCACCAAACTCCCACGACAACCACGACCTCGCCCGCGTACTTGCACCCTTCATACACAATCACCACTTATTTCGATTGTCACTGCAGCAGCTGTACTTGTATTCCTACCAGCGCCTTTCGACGAGACCCGTCTTCGATTGCCCGTTCTGTTTGTTACGGCCTTCGAATTCATTTTACCAGCGCAGCGAGCCGTTCGATACGACCCTGCAGCTCGCCCTCGATTCTTCCGATGACCAGTTTGGTTCGACCGTCTTGACGACTCCACGATGCCCTCGCATACCCGATATAATTTAGACGACTTTGACTGTATATCGGCGACGATATTGGCTGCCCACAACTAGCTTTAGTTTTTGGCGAAGCACTTGGAACCATGGCCCTCTGGCCATTCCGCCGTAGGAGTAGCCGCAAGCGCTCCCGTAGCGGCGCTGCTCTCTCCGATGTAGAGGGAACGCCGCTACCTCACAATGGGGGAGCCAAAGCTGGGTTGAAGAAACGACGTACTGAACCTCCTAAACTCCCACAAGCCACCCGAACCTACAGTTTCTCCCCGGGACGTCAAGATGACATTCGCAACGACGGAAAACGGCCAGGCTCACCAGTCCGCGAACGAATCGGTCGAACGAGAGCAACTGGCGACCTTATAGAACGTCGTGGACTGTGGGATCGCACACCCACGCTCCGCCCTACCCACCAACCAACAAGAAAACAAACAATCAAGAGGAGGAAAGAGAGGGAAGCCGAAATAAAAGCCATGAGCAATTTCGAACCACTTCGACCTGCTACTGAGCAATGGAATTCGGGCAGGCCTATGAAGAAGGATTCCAAGAGATCAAGAACTGGCGGATTTGGAAGGCATCGAGCTGGACGAGATTCCGACGTTTCCCTACCAGCGCCTGGCTCAATCCATTCTAGTCTCTCCTCCGATTCAGAATTCGGCTCGTACAGAGTTTCTGCCCTGGCTGCTCTTGCACCACGACCAACGCTTCGCTATACACCAAATACTCGATGGACCACTCCTCACTTACCGCAACCCCACCGGTCAGGATCTCTAAGAAAGAAGCTGCTCGAGCAAAACTCTATTCCAGAAGAGAATATTACTTCACACCGGCGAATTGACTCTCTAGCTGATGATCTCGACGCTCGCGATCTTAGAGAACTCATGGAGATTGATAACCGACGGCGAGAGCTGAAGAGACAAAAGGAGAGGCAAAGGATGGAACGACGAATTACGCAACGAGCACAGCAACAACGGGCAGAGGAGATCCAAGCCAAGAAGGCCGGCACCCCTCCACCGGAAAATCTCGAGAGAGGTGTTATGGGCCGTGAAATGGTTGGCTTGGGGATTGAGCCTCCTTCGGCCGTTGTTGTTGAAGCAAAGCCTGAGGAACCTGAGCCTATGGATATTACTGATGATGAGAAGGCAATTGAGTCTTCAAAGAAAACCGAAGAGGTCCTCCATCGTACAAATACAGCCACTTCGGAACAACCAACTATGGAAGAAGTTATTACAAAGGATACTTCATCCATGCGACAACCTTCCGAAGACATGGGGAATGTTTCACCCGGAAACAGGTTCTCTGATCTCTTGCGATCAGCTAAATCACGATCTAGGTCAACAATCAGATCAGATCGAGATAGGATGGTGTCCCCACCTCCCGAGACAATTAACGAGGAAGATGTCCATGTACCAAGTCAAAGCTCCCATGATGCTGATAGCAGTAAGAATGGTTTCGCCTCCATAAAGGCATTCTTGAGAATTGGCAGTAAACGGCAACGACATGAGGGGCCGTCTTCCTTTTCTAATACTTCCCGGGAGGAGATGTCGGCCGCCGCAGCCCAATCAAGAGCACAGGCGCAAGCGTATGCCCTCGCTAAGCTCGAGGGCGACGACTTGTCCAACTCTTCAAATGCCAACTACTTAGCTCGAAAGCCCAGTACTGGCGCACCAAAAAGGACGCGGTCTCGCTTCCGCGAAGACTTGCCCGAATTGCCTCTTTCACCGCCGGCTTCACGCGTACAGTCACCCGAGGCAGAACCCCCGATGCCTATTCTCACTGAACAAAAGATTCGTGAAATGGAACAGCTACGATCTATGGGTGTGCGATATGACACACCAACATCGGGTCACCGATCTATAGAGGCTATGCGCTGTACTCCATCAACAATGGAGCGAACGCATGTCTCTCCATCGCCTGAGGCTGGCATGTCCATGTCACTTGCTTCGATTGACTCTGAAGGCTCCTGGCTTTCCGGTAATACCAGTGGCCGAAGGGCCGCCATACGAGACAGCATTCGACGTGCGAATCAGCGCGAGCAAACTGACGCCAACACTGGTTCCCCGTCAAATAGCACGGAAGAGGACCTTGAGATTGTCGAGGACGAATATTTAACTAAGCTTACCCCTCGGGAAAACTCGAACCCTGAAGCTATGGGGCGTCGTTCTGGTGAAGGACGGCCTAGCAGCGACGAGGAAGAGTTTACCAATGATGGTGATATGAAATGGGGTGCCGTTGGTTCTCAGCCCCAAGTCGTACACAGATTCACCATGATGAGCCACCAGGGTCTTTTCGAGATCGAATCCGAGGAAGAGGAGAGCCCAACATCACCAGTATCACCATCACAAGAGCTTGCCAATGTCCGGAGCGCTAGAAGCATCAACCTTGGCAAGGGTCATGTACGCAACTTTAGTGCTGGAAGCGCTAAGCTGCTCGATATCACCCCTCGGCCTTCGGTTGATGCCATGGGGAGTTCGGAGAGGCGGCGAAGCCACGGCCTACCAACCATGTGAAAGCAAAACTAATTTTTGATCGTTCAGAAGAAGAGTCTCCCAGCTTAAGCATCGTCCACCAGAGGACACCTTACACTCCTTTTATTTCCTTGCTATCTCAACTGACCTCAGTCGCTCTTTACACTTTTCCTATCACCAACTGTCCAAGAAACTATAAAAAGACCGAAAAAACAATCGAAAAAACAAAACCGGAGACTCTTCTTTTGACGACAGAATTCTATAATAAAAGCTTATCACATGCTATGGTTTGGGCATGAGATTTGCTCTTGATGTATTACACGACCTTGATGACAACGGCGCATTCCAAGTTCACAGCTAGGATTTCTTTTCTCGACTACATATACCGCATTTTTTGATACCCGGCGTCGATCGCCTGTTACAGAGTACTGGGAGACTTGACGCGCTTGTTTTACCAGTTATTGGTGAGGGAGCTAGTCTCTCTTGGCCGGACCCTTTTCGTGTCCTCTGGACACTGTCACTCACTGGGAAAAAACCGGTATTATTTTCCTTATCTTCTGAGATGAGGGGGATGTTTTATTTTCTATTAGCCGGGGTCTATGGCAGCCGGGAAAACGGGTTTGATTTGAGCAACTGGAATTTGCTCTTACATTCAGGCGTCCAGACAAATGGATCGATAGTCTGAAATCGAGCTTGGCCTGTGAGTGGTTGGTTGCATGGAACAGTAGATGCCTTGCGATATCCGCAACGAATACCAGCGGGAACTGAAGTTGACAAGATCGAAGAGCGACATGTGATTGTCACTTCAGAGGAGGAAGATGTAAACGTCTGTAAGCTGATAGGTTTTTGACCAGATCGAACAATACTTTTAAATTAGGCACTGCTTCATCAAACTCTAAGTGATTTGTTAAGATTATGCCAAGTTCACGTCCTCACGTGCATGAGACGCATCTGTTAGTTGGTGAAGAGTATGCTATGAATGCTGTCGATCTCAGGAGCTAGTTTAGCTGCTGGATTTATGGAAATTACCATGCCATGCCTTGCATCATACTCAATCCTTGGGCGCGGTCCATCTATCGGGCACGGTCATTCCGAGACCAGTAGTCCTGGGTTATAGTTTGAGCAACCATGCTGAAGGATGGGCGGGCTGGTAAATAGGCCATCCAGACAGCTCCAGGAAACCAATGAGATGCTCAGTGGAGTTGCCGTGTCAGTTGACCAGTAAAGGATACATGATATTAGTAAAAGAAGACATGTATGAAATCATGTTGCATACGAATTGTTGAATAAAGTGTTATTTAATGCTCTTATAGCTAACATTGGGTGCGAACAGATGATACCTGGGGATAACATGGATCTTGTACTATAGGCCACTGAAAGTCGGAAGGCTGCACTTGTGTCTATTCCATGGCACTCCCGTGCAGTTCAAAGGTAACCCTTCGAGAAGACATCATGAAACTCTTGAGTATGTCTCATGAAACACTCAACGACAGTCATGAACTTTTGCCATCATATCTTGATTGGCCAATCAAATCGCTAGGCTCCACACGAACGAGCAGCGTCAGAGCTAACAATTAGAAATCCAGATTTGACATACCCATCGATATTTTGTAAGCCTTCGTTTTGTCATATAAGCCAACTCGTCTTATAAAATTTACAAAATGGCTTCTCCCTTCCATCTTATGCGCCCGATCGCCCAGGCTGCCCGATCTGGCGCGCTTCGTTTCGCTGCTCGCCCGTTCCACAGCTCGGCTGCGAGATTGGCTGTACAGGATATCAAGACGTGAGCTTGAAGAGAAGAAACCCAAACCAGACTCGGTGGTGTTAACCTTTTGTCACAGAACTAAGGAGTTTAAGGATCTTGTTGCTACAACAGACAAGGCTGTCCTCGTCGACTGCTTCGCTACCTGGTGCGGTCCCTGCAAGGCCATCTCTCCCATCCTCAACAAGTAAGTGACTCGAGAGATACACTGTTCCTGGAACATCTGATTGACCTTGCTATCCAGGCTCTCCGAGCAGGAGGCCCTCTCAAAGAGCATCCAATTCGTCAAGTTTGATGTGGATGATCTGCCTGATCTGACTGCCGACCTTGGAGTGCGTGCTATGCCAACTTTCTTCGTTTTCAAGAACGGTGATAAGGTTGATGAGTTGGTCGGAGCTAACCCCCAGGCACTTCAGTCTATGCTGGCTAAGCATGCTGCCTGAGCTGTTTTGTAACTTATCCTCTTACATTTCACTGGTTCACTGCGAAAGGATAGCCCATGGGAACTTGTTTGGCCTGTATATACGGTGTAAAAAAGTCATCGCAGGGAATAGCTGTGTATGGTGGCATAGTTAGACATGTATAATCGGATATTTGTATTCATTTATGATCTGTCTGGCTACAGAATTCATTGTCCAAGATTCATGTCTTCACATTCGTTGATATTCATGACTCAAATTTGTACTCCCAAAAGAAAAGTGGCCATGTATATGATAGGTTGGTAAACACAGCGCTTTCTGTTCAACTTGCTCTCATGTGGCCTTCCATTTCTAGTATGGACGCAGCGGAGGAGGAAGGCCGGTTTGTACATACAAATGACCACTCGGTCAGTGTCAGTTGCGCCCAAGGGGCATTGACAAGTACATAGAAACATCTTTTGTACTTGCTCTAATTGGTCAAAAGTGACTTGGGTAAAACATGACATTGACATGCTTATCTTGTCATCCATTCCTCTGCTATCTCTGGCGGTTGTGATCGTTCCCGACTTCGGCACCCCGCATGAAGGAACCAATCAGAAGGGCCAATTGACCTGGCTTGATGATCGGGTCTTCAATTGAGAACCGAGGGGATGATGCTATAAGTTGATGTGATAATCTCAGCTCATTCAAGCACTTCCTTGCCTGAAGAAGACTTTCTCAGTGACTGATTAGCAAATTTAATTACCATAACCAACATGTCCAACACTATCGTCGTCGTTGGGTGAGTCCAAATTCGAGGCAACTGAACTGAGATAAGTGACTGACATTATGAAAGTGCTGGTGTTTCCGGCTTGACCTCAGCCTACCTTCTCTCCAAGAACAAAGGCAACAAGATTACGGTTGTAGGCAAGCATATGCCCGGTGACTATGACATTGAATATGCCTCGCCTTTTGCCGGCGCCAACATTTGCCCGTAGGTCTGCCTTGAGTTTGAATAGATATGCTTTTAGACAAATACTTACATCCTCCAGAATGGCTACACAAGAAAACAGCAGGTGGGAGCGTCGAACATGGATAGAGTTTAAGAAACTCTGCGAGCAGGTCCCAGAGGCGGGCATTCACTTTCAAAGTACGTCTCTGTGCCTCTGTAAGTGAAGTACTAACTAACATCTCGAAGAATGCCATATCCAAAGACGCAAAGTGGACACAGAGGCAGCAAAGAGCAGCACCTTTCCCGACGCGCTCTTCCTAGAAGAGCCGTGGTACAAGGAAATCTTTGAGGACTTCCGAGAGCATAGCCCCAGCGAAGTAACACGAGGGTACGATTCCGGCTGCGAGTTCACATCTGTCTGCATCAACACCGCCATCTACCTCCCCTGGTTGGTAGGCCAGTGCCTCAAGAACGGCGTCGTCTTCAAGAGAGGCGTGCTGGCTGATATCAACGAGGCCAAGAAGCTGAGTCACACAGGCAGCGTCCCCAATATTATCGTCAACGCCACAGGTCTGGGCTCACTGAAACTCGGCGGTGTTAAGGATGAGACTATGGCACCTGCGCGCGGGCAGGTCGTGGTTGTGCGCAACGAGTGTAGTCCCATGCTCATCACCTCCGGAGTCGAGGAGGGCGGTAGCGATGTCATGTACCTCATGCAGCGAGCAGCCGGTGGCGGTACAATCCTCGGCGGCACCTACGATGTCGGGAATTGGGAGTCTCAGCCAGACCCTAATATTGCCCAGCGCATCATGCAGCGGGTTGTTACAGCACGGCCTGAGATCGCGGACGGCAAGGGCGTCAAGGGGCTGAGCATTATTCGTCACGCTGTTGGATTACGGCCTTGGAGGAAGGATGGGCTTCGACTCGAGGAGGAGAAGCTGGACGACGAGACGTGGATTGTGCACAACTACGGACATTCAGGATGGGGATATCAAGGATCTTATGGTTGTGCTGAAGGTGTGGTTGAGTTGGTTGACAAGGTCGGCAAGGGCGCTCAATCGAAGCTGTAGATTGGGTTTTTTTTTTTTTTTTTTTTTTGGCGAAAATCATAATTGGCAATTGGATGAAACACAATCACTAATTACTATTGTTCTGGCGCTATTGTCGCATCTTTTACACAATCAACCTTTAATAGAAAGTTGGTCAATAGAAATTATGCATATCGCGGGGCCCCGCATTTCGCTACAGCTGTTCAGTTCACTCAAGCTCATGAGCCCCTGGCCGAGCTCATGAAGCTTTTGTCTCCTTCTTCCAGCGGCTGTCGTCACCCACAACCGGAAAAATGTCAGATCCTACGCCTGGAGTCCTCACCCAAGGGCTCCGTTTCGCCCAGAATGTCCTGACAGGCCGTCATGCGCTCTCCATCTTCATCCCCGTCGCGCTCTGGCTCATCGACGCGGTCGGAACTAGTCTGATCCTCTGGAAGGTCCCATGTGTGTTGCGCCCGATGATCTGAGTCCCCGACACAAACGCTGATACTAGACGAACAGACACCGAGATCGATTGGGTAGCGTACATGCAGCAGATTTCGCAATTCCTCTCTGGGGAACGAGACTACACCAAAATCGAGGGCAACACTGGTCCCCTCGTTTATCCAGCTGCGCACGTCTACACTTTTACAGGGCTGTACTACATTACCGATGAGGGCAAGGATATCTTCCTGGCGCAGCAGATTTTCGGTGTTTTGTATATGGCCACGTTGGCTGTGGTAATGAGTTGCTACTGGAAGGCCAAGGTAAGCCATAACTAGGTGTGCATGTCGAGAGCTTACTGACAAGACTTAGGTGCCTCCGTACATGTTCGTTTTCCTGATCGCCTCAAAGCGACTGCACAGTCTGTTCGTGTTGCGATGCTTCAACGACTGTTTCGCCGTTTTCTTCCTATGGCTCACGATTTTCTTCTTCCAACGCCGAAACTGGACTTTTGGATGTCTCGCATATACCTGGGGTCTGGGAATCAAGATGTCGCTGCTGCTGGTTCTCCCTGCTGTGGGTGTTATTCTTTTCCTGGGCAGAGGCTTTGGGCCTGGAATTCAGCTTGCATGGCTCATGGCACAGGTTCAATTCCTCATTGGAATTCCTTTCATCGCAAAGAATCCTCGTGGATATGCGGCCCGGGCCTTTGAGTTATCGCGCGAGTTCAAATTTGAATGGACGGTCAATTGGCGTATGTTGGGCGAGGAATTATTCCTCAGCAAGTCTTTTGCTCTATTTCTTCTGGCCTGCCATGTTGCAGCGCTTCTTATCTTCATCTCTAAAAGATGGCTCCAGCCGACTGGCCGACCGCTCTCCGCCTTGATCCCCTCCTTCATGCGGTTCAAGTCTCCATTTACCGAACAGGAACATCTTCGAATCTCCCACTACGTCACCCCTGAGTATGTCATGACGACGATGCTTTCCGCCAACCTCATCGGCCTCCTGTTTGCGAGGTCATTGCACTACCAATTCTATGCCTATCTCGCGTGGGCGTCACCATATCTTCTTTGGCAGGCCACGGGAGATATCTTTATTGTATCCATCATCTGGGCAGCGCAGGAGTGGGCTTGGAATATCTTCCCAAGCACCGACCTGAGCTCTGGTGTCACTGTAAACGCGATGCTCGCGACAGTTGTGTTGGTATACCTAGGGACAGCCAGACTTGCCGTCCCTGCGCCGCAGACCAGGAACATCGGGACGCCCAGCTCCCAGGCGGGAAGCATCAAGGCAAAGAACAAATAGATCTGGATCTAGAGGTTGTAATTTCACTCATCTTCGGAGTCACTGGGTGGCATTTTGCCAACGTTGGATTCTTCCTCGGAGTCGCTCAGGTCGTATGTGTTCTTCTTGACAAACTCCTTGGGCCTACAATAGACTTGATTAGCCTAATAAGATATGCATCGTAAATAATAAATTCTCACCAATACGACTGCTTGCGCCAGGCCTTCTCGTCGCGGACGACATTGACAATCTCTCCCTCAGAACGAGTGTCTTCCTTGCTGTCCTCGTATCGCTCAGCCAGGACAAATCCGCCACGCTTGATCCATATAGTGTTTCGAAATCGTTGGCCCAGTTCAAGGAGAAGAGTCTTGGTGTTTGGTAGCTCGCAGGTGTACAGGTTGTTGCCCTCTGGCTTTACGACGCGAACGAGTGACTGGTTGGGCTCGAGAGCATCAGGAGGAGTAAGAGCGGCTTCTGCAGCCGCAAGAACGTTTCGCTTAGGACGTCCCATTGTGATTCGTTATGTATACTGGTCGCAAAAGATTGTATAATTTTTTAGTCGGTATGATGGAAGTGTAGAGGGGTTGGAGGGGTAGAACCCTTTACAACGATATAGCTTAAATGAACCTAGCGGCTACAGTATCGACTTATCCGAGAAAGCCTGATAACCTACACCACCTTGACGGACTTGCTTCATCTGGCTCCTCCGATGAACAACTTGTGGCTGCTTTCTCATGAGATTTGATTATAAACTATCCTCTCAAGCTTTCCCTTATCTTGTATTTGGTACCATTCTTGGCTAGTCTATAAGGATCCATGTCTGCTACAGCTTCTACCAACTGCTGGTTGTATAACCCAAAGCGGTAAAACTACCAACCTGATCAGCACCAGTTGGTCAAGATGAGCACGACGGTTGGAGATGGTGGCCATTTTGTCAGCAGCTTCTGATAAATCAGAACGATCATCCAATCGGGTCTAAAAATGACAAAAACGTTGATGTGTTACCAATTGTGTCAAGGTTCAGGTGTTAGTAGAGATATCAGAATCCTCTATCTGACCCGGGTAAATTATTCGGTAGTGGACTCTACTGGCCTATACTCCATATGTGCACCTCAAATGGATTGTATGGAGTGGAATCGCCTTGACTGACCCTCTTCGAGAGAACTTCTCACATGTTCAGGTGTCAAATTCTACCAAACTTGGGCATTCCCCCTTGACGGATGTCTTACGGAGGAAAGATCTGAGCGACGCGTGACTCAATCTGTACTTGCACGTAGGCCTTGCTATTGTGACGTTGGTCATGAGAAGTGTATATCAAGAGATCATGGCCCAGGTAAGAACCTCTTGTTGGTCTCTGTACTTTCTACTATCACACTCGTCTCATTTCTCGCTAGTTGGGTGTAAACCATCATGGAGGCCTCAATGCTCACAGGTCTTGTTGCAGTGCAATCTGCTCCTGCTGAATCCCCAAGCGAAGAGTTATACCGACCATTGACCGCTCCTCCAAAGACACTCTCAAGAACTCACATCAGCGCTCCCCAGAGAGAATCTTTCGATCTTCATGACATCCCAGTCCGTAACAGCAACGGACCAGATGCTGGGCCCACCAATGGGGGAAATGACTTGGAGATGAGTCGCCCAAACACCCCTGACTCTAGCACTGAGGCTGTTGAAGTCGTTCCCACCATCTGGAATCCTTTCATGAATAGATTTAGACTCCTTTTTGGCTGTCTGGCACAATTAGGAAATGCTCTTAGTGATGGTGCCGCTGGTGCTCTAATTCCCTACATAGAGAGGTATGTCCACCACCTTTGACGTCCAATGGTTTAATCTAATAAACTCAAGATACTATAAAATTGGCTACGCCACAGTCTCCCTCATCTTTGTCGGCCAAGCCCTTGGATTCATTACGGCAGCAGTATTCCTAGACGTCTTACGAGCAAAACTTGGCCGAGCCAAACTTCTTGGTCTGGCCCAAGCCCTTGTCACTCTGGCCTACGTCCCCATAATCTGCGGAGCGCCCTTTGTCGTTATGGTGTTCTCATTCTTCTTCATCGGCTTCAGCATCTCGGTCAACGTAGCCATCGGAAACCTCTTCTTTGGCGGACTCCGTAATGGGACGTTTATGCTCGGTATACTTCATGGCACTTATGGGATAGGGGGTACCATTGGCCCGCTCATCGCCACTGCACTTGTCACAGCTGCCAATGCAGTATGGAATCGGTACTACATCATCACCTGCGCACTCGGCGCGTTGACTTTTGCCCTGGGCACTTGGTCGTTCTGGACATATGAAAAGGAAATGAGTCCCACCGCACGCCAGAGAGAGACGGCCCAGGTGGGGGAGTCGATGATGAATAGCATGTTTGTTGCTATGAAGCTACGCATCGTCTTCTTGGGTTCTCTTTTCATCTTTGCCTACCAAGGGGCCGAAGTTTCAATCTCAGGCTGGGTCATCTCATTCCTTATCAACGAACGTGATGGTGATCCTTCTTCAGTCGGTTATGTCACGGCAGGTTTCTGGGCTGGCATCACCATTGGCCGGTTCGTCCTTTCAGCGCCTGCGCAACGAATTGGTGAGAAGAAACTTGTATATGGCCTCACAATTGGTGCACTGGCTTTCGAGTTTCTCGTCTGGTTTGTGCCCAACATCGTGGGCAACGCCATTGCTGTCTCTATTGTTGGTCTCCTCCTTGGACCTATCTACCCATGTGCCGCGGCCGTCTTCTTGCGCAGCATGAGTCGACGTCAGGCTTTGAGTGGCATCGGCACGATCAGTGCTTGCGGTAGTGCAGGGGGAGCTGTTGCGCCTTTCATCACTGGTCTTCTCGCCCAGGCAGTAGGCACCTTTGTACTTCATCCAATTGTGATTTTCCTTTTTCTTGTCATGTTGTTATGCTGGTACTTTCTTCCAGCTGAGGACAAGCGTACTGAGTAGGATGTTGGTTGCGATAAGGATTATCAGCCTGCCTATAACTCAGATATCGTCGCAAAGGGAGTTTCCTGGTCGGTTAGTTGGTTGATGCAAGAATAGGAGAAAAACAGGCTGTGGTGATTTTGGAGCTGAATCTAGATTGCTTTCAGTCTATTCAGAAATTTATAATGAGTCTATGATATGGTCTATGTAGATGGCTCATCTACTTTACTCTATGTGCCTCCCAATGAGTATATTCTTCTATGCTTCTCTCCAAGTCATTATTCATGAGAAATTAGATGCGGCCGCGGGCAGCGTCCTTGACGGATACGGTTCCAGCCACAATATCCTTGACAGTCTGGCTGATGCTGGACCAGTCATGGAACGTAACGAAGGGAACCTTCTCGTTCTCACACCAGGTGACAAGATCTATAATAATTAGCATCGCAAGCGTTAATTCAAAGTCATGATATACGCACCCTTATCGGCTTTGGCGAACAGCAGGTCGGTCTCCTTGGCGGCTGAGAGATCGGAAACGCCATCACCGGCGTAGAACATGGTAGGTCGGTCAGAAAGCGATGAGTACTTTCGAATCTCGATAGACTTGTCATGACCGTGGATACTAGCGGAGTCAGTGTTTGATTGCAATCCCAGAAAGGAGTAAACTCACCTGTCGTCATGGAACTCGATTCTCCAGCCGCCCTCGTCCGTGAGGGTCTTACCTTCGCGCGCCACAACGTCGTTGCTCACAATCTGAATGTCCCAGCCGGGGCCGAGAAGAGTGTCTAGTAGAGCGCGGATAACAGGCTCCATACCGCCGCTGAGGATGACAATGGGGATGTTGTTCTGCTGAGACCAGTCGTAGAACTCCTTGAAGCCAGGGTCGAGCTTGATGTTCTTGAGGAGAATCTGGACGCACTCGTCGAAAGGAGTCTTGATGCTATCAAGCATCTCAACGAAGCTGTCGCGGAAATGCATGCCTCCGTAAAGCACATCCTTGTTCAGCTGGCGACGACGCTCGACACCGAAGCCGAGATTATCAGTCATGTAGTCATTGGAGTCGGCGGTGGTGACGGTTCCGTCAAAGTCGGTAAAGAAGATGAACTTGGGGTTGTTCTTGAGAGCTGGGGTGTCGGAAGCCATGATGACGGTCTAGGGTGGATTATTTGCGTAATGTTCGACTTTACAAATGTCGTGAGACTGATCTATACCACTTAGTTTGGTTGAGAGTATATGAAGTGAGTGGATTATATGTCTCTAGGTCGACCGTGGTGTAGGGGAAGGACTGTTGTTGCAAGATATGACAGAGCAATAAAATGGCGGGGGAGGGGCACAAGTTTTCATGAGACAACGCAACTAAAGATCTACAGGAATAAGAAAAACCACCTGCTGTAAACTGGCTGAGCTGATTGGAGGCTGCTTCTAAGGATCCTGACTAGGTCGATGAGTAGCAATCCAACTCCCATACTGTACATGCCAGAAAACAACGCATATCCTGAGCCGTCTTGGCCTTGGCTTCGACCTTGGTCTTTGGTTTTTAGAGGTGTCGTCATTCTCATGACTCTGATGGACTATGGACAACAGAATGTGAACAGTGCCCCTCACCCTGAAGTATAGCTCCCGAGACCCCCATAGCACCCCCACTACAGGGCACTTGCGCGGTGACGATAAAGGCGGTGGCCTTTCTGGGCCTTGCTCCCGGTGGCAGAAAAAGCCCGGGCACGGAGCCGGCTGTAGCTTTATCGGCTCGGCCCATGGGTTCATCCCATCTTCTCAACATTTCCTTCTAGAACTCGAGTCAATCGTGCACCCGCGACGTCGCCGCCGCACAATCGCCTCTTCCCGGTAGCCATGCAGCCGTTTGCTCGTCCTGCGGCTAGGCTTGTCTGGAGCCATGCGCGATTAGGTCTTGATCGGTCCACGAAACCTGACAGGTCTTGTTGGGGAGCATCCGTATTTCAGAACTCAACGATATGTATGCGACGCAACATACATGCCATTGGCCCTCAAGCAAGACTCTATTCGACGGAGCGACCACCCAAGGATCCCGAAACAAGCTCGAGGACAAATAAGGATGTCGAGGCTGAACTTGAATCGATCCTCAAACCCAGACCAAATATTCTTAAAGAGCTTCAGCCGCCCACCGACAGGCCAAGACTAGAAAGTGTCAAGCCCACAAATGCGGCTTCACCAAGCGCTGTCCCTAAAGACACAAAACCCGAGGCTCCCAAAGTTGAGGATGCCAAGACCGAACCCCCCAAATCCGACGATGCTGCTCGGTCAGCTCAAGCTCAGTCAGCTGCCGAGAATCTTCATATTCTCCGAAACCACGCTCAAGATCGTGTTAACGAATTAAAGGAGAGGTTCAGCCAAGCCATGGACAGGCTACAATCAAGGGCAATGAACGCTTCGCAAACTCTGAACGACATTACTGGATATACCAGTATCGAGACCATCAAACGCCAGAACGCCAAGCTGGAGACTGATCTTGCCGAGGCTCATGAGCGAGTCCGCAACGCTCGCCATGAATACAAGACATCAAACGCCAGCCGTGCGTCAACGCAACGTGAGGTTACAACACTGTTGGCGCGGAAAGACAGTTGGTCACCCATCGATCTAGAACGCTTCACTGAGCTGTACCGAGCAGATCACACTCTTGAAGGCAAGGTATCATCATCCCAAGAAGCCCTGACGGAAGCTGAGATTGAGGAGCAACGCCTTAGTCAACAACTTAACGCTGGTATCCTCAAGCGTTACCATGAGGAACAAATTTGGAGCGATCGCATCCGAAGAGCGAGTACCTGGGGTACCTGGGGCTTGATGGGCATGAACTTTGTACTTTTTGTGATACTGCAGTTTGTGGCAGAGCCCTGGAAGAGAAGGAGACTGGTGAGGGGTGTTGTGGCCGAAGAGATGGCTGTGCTTCAGGAGGTGCGTGTCGAGCTTGAGCAAGTCAAGCTTGCTATTGAAAACCAAATTCAGCACGCTACCCCTGTGGCTGTGACTTCGGCAGTTGAGCCAACTGGTGACCTGGAGGCCGAGCCAATCGCTGAGGTCAAGACATCAGAGGAGGTGTTGCCTGCCGAAGGTCTCTTGCCGGTGGAGGATACTCAGCTTAGTGAGCTACCTTTTGCTTCAACCACTGAACAAGTGGCTGAAACGCCTTTTTGGGATTCCCTCCCCGCAAGAACATGGCAAGAGTTCCTGCAGGACTGGCAGGATGTCCTGCTAGATCCTGCCTGGTGGAGAGCTAAGACAAAAGACATGTGTAGCGAGCGACGGATAGACATGCGCATGCGAGACGCTTCGTTATTGGTGTTGGAAGGAGCATTAGCCGGAGCTGTGTGTGCAGGAAGCATTGCACTGCTCATGGTTCGGCGATCATGATAAGATGTACCATAGATATAAAGTTTACCGTCATGTATATTACTTTAATAAAGCTGTACTTTTACTCGCCAGAGAAGACATGAACGTCAATTTCACGATGCTTCAAGACCAGCTAGCCAATCGGATGTATGTGTGTTGCATGACCGGTAGGGCTGGTAGCCAGAAGATGCAAGCCTCAGAAACATGACACTAGACGTTTTCGAGTTTGACAGAGCCAAGCAGCCTACACATCGTTTGACACATGCAAATTGGAAAGTTCTGTGTCGTTACATAAAGCAAAAAGGTTTATTGTTCAGGACCAGTTAAACGCGGTAGCCCATCATGACTTTGTACGACCCCTTGTTCTTCCACTTCCACTTCCACCCTCAAGGGTAACCCTGACGGGTAATTTGGGCTGGATGATGAAAACGTGCACTTCGAAAATCTGATTTGCCAATGACTGAGATTAACTGCAATTAGTTGTCAAGGGTCCCGACCTTACAGATATTGACCGCTTCCCAAACGTGCGGTTTTAGTCGGAGGTTTTAGTGATGTATGGCGGGGCTCCAGCTTGGGGGCACTTTACTTCGTAGGACTTTTTTATAGTGTCCAGGACTTTCTTTGTTGCTGGAGCGCTACACGGTGGGAATAAGGAAACGCACATTCTTGGTCCTGGCTTTTGATGTTGCGGAATTGTTTACTAATATTGTTTGGGCAATGGCCTCTGCATGATGAATGATATTTATGAGTTCATCGTTTCATCGATTGGTTTCACAAGTAATAATCCAAGGTTTAGGGGTTTATGCAAAACATGCTGAAACGCAACTCAAGTAGGACATGTTAGTTGTGATGAGAGTGTCTACCTCATGATGCATTCCATTCCAACCAAAATCCGTCCTTTGGTCCTTACAGCTCCGACTCTTTGTTGACATTAATATTGTCATCAGTGACAATCCTACCAAGTTCCAGTTGCCCATTTAATGAGCGATTCCTGATAAACAACGTCAACAGCATATTTCTCTGCCCTCAATACTTTATCCATCCGTCCTAGGCCCTTGCTACAGTGCATTATCTATCGTCGTTCACCATTAATTAACTGGAGAGCTACGCTGCGCCGCAAACCTCGAAGCTCCCCGCCAGCCAACGGAACCTGGAACTCCCCACCAAGAGCGGGCGCCTGGTCTGAGCTCCCTTCCACGTCCTTTGTACCCTGACTCTGAGCCTTGAGCTTGAGCCTTGGGCATTAGGATTTAGTACCTGACCTGACCTGATCTGCATCTGTTGAGAGCATTGAACATTTGGGCTTCTCTTTGACTCTTTCCTTTTGCCTTTTGAATTCTTTCAAGCGATATCCTCTTTGTTTTTCAACGCAATATTTTGCCTTGGCTGACTGTAGCCTGCTACTGTTAGCTTACCGCTAATCGAAGTACTACAGCGACGATTGTTTGTCCGCTTTGCGTAAAATACCTGGACAAAAACCCCGCCAAAAGCGTCGTTTCTTTTACCACATTACCCCCCCTCTCC
>JAAGWQ010000024.1:0-195379 GCA_013396295.1 Fusarium heterosporum | reverse complement strand
TCCCATCAGTGATCAAAGTGCTAAGTTGAGCACTCAGGCACTCCAAGGCCTACATTAGTAGGTAGTTAGTAGGTACAGTAGAGAAACGGAGACAGGGATCATCAGCCGATGCAAGTTGCAACTGCAGGTGCAGCTGCAGATCCACCTTCTTTCATTGTGGAGACGCGCGCCAAAGTGTGAAAGTGAAAGACAGACCAGTCTATGCTTTCTTTTGCTCCGAATCCCCCGCATACCAAAAAAGGTAGAGACTAAATATAACAGTACCATCTTTGAATTATGGGAGCATTAAATTTAAGACCAAGCTTGAATCAACATCAAGGTTTAAGTGAGCTAGGGTTGACACAATCAGCGTCATGACACCTCCCATTTCATCATGCTACCTATCATATATCACACCAACCGCTTCCGTGCAAGTACCTTGGTACACGCTTTTATTGTAGCCCACTTTGTCATGCCAGGCACGTACAGTACAGTAATTACACGATCTCTCCCCACTATTTCCCACCCGTTGGAAAACGCCTTGTCTGGGTCGTCAGTCATGGAGTTGCTGAAATGAGATGGGCTGAGCTTAGTGTAAGACAAAGAAAGAACAAGGTCAAACACGCAAAGCTGAGAATGCATGATGTTTTTCGTATGTATTTCGAACACATTCTAGTACTTTCGACAGAATTTGTCTCATTTGTAACTGAGCCAACAAGTGAAAGTAGGTACTACAGGTATTGCAATTCTCGTAGAACTCAGTCTAATAACTCGCCCGCAATTGACGAGTAGTTTGACGCCTTCAGTTCAAATGACTTCCTACGCTCTCACTATCACAAACATCCACCACAAAGGTTTGTACAGTATCTATTCTCCCATTCACGACACACACAGTGTCCGACTTTGTTCATTTACCGCAAATATTGATCTTCAGTTGTCGAGTTTTACGCTGGTAACACGGCAGCCCAACACTGCAGCACCACCGGCTCCTGAGGCCACCAACAGCAGTTCTTGTCCAATGCCTGCCTGAGCTGATCCTCGGGCTCAAGCCCTCAGCCTGATCATGCTGGTGGCTATGCAAGCTGCATACTTTGCGTGTCAAAGATATTACTCGATACCGCCTCCCCCAATCAAACAGCATCTATTTAGCCATACGCGTGCCGGTGCATTTGCCTAGAACGCCTTACCTTTATGCAGTATCAGAATTTGGTGAGACACAGCGCACGTTGCCTCATATTCAAGCATCCATCCGCTGCTTTGTACCACAATGGCTGGGTTTTCAGGCTAACAACGGCCACTGGATTGTCCACAAACATGGTCTAGTCAAGCTATTACGATATATGGATACTGTCGTCTACCTTGCAGCATTCGTCTACCTTGAAGCATTCGTCAACGCCTGCAGCTCATTGTTGAGCAACGAACCAGGCTCTATAATCATACTGAATTGTCGGAACCATTCGGGTCTGATTCGGTTACCTGTTCCTTTCAGGAAGGGCTCACGCATATATCTCATTGCACCAACATGTGCAAAATTATGCATTGATGGGAGGCGACAACATACTCCTGACACGGCCCAAACCACGCACGTTGTAATATACTGAGAATGTCGCCTAGAATACAAGACTCAAGGTTAGTGATCATATGTAGCTGGCCAGGCCAGACTATAACCAAGCTTCATCCATTCAGTAAGTACTAGGTTAAATCAGGAATACCTGCCTCGGCTGCAGCAGGAAACTGATTAAGCATCTGCCAAACAGTATCTTCTCCCCAGCCCCCGCCAAATTGCCATAGCATATCGTTGCCTCCCATACTGTCCTGACCGTCATTCATAGGCAGAGGAAGCATCGTCATATCCGGCCCCGCTGTCAAATCATTGTAGACAAGGTCACCAATTGGGAAGAAGGGAGCCATCATGTTCAAATTATCCATCGTTGGGGCCATCCATCCCGAATCGATTGCGGAAGGGTCATCACTGCTTAGCAATGAACTTCCGGGCGTAGAAATTGATGCCATCTTGCTCGAGCCGGTAGTAGAGCCATCAGCCAAAGAGGACATAGAACCATCCCGTGCCTTATCCATAGCTCTCTTGAACCGAGCAACAATAGCCCTGAGCACACCTTGGGCCGATTTTGCAAGGGGGTTGCGATCTTGAATTGCTGAGAAGCGTTCAATCGTCCACTGAAAGTGCTCAATCGTTCTGGCTGTGAACTCTGTGTGCTCGCGGGGAAAGAGGATATACACAGATGCCAGAAGCACAATGGCATCGAAACTTGCAAAGAAGAGCATGAAATTTCTCCACGAGTCTGGCGGCAGACCCTCAAATGTCATTTTTTGAATATCGAGTGTTTTGAGACTCGCGTGAATGGCTTCCACTCGACTCTCGACGCGGTTGAAGATAAACGGCCGGTGCAGCGCCATCTTGCTGAACTCGTGTAGACTTGCAAAGTAGAACCTATTGGCCGAATACCAGTGCGTCTCGGGAAGATGATCCCACCGGGTATCAGGGTTGTTCATTCGGAAAGAAGGCGGTATCGTCTTGTCGAGATTTGAAATACTCTGATGAATCTCATCTATTTTTGTGGAATCAATCGGGTATGAGCCTCCGACCTCGAGATTCTGGATTGCTCGTAATGGTCTGCTAAGCTCGAGATTCCACAAAATTCGAGTTATTGGCGTAGCATAGTCATCTTCTCCCCGAGGGACAACTGGTGTTCGACTGCGACTTACAGGTATAGGTGCGTCGACCGGAGGCGTCGGAAGAGTCTGGTTCCAGTCAATCGTTCCTGGGCGCCCAAGAATCATAGCGCAGTTTAGATCCCATATAGCGAGAAGTGTGTAGATTCTTCTCCGCCTCTGGATCAACCATTGGTTCTCTAGAATGCTCTCCACGGTAGAATCTTTGGCTTTGGGATCCAAGCTATCACGATGCATCCCCAGATCCTGTGCATCGCGAATTGCAACAGATATTGTATGCCACTGCTTGAAGATTAGTTGAACATTCGATATCAACTCATAGAAATCACCCACTGCGTCTGTAACCTTTGCTGTAAACTTGTGGAATGATGCCCTTAAAAACTGTGCCTGTACTGTTGTCAGAGAGAGGTGCCTCTTCCCTAAGAGGTCAACGATCGCCTGCCCCGACTCGCTGTATTCCACAGCCAAATCCTCGAAACTCATGCCTCCCGCAAATTTGAGTGGATCAAAAGTTGAGTCCGGTCGCTCAGGCAAGAGCAGTAGCGCTGTAGCGATGATTTGGAATATGACGGCCGGGAACGCCCGCAGTTCAGGTTTCAATCCACGAGGGCCAACATCTGAGAGTACCGAGAACGGCAGAGAATTCCATTCCTCGAGTTGGGCATGCAATATGTCTGGATCAATTGGATAGTACTGCCAATTGAAACCGCGCATGTACACCTCAACAAGTTTCTCGATATAGTTTCGAGCGGGCAACTGTCGAACAATGGCTTTGTACTTTTCCCTGAGAGCAAGCTCTTTACCTGGAGAACCTCTATTGGACTCATCAGAGATACGTGAAGAGATATCTTCTCCCTCGGTGAGTGTTTCAATGCGTTTGAGAATACCCATGGTAGATGCACCATTGTGAGCATAGCCCCAATCGGCCACTTTGGACGATAGAAGCTCCTCAGGCCCATTATCAGAGGAGGTACCTGAGCCTGGTGATGACGGCCGAACTTGTTTGACTGGGCTATCTGTGGAAGCTAGCGACTGTTCGATAAACTGCTGACCCTTGTGAGCCTGCTGGTGTTGTCGAGATTGCTTGGCTGTTGGGGCGCCTGCTTCATAGACACAGCTTGACTCTTTGTCTCGAGACCTGCAATTACCACATGGTAAATCGCGATCGCACTACCCGGTCTGTTAGTGATCTTGCTGGCTACCAGTAAGTATGTTTGATGACCTAGCGAAATACACGGACCCTTTGCTTTCTTCGGTGGCATTCAGTGCACGATATGACAACGCGTCTCCTCTTCCTAAGGCGAGGGACATGATCGTTCTCATGTGCTGTCATGGTGGTGTATTCAGATACGGATTGTGAACAATAAAATCAATTCATAAAACACAACAATTTTATGTAAATCGTTTAGAGATCTGAAAGATGAGACTGAGCAGAGCAAGAGAAGGTATTTGTTACCGACGGATGTGTCTTAAAGTTCGACTGCTGGTCTTAACTCCGGGCTGGGCTTCCAATTAATGGACCGTGGAATGGGATTTGATGTTACTTCCGTTGTGGGGCTTCCGTTAATCAGATCAGCCCTGCCACGGACACCTTTAACACCTGTGCATCTTGGTTGAGCCCAGAGCTAGGTTCTCGTATAAAACACAACTAAAACAAGAAGGCTAAAAACACAAGACAGTATATGCTGTCAGGAAGACCAAAGTGGCTAATTTCGGCCTCGACTGTAGCATCATATACTATTTTCCTTGAAAATCGTAATTCATAACATTATCGTAAGCTGTGTATCATCGGTGCAGACGTGGAACAGAGACCGAGCTTATGCAGTTGGAAGAAAGCGTCTAGTGCTTATATGATGCCCCCAACTAGGTACCAAATCTAATTGCTCTTGTAGGTAGATGATTTACCTCCATGACTGTCGGCCTACTCTTATGTAGTCATCGTATGATGTTCATGTCTGATCCCGCTACACATATCCATGAGTTCATGCAGTCTGTCTACCTCGCCAAAACGACAAGGCCAAACCAGCTTGCGTCTTTTTTTCTTCCTTATTCACATCTCAACGAACACGTTCCGTATAAGCCTTCCATGCTGCGGATCGGTATCGCTCAGCTTCCTCCTCAGGATCACCCGCCTTAATGATACCACGGCCAACGATGGCAATGTCACCACCGGCAATACCAATAATCTTCTGCGGTGTGTTGTATTGCTGACCCTTGCCGTCGCCCTTGATGGCTTCATTCTCATCGGCGCCCTCGGGGGGCAATTGGCAACCGGGTGTCATGTGGATGAAATCATCGTCAGGTTGTGTGTTGAGGCACTCTTGTGAGATAAAGCCCATGACAAAGTTCTTGTGTTCCCGCGCGGCCTCTACACAGGCCTGTGTGTATTCCTTGTTCATGAAATTGCCCTCGCTTGACATTTGTGCTAAAATGAGAAGGCCTCTCTCGATCGGCGCCTCATCAATACCGAGGAATACTGATTCGTCGCCTTCGGGAATCGTTTTAACCAGACGCGGAGAATCGGCCGACTCGTACTGCTGGGTGACGGTTGTAGTAGAGACGATGCTGCCTTTGCGACCGTCTACACGGGCAGGCTCAGGGGCATCCTGTTGGTTCTCGCCATCTGAGCGCTCGCTGTCTTCGTCAAGCAGGCTAGCCGTGGGTGTTCCAATGCTGATGGAAGTCTTGACCTCGTAGTGGTATCGCTCGAGCCATCGTTTGGCAGCGTTAGACAGGGATGTTACAGAGGCCTTGCCAGGAACCATGTTCACGTTGACGATATGTGCCCACTCGATGATGCGCGCAGCACCGCTAGTATACTGCAGTTCGACCGTGTTGCCAATATCACCAAACTTGCGATCCTCGAAAATGAGGAAGCCATGTTTGCGAGCTAGTGAGGCAAGCTTGGCACCAGTACCTGTCTTGGGGTCAAAGTCCCAGCCGGCCACCATGTCATAATGAGTCTTGAGAACGACGATAGAGGGGCCAATCTTGTCGGCGAAGTAGAGAAGCTCGCGAGCAGTTGCGACATCGGCGCTGAGGCAAAGGTTCGAAGCCTTGAGATCCATAAGCTTGTAGAGATATCGGCTGAGAGGATGAGAAGCTGATTCAGCTCTGTTGGCGAAAGTCGCCTTGAGGGATGGATGCGACGACATGTTATGGTATGACTTTGAAGATCAAATTGTAGCGATCAAGAGTAAAGGCACTGATGAGTGGGATGACGATTATATGCGAGGCAAGCTATAGCACAACAGACGCAAACGCAAATGCAGATGATCAGTGAGCTACCTCGGCACTCGGTCTCGAAAGATGCGCACAGATGATTTCGATTCTTGAGAGACAGGCTGGCGCAAGTGGCGGTTTGAAGTTTGGTGGAGGGGAAGCTGGGGAAAATTGGAAAAACGGAGACAAGATCCGGTAATAGGAGCGAGGGGTGAAGATCCTATTTAGCTTCGGCCGAATAGATACAGACGGAATGACATTCGATGTGAATCGCTGTTGGTCGAGGACAGCAAGAGGAGCTAAATGAGAAGAATTATGGCGAGAAGAAGAAGAAAAAGGGAGAACGGTCAAGGAGAAGAGAGGTTGAAGTAATAAACCAACGCACAATGGACAACGAAGATGGGGACAGGGAAGGAGACGGAGACGCAGACGGAGACAGACGGGGGTAGGTAAAAAAAGGTGAAAAGTGACGATCCACGCGACTGCAATCCATGCAATGAAAGCCCTGGACAGACCCGACCGACTGTGAGGCGACGAGGCTAGAGCCTCTTCAAGGGCGCTACTTAGGGTACCTTGCCTGTTTAGCTCCAAGCGAATAGGCTACCAGAGGCATGATTGAGAATAAAGCTAACGCAATTAAGGGCCCGGGGCTCAAATGCATGCGGTAGTAACAGACATGGACAGTTAGCAAGGAGCAGGGTTTATTCAGAGAGGGCTCAACGTGTCATATCGTGTTACTTTACAAGCCTGCGTAACTGTACTGTATGTATGTACGTACGTATATGTGTAGAGAAGCAGGGACAAGGAAGACAGAAAGCATACGGATAGAGAATGGATGTCATGGTATTGGATGGATATCTTTTTACCCGGAGGATGGAATCGAGCCCCCCCAGAGCCAGTCTTGGGTCGCAGAGACACATTGAAGAATAGGACTGACCAATGACGAGGCTTGTAATCGACTTGGTCGGAGGCAATCCGATATACTCGAATATCACATTGTGTATCGTCCCTATCCATTCCTCCTAGCAAAACAACGCTTAGTTCGACATTCAGCAGATGACATGCCTGCCTGGCACAGACTTCATTCTTGACCCAATGCAAGTGGGGAGATCAAATTCTTTCTCACCTCAGAGGCTTAGCCCTAGGACCCGTCTGTGAGCAATGCCCCATACTCCAGTGACGTGTGTCGTGGGGGGCACTAGAGGGTTAAAGAGCCAAGTCAAGACAAGCTTGCTTGGGTGGATGAGCAAAGATATCAAAAATCAGACGATTCTGAGAGAATTGGCATGTTTGCACATATGTCCAGACCTAGATAGTCTGGCAGTTGGCGGCTGGATAGGGCTTGGCTGCAGTTGATGATCAGGGATCAGAGACTAGATAGAGCCTAGACAGGGCGAGATGATCATACCCCAACCCTGGCTTAGAGGATCGGCTATGAGACAGCCCCGGGAAGCGGGAGGCTTTTATGATCCATTTCTTGACCAAACGGGCAGCTGTCAGTAGTACGGTAAGCCGAAGCTCTGCTGTCGGTTGTCTGTTGCGGTTATAGTTAACGGCCTCCGCAACTATCTAGGTAGATGAATGCCGACGGACCTCAACGGTCGAGGTATCTCTGAATATCACAACTGCTAGACCCTGACTCGGCTGCAACTCTAGACTAGGTAGCGGCAATTCCAGGTAGTTAAATCACCTGCGTTACACAACACAGACACTACCGCTGCAAACACCCGTCTCGGAGGCCTATCACTCTGCAGCAGCAAGCAGCCATCGAGCGATTAAGAGTAACAGCTGTAACGCCCAGACCCACAGAGCCTACATGAAGTTGCAGTAGCCTGACCGTCTCGGGATGCGCGTTGCCTTTCTGTTGCCAAAGGTAGCATGCTGTCCACATCCATGGACACGGTATCAAACACTCGACAAAATGGCTTGACAGCTAGATTGCATTCGACTAGCAAACACGAGAATTCGCTGACAATAGCCTGTGGTTAAAATCTCCAGATTGGTATTCGGAGCAGTTTATGAGGTATCATTTCCAGACTGTCAAACGGAGCAACCGGCAGTCATGAGAACTAACGTAGCGTACTTGCATGGGTTTCACTGCTGCAAGGCACTGCCGTTACCAATGCCCATCGAAGATGGAGGGAGGGTCCTGCAAGAAGACGATGCGGCCTTAAGGAACTGTTTGAGTCTTTAAGTTTTTGAGTAATGTAACCGCTCACTTCCACTTTCTGGCTGCTTCAATTCACTTCCTCCGGATCAATCTCAGTCTCTTTCTCGCGGCCGTCTCAAGATCGTCACTAGGATCCGGCTCCGCTGTCCCTAGACCATTCCTAGCCCCCTGCTCTGTTGGTGACAGTCAAAAACTTCAGGGGACAAAAGAAGCAGTCAACCCTTGCTACAGCTACAGCTCCGATTCCTAAAGCATCCATACGCAAGCACTCAATCAAGGGTCCTCTTCTGTACTGTTGCACTACCGCCTGGCGTCTCGGCTATGCCGCTGGGCCCCTCCTCCACTCTCCGGTACTTCCGAATCTCTCTTGGTTATAGTCGGCATAGATAATTGAGGAATTGAACTTTAATACACCTGCCGCTGTCTACAACAGTCTGTCACTAGCTATGATGAGCTTATTTAGGCTTTGCAAAGGGTAGCCTTATTGCTATCTCAGTACTGTACTGTACATTCGGTCTTGCAACATAATCAACCCAATTGAGCTGGATAGCATTGATATCGTAGGTGAATGATAGGCCGGGTTTGGGTCAATTGTCCTCATCAAGTTGAAGCTTGAAATTAATCCCACATGCTAAAATGTTTAGTCTGCCATCACAAATGTGTTGGTTCTCTGGGACCAGTCTATAAGTGGCGCTCAACTAGACTAGCAGCTGCTTTGGACAGTTTGCGCGAGCCTATGAGGCCGGATTTTCTCCTTGCAGAATGGATAGGTTGTCAATGTGGCTTGGTATTGAGTTTGTTCGAGGGCGTAGTTCAAGACGATTGCCCGGTAATGTTTATCCATGGAGATAACTGATACTGTTTACTCGAGATAGAGCCAACGCCTCGACTCCAGATACTGCGTTTCCATCTTGACAGTATTCAGGTTAAGTTTGGCTTGTGATTGAGGAGACTTGATGGCGCTGGATGTTGGAATGCGCTACAAATAGTCATGTTGCCTGACCATTGGATGAGAAGACATCGTATCCGTAGCATGCATTAAGAAGACAGTCATATCTATATCGTTTGTCGAGAGCTGAGGGTATGCCATCAAAAATTAGGGCGTAGTTAGCTTTTAGGTTGCCTGAAATGTTGTTGCCATATGAAGCATGCGATGATCGACTCACACGTTTGAGTCTTTGAGCTTCGAGGCCATGATTGGCATGGGTGTCAAGATGTGTGTGGGAGTATTATTGCAAATGAAACCACTCTGTGACCTGACTCGCACCGCTCACGCAGGGCCATGCAAATCCCTTACGGCAATGACAATGCGTGTAACTCGATCAGGACTTGATATTACTTGCAGGTGTCTGGCCATATGCTGTTTTGATACTTGGCACTGTTACGCTATGTTCCGTAAGCTGTCATGACACCCTCTGGTCTGGGTATCATAACGACGTTGCCACTAACGATCAGCCCTTTTTTTCTGTCTGTTCTTCCAATACGACGTTGAGGTTACTACGCAATTCGGTCGAGCGGGTATTTATAGTTATCGAAGATAGCCATGATATGCGAGTTGTAAAAAGCATGTGCTCCTTCAACGGCTTGTATGGCAACTAATAATGATGGACCTACAAAGTGTCATAAAATGGATGAGATCAACCATGAGGGAGAGTGCCCAGGAAATGGAATTGACCTTGAGTGGAGACGTGCCTTCTTTTTCTCTTCCTTTTCTGCTGACAATTTGCCATGAGCGGGTATCAATATCATTTCAGGGGATTCGTGTCCCACTGGTGTCAATTTGGGGTCATCTTTTGGTGCCTTTGGCCTCTTGGAAGGGGGTAAATCACACGCTTCGCCTACTAATTGACACGTAGCCAAGCTCCCTACGGCCCGTCTGCTGTAATAGCATGTCCGAACCTACCGAAAATGACCCCCCTGTTGTTTGCTTGGCGGGAGCATCTCATCCATGAAAAGGGAGCCACGGGAGCCTCTAATCAAGTTTAGGTACTGCCTTGCGCCGTCATCTGTAACAGACAGATAGTATCCACCAAACTTTAAGCTCCCTCTCTCATTTTTCTCCTTCTCTCAACCTTCACATCCGCTCCTTTTCCACATCTTTAACTAAGCTATTCGAACTTCTCCCCTCGTCCGCGTCTTGCGACCTTTCGCCAATTTGGCCACTTCGACAGCTTCAACAGCGCCAAGTAACCCCCGCCCCTTTCGCAGCATCTCAACCCGTTATCTCGAGCCAGAAGCTGCATGATAAGCCATACCACATCGGTTATCGCAACAGTCTGAACCCGAAGCTTCTATACAAACCAAACCATTCAACACCATGAGCCCACGAACTCGACGACAAGCCGCAAAGGCTCAGAACTCCTCTTCTGATTCCGAGCCTGAAGTTAGATCAAATGGCAACGGTGCCGCTCACGGCGCTGCGGATGCTTCGGACAATGCCCCCCGCGAGAACATCTTCCTCTTCTATCCCAACCTCATCGGTATGATAAGCAGTCCTATTTGAGAATATCATGTCAGCATCACTAACACGCATTTCCTAGGCTACGCGCGCATTTGCCTTGCTATCGCGTCCCTTTACTACATGCCCCTCCATCCTCGAACTACTTCGTTCCTCTACAGTATTTCATGCCTACTCGACGCCCTTGATGGTTACGCTGCGCGAATCTACGAGCAATCGACTCGCTTTGGCGCTGTCCTTGACATGGTCACCGATCGCTGCACGACAGCCTGTCTCATTGTCTTCCTCTCTTCCGCTTTCCCTCGATGGGCCATTGTTTTCCAGGGCTTGATTGCTCTTGATCTTGCTAGCCACTATATGCATATGTATGCTACTTTGGTTGTCTCAGGCACCAATGCCAGCCACAAGAGCATCGACGAGAGCAAGAACTGGCTACTGCGCCTTTACTACACCAACAAGGTATGTCTGTCGTGGTATTTATTTCGCTACCGGTTACTAACTACGTCTAGAACGTCCTATTCGCTCTTTGCGCTCTCAACGAGCTTTTCTTCATTGCGCTCTATCTCCTCTGCTTCTCTTCCCCTCTCGTCTCGCCCTACCTTATCAAGCCTGTCGAGGCTGTCGGTGCCGAGCTTCAGGCTGGCGCTCAAGTCAACACCTCGATCCTCGCTCAGATTTTCCCCGATCCTTTCAGCCCCGCAGCTCTCGAGCTCGCTCGTGCGAACAAGATGGACTCTACTGTGCCTTGGATAATTGCCGGCGTTAGCTTCCCATTCATGTTCTTGAAGCAGTTCATCAACTGCGTTCAGCTTTACAACGCGAGCCAGGGTCTTGCTGAGGTCGATCTCCAGACTCGAAGAGAGCAGGGTCTTCCCCGACCCAAGCCCAAGAAGGTTTAAGCTTCAAGAGTTGTTCTTGCTGGTGGATATCGTCTGTGATTGGTTACGATTCCGGCAGAGTGATACGATGTCCCCTATAACTTGTGAAATAACTCACTGGCTCTGCCAACCACCAATTTTTGTGACTTAGGAAACACCTAGTTTCAAGCTGTTTCTACATGGTCTGTTTCAATCTGCTCTTTACCAAGGGGCAATCAATAGGGAATATTGGAGGGGGACACTATATAGATCCCCTGCACTGCATGAGGCGGCGTAGGAGGTGCGGTTTTCAAAGACTCTGACTCCGGAGGGGAGGAGACTTACTGGGTAAAAGTATTGGAAGGGGCAGCATCTTCCAAGAACATTATTGGCTGCTATAGGAGATAATCAAGGGGATTTCTTTGACTGGAATTTAGCGGGTGGGCGGTTAGACTTCGTTGTATACGTTTCATTTTTCTTCTCAGGGGTCTTAACCTATTTCTCGTGTTTGGTTTATATTTTGTTAATAGTAGATGGATATCCAACTCTTGCTGGAAATTAGAAAGAAAATCAGACCATCACTTTCTTACATTGAATTCGTTCTTACGGCATAAGCCCTACAAGGTGAGTCAACTATGCTGAGTGACATAACCAACCCCTTTTATATGACGAATGCAAAACGATTAGAAGTAAAACTTCCGGTCAAGTGGAATAGTGGTATAATTGCGTTCAAATGTAATTTATTGCGTCAACTCAGCATCCCGCCATCGGATGTGACAAGCTTTGGCAGGCTTCATAGATCTCTATCCATTAGTGGCTTCTTGCGTCTCCTGTGGGGGAAACAACTGTCTCCTGGGGACCTTTGTGAGCCGAGTGCACTTCCTCCGAATCATTATTTTCAATCAGGCCAGCACTGAGGGCGCCAGCGCTGGTCGAATCCACAGGCGCAGAAAATCCATACCACGCCACAACTGCCACGCCGAGAATACCACAGATGCAGCTGAAAACGAGGGCTACAATGCCTCGAGGGGTGAAGCTTGACCTGTTATTAGCAAACCGTCTGTAGTGTAAGTGGTGTCAAATTCACATACCCGGAAGGCAAGGGTTTAGAAGGCTTGTTCTCTCCAGTGAGATCGAGGTAGTTTTCGGTATTGGCAGCGGCATTGCCCTTGGTAGGCATGTCGGCAGCAGCGCAAGCATCGAGGTGGTTCTTGGGGATTTCAATAGTGCTCTGAAGGGTAAGGGGGTCTTCGACAAAGGTTGCAATGAGGCCAGAAACAACATGCCATTCAATGTGACAGTGGAACAGCCAAACACCTGGGAAAATGTTAGTCACACAAGTTCTTTGTGTGGCTTAACGCTGATACTCACCTGGGTTGTCGGCCTTGAAACGCATAACCATGTTTCCATTGGGATAGATGACAAAGGTATCACGTCGCATCGGGGTTTTGGGTAGATCAGCCTCAGTAACATTAGAGTCTGCCCAGACACCGGCCTCTTCTTCAGAACGGTGAATTGCCTGGAAAGCATGGCCATGAAGATGGAAAGGATGGCGGCCAGAGTCGAGATTGTTTACAACTATTTGCACAATCTCATTCTTCTTGAGTACCATGGAGTGCGTGTAAGTACCGTACACTGCAGGATCCTCCGCGTCCTTTCCAGCATTGAGTGCTGTGTAGAGGGTAGGAACCTTGGCTCCGGTGTAGGTGATATTGTTAAAGAAAGCGTAATTACTGCCATCTCTGAGGTTGTTCATCATGACATCGAGAGTAAACTCCTGATCAGGCTTTCCAAGTATCTTCATCTTATCGTACGGGACAAGAGTCATATCATCGAAGGGTTCCAGAGCCTCTACAGTAGCTGCTTCAGGTTTGTCGACCTTATTGTCGTATACGAGCCAACCAGTGGCATTGTAGTTAAGGTCTTTAGGGAGCACATCAAAGAGTGTCTGGTAGGGCATATGAGCTTTTGTTTGAAGAACGAGGTTGGGTCCATGGTACTTACAGTGTCCATGCTAGCAACGATTGGGAAGTTTTTTGAGGTATCTTTTTTGGTAGTGAGCAGAAAACTGACACGCTGGGCAGCAGAGAGATATATCATGTCTGCCTCAGCCTCCTCAGTATATATGCCGTCAACCTCAACAATTTGCATTTTGTGACCCTCAAACCAGAGATACTGACCCGCAAATGCACCTATGTTAATAGCACGGAACAAATAAGTCGTTTCAGGCTTGACCGACATGGTAAAGTTCGTGGTATCATTCATGAGGGCATTGTTAGGTACAGGCTCAGCGCCTGAGGGATTAGACTTGCCCATGAACTTGGGAATGAGGGTTCGCATCTCGTCATGATACCAATCAGAGAGGCTGAAGATGACCTCTTCGTCGTACTTGTTCTTGTACGGGAAATCTTTGTCGTGGACAATGAAGGGAGCCCGCAGACCATCTGGATATTGGGCGGAAGTGTGCGAGTGGTACCAATAAGTGCCTGGTTGATCAACCTATGGAAGGTCAGCCAATTCTTGAACCAAGAGATTCAAGTGGTCTTACAGTGAAATTATACGTAAAGGTGGTTCCAGGAACAATTGGACATTGGCTGACACCGGCAGGACCGTCCATGTGCGTGCTACCGTTCATGTAGAGACCATGGAAATGTAGCGAGGTTGATTGATTACCCAGGTTGTTGTGGGCGTTGATGATGACCCGGTCACCAATATCGACCTCAATTGTAGGAATAGGCCACTTCCCGTTGATGCCAATGACTGGACGCTCAAATGCATTGTCAGGATTGGCTCTGACCCAGCCGATGTCGAAGTCAAACTTCTTGGTAGCTGCGAACGCAATCTGAGGAAGGGCAAGAAGCAATGCCGCCTCGACTGGTAGCGAGTTTAACAGCATCTTGAATACGAAGAATCCCAAAGGGTCTGACGTGTTCAACAAGAAAGAGGGATAGATGGAGATGGTGTCGAAAATAAGAAGACCTTAGTATCTAAAAGAAGGACAGTCTCAGCTGCCAGAATGTTTTAGAGCCCACGAGACACTTGTAGGAAGATAACAGTTCTCTGGGTGAGAAGAGGCGCAAGGAAAAGAGTTGAAATGGATCAAAGTATAGATCAGAATGGACGGAAGCAAAACTAGAATGAAAAGACTTAGGGCCAGGTGGGATGATTATTTCGAGATATTGATATGGACATGGGGAGTATGAAGAAGCATGTAGTAAAGTAGGTATATCGGTATCGGTACTGTAACATTCAAACTTGATCAGGCGTAGCACCAACAAACACCAAGAGTGCAGTAGTAAATGTCACCGAGAGCCGGAGTAGAGAGAGGATCCACTCTGCATGGGAGGGATGTTTCGGCGGCGCTAACAAAACGAGGGCAGCATGCTCGGTAGAGAGAAATCCATGAGGGCGGCCGATGCTTTGAATCGAATGAGGTGGTGGAACAAGGTTCATCGGATGAACCACAACCGCGGAATCATAGCGCATGAGACTTTGGGTTCTAGACGAGCCAGGATTAGACTGCGACTGCAGATGGATAAGATGAGCGTCCGTTGATCCATCGTGGCTTGAGGGGGCTTGAGACCATTGAGAATATGGGTCTTGACCGTCCGACATTGCATGGTAAAGAGAGTGAAGGTGAAGCGATTTAGTGATTGACAAACGGTAGCGTGTGGGCTATGCCACTCCTAGCCAAGTGGGAGACAGAAGGTGACCCCCCACTACGAGCTTCGAGCTTCATCTTATCAATCGCATCCTTCCGAAAATACCGCTAACGCCTCATAACATGTGATTGGCTCCACGATCTGAGCTGAAAGTGAAGGACCAACAGAAATCGACTTCCAGTGGTGCCACCTTTTTCGGCACAGACACTCCCGATCCCTGAGAGCTCCTCCCAGGGCCCACGATCTTCCTGCTAAAAGCGTCAAGCGTACGCTGTCTAGCCCTGTACCGTGCCAAGGCGGCTCACCCACAGCTATCAACCTTGCTGCAGCGTCTTGGCAATCACTTGTGTCCAACGTCGATACTGAAGACTTTGGAGTTCGGGCTGAACGAGAATGAACTTCAACGATATACCTGCAAACCCTCATATATCCATCTTGGGGCTGGAACGCCAAAGACACAGTTTCGACAAAGATCCCATAGAAAGCCGGGCTACAATCGCAAGTTTGCAGCAGGTAAAAGCTGAGCGACCCTGGGTGGACCCTTCAACGGTCGAGAAGCAATTCCATGGATCTGGCAAGAGAGTGGTCTGACCACCACCAGCCAACCAAGAGCTACAGTAGCATCATAGGCGAGAACCTAGATCTTAACGAGAGCAAGACACGTTGTTCCATCTTTCCAGCTGCATCCTGTTGTTCTCGTCTAGCTCCGTGCTACCGTCCTAATGGATGCTTCGGATCAGATAATGATAATCTCCTGATCTTTTTGATATGATAACCTTGATCTAGAATCAGCAGGTCATGACATTGACACCCACCTCATACTTCAACCCGTTTGTTTCCGTGCAGCCAGACCCTGGTTCCTGCGCGGCTAGACCGCTGCTGTCAATTATTCGCATCTTGACGGAACATCGCCGCCTCGGAGCAGGTCCTCTATTACGTCTTCAGATTCCAAATTCTGCTCGTTGGAGATCAAACCCTGGCACAATACATGTGAGACTGTGTTAGACCACCGCTTTTCCGAAAACCGAGCGTGATCGCCCCCTTGTGCAGTTCGATACAAGCACGAGCCCATCGGCATTTGTCTTTGGGCTAGGGTTTGAGGTTGCACTGTGGGCGCAAGACATGGCGCTATCTTAAGCTCTTTGAGCTCTCACTATAGTGCTCCCCTCCAGTCAATTGACTTTCCTCTGGATCTTCAGATGTTTCCAGAGTCATCAGTCGAACCCTTGTATCGAAAGCACGGATTGGTATTGCTTGAATGCAAGATATCTAGCCTCAAGATGAACATCACGTCTAGATAACATGGCAACCCACCCAACTGCGGGAAATTCTCGAATAGTCACAGTCACATCACATTTTTATCTGATTGATTAATTAAGCTCGCCCCTCACTAACCTCAAAAGCAACCTCCGATACCACGTCGCGGCAATTCTTTGCCGAGCGTCAACGAGCTAACATACCTGGTATCAAGCCACCGTCCGCCCAACCACCAGAACAAGCCTGATCATGGGCTGTTTCTCAACATCCCTACTGCATTCTGGGTCTGCTTCTCCAAAGTTTTCTCATGCGGTACTTTCCCTCCGCTAATCCACACGGCATCTCAAAAGTGCAACTCGTCTAAGTAAATAGCCAGCTAACTAGCTTCCAAAGCCATGTGAGAATACCGAATTAGATCGTGTGTCTCCTGACACCCTTGTCTCTAGGTTTCCCTCTCGTAAAGTTCGAGTACTTATCTGATCTTCGTATTGTGGTACTTGATTTATTCAGAGGCTGTTCCGATCCCAAAAGGAACCAAGTGTAACACGGAAACCAATCTCTCCGTTGCCACACTCTCTTCTGCATCTTTACCTTGAGCTCTTCATCTTTCTACTACCTTGAGGTTAAAGCTGTTACCCCTTACCTTGCATCCAAACTCCAACGGCTTTGCCATAATCAGCTCTCATCATGGCTGTCGACGTCTTTTCGGTTCCCATTTTCCTTGTGGTCTTCCGAGAGACTCTCGAGACAGTTATCATTGTCTCTGTCCTACTCGCCTTTCTGAAACAGACTCTTGATGGTCCCAAAGGCGATGTCAAAGTGTACAAGCAGCTGAGACGTCAGGTAAATTAACCACCAAGACTCCTCCATAGCGGCCTACAGTACTGACTGACACCTCCAGGTATGGCTTGGAACAGGCATTGGTTTCTTCATTTGTATGATCGTCGCCGCCGCTCTCATCGGAGTCTTCTACACTGTTGGTAGCAACGCCTGGGAAAAGCACGAGTACTACTATGAAGGCGCTTTCTGCCTCTTTGCATCTCTCATCATCTCTGTTATGGGCGCTGCTTTACTTCGCATTGGCAAGATGCAGTCTAAATGGCGAGTCAAGCTGGCAAAGGCCCTCGAATCACCAATCAAAGCTGGCTCTAAAGGCTGGTTCAAGCAGTTCGCTGAGAAGTACGCCATGTTTGTCTTGCCATTCGTCACTGTCCTTCGAGAGGGGATCGAAGCTGTTGTCTTCGTTGCGGGTGTTTCTTTCTCAGCATCAGCCAAGTCTATTCCTCTGCCTACTGTGGTCGGTCTCTTTGCTGGCAGCTGTGTCGGTTATCTTCTGTACAAGTAAGTTCTTCTCATCCTGCGATCATGCCTAATTATTGACTCTATCAAGGGGTGGTGCGAGCACTAAACTCCAATCCTTCCTTGTTGTATCTACTTGTCTCTTATACCTTGTCGGCGCCGGTCTCTTCTCCCGCTCAGTATGGAGTTTTGAGATGGCCAAGTGGAACGAGTATATTGGCGGTGAGGCTGATGAGTTTGGTAACGGGCCTGGTTCTTACGATATTGACAAGAGTGTCTGGCACGTCAACGTAAGTCCTCTTAACCACATTTATTTTGTATTTATGCTAACCGCCTCCAAGTGCTGCACCTCCACCGAATCTATCCAGAACGGTTGGGGCATCTTCAACGCTATCCTGGGTTGGACAAATTCGGCTACCTACGGCTCCGTTATCTCGTATAATCTATACTGGATCTGTATTATGACAGGCTTCGTCATCATGCGGTTCAAGGAGACTCACGGCAGGTTCCCTTTCGGGAAAGCAAAGGCTCCTGCTAATGCTGTCGATGACACCGAGAGCCATGTAACCACTACCCCCAAGAATGCTGCCACTGAGAAGACAACTACCGCAGGATCGGCATAATGCAATATGCAGACAAGAGCTGGAGGCTCTACTGCCAGGTAGGCTTTACATGATTCGACTAGGTCTCTAATGAGTCCACGAGTCTATCTTAGTCTATATCCAATAATACACAATAAATACGTTGTTTTGCCATTCTATCATCCCTCGGGAGTCCAGTCCCATTCATCTGCCATGAACATAGCTTTCGCCATCTTATCTACGTACAGAGCCCCTTCATAACGTAGCCTCTGATCGTTTGCAACAGCTCGTGTAAACTGGAATTTCTTCGACGGGCTGTCTTTGTCGTCATACGCATGTTCCTTCAGTGCCAGCCACGAGGTTTCGGTCGGTCTTTTCTTCCAGTCGGCGTAAGGTATTGCGATAACGTTGGCTGAAAGCATGGACCTCATGTAGCTCAAAATCGGCTCGAGCCGAACCCGCAATCCACAGTTGGTATGGTGTTTGTCGATCTGGTAACTTGGACATTGCTGGAGTGTTGAGAGTAACTCTTCGATCTCAATCATCGCAGTATCAGGCACCAAATTCAGAGACACCGGGCTATAGTCCACGAGGAAGAGCAGGTTCTTGCTCACAAGGAACTTAAGCATTTGACCGAGCTGGTAAGAGTCACAAGCCGCGCTCGAGTCATATCCCAGTTTACACTGTCTGTCTCGAGAAGAGAACAATGTGAGGAAATGACGCTGAACAGAGGAAACAGTGTTAAGGATACACTCGCGTCGATGCCGGAGCTCCTCTGTATCATAGTCAGTTCTGTATATGCTCAGTACATAAGCCTCCACTTACCCTCTAATCCATCAGGCAAATTCCACCACGCAGCAGTCATGTTAGTATCGGGGTCATGAAACTCGCTCCACAGACTAGATCCTCGCATGATGATTTCTCGGGTTGACTGTTGTAAACGCATAGCCTGTCCCAACAGCCACGCCACGAGAATTTTTTGACGCAACACCTGCTCTGCCTCAGTAGGACGCCCATCGTCACTTCGCAAAGGTTTGTTAGAGGTCAATGGCCATTTAAACTTGAGCTCTGTGTTCAACACACGAGCTACAGCTGCCACACAATCGAACCGATCGGCAACAATTGCCAGCGTGGTGACGTACGACATGGTCCCACGAGATGTCTTGGTCGGTCGCTGATGTATGATATTGAGCATGTCTTCCATGGCATTCTCGCGTCCAGCAGCTTTGGTAGCGTCGTCATCGTCGGTGATTGGAATCCAGGGTAGGTCTTGGACATCAGCCTCGGTGGCACTGATTTTCAAGTATGCGAGCCTCTCATGTATGTCCGATATGAGTTTAGCTTCTCTAAACTGAGAATTTGAGAGAAGATTTGAGAAGTACTTTGAATGCTTCTTCAAAGTTGACAAGTTGACTCGGTATGCCACGCGGACTTTTGACTTCAAAGCCGAGCGGTCAGGAGGCTGAGTGCCAGCTTTTCTGCTAGCAGCAAGCTCTGCTTTGCGAGTCTTGTTCAGAGTGCTGATGGAGGTTTCAAAAGTCACATCCAAGACAATGTCACCAGCAGCATCGATTTCTACCACGGGAGGCAGATCTTTCTTAGAAGCCTCTGACCCGTCCGCCTCGGCGGATGCTGCAGTCCCAGACTCGCCCATTTGCTAGGTGATGGGTTTTCGTCGACATGGAGATGTCAGCCTGTGTAGACTAGAGATCCAGGTATGAAAAGGTCGAGTGCCGTAAGAGCTGTCAATCCCGTATAGTATCTCTGTTGAGTAAAAGTCTTCCCATGCATTGAAAACGATAAGATCTCAAGCTTCCATTGGGCTGGGATGACGTCTGACTGCAGGGTACGTACCTCTTACGAGAATCAGCCCTGAACCCCGCCACGGGCTGTGACGCTCCCGGGCCCTGGGGCAGTAAAGTCGTTGGGTTTTAGAGGTTGCACGAGGTTTCCCGCCCCTGACTCCCGATGGGGTCCCCGCTAAATTCTCGTTGTGCCGCCTGAAGCCTGAGTTTGATGCCAGTTGATTGGCCACTTCCGTCTAAGTGCGAACCAGGTTCGGAAAACGTAGCTCCACTTGAGAAATCAATGTCCAACATCGTCACTCTCGGAGAACCAACCCAGGGCAGACCTGGCCCCAGATCCTTCGTCCTTCACCTGTTTTCATGGTGTAGTTCCGCTCACGAGATTGACAATATTGCCTACCTATCAAAGCGCGAATTGAGTCGACTGGTCTGCCCTTACTTCTTCAACTTAAACTGACGACTTTACATCTATCTTCTGCTGCGGACCCCATCACAACCGGTGATATCCTGCTCTCCAACACGCTCCTTCAACGCATACCACGTTCCATAACTCGCTCGATGGCATTGCAGACTTTAGCCTGCACAGTGCTCCAGTTCTCCAAGGTACGCTGATGATCGAGAACTGGCGAACCCAATTTTGTATATCTTTCTTTTCCGACAATGGCACCATTCACTCGCGCCGCTATCGATTCTACGGTTACCCCTACGATTCAGCTCCTTAGAATTACAGCTCGACCGTCAGCAACCTCGAACCACCTGATATCACGACCGCGCAATCACACGCAACAGCAGAGAGGGAAAACACCTGGTTATATCAATTCTCTTCAACATCCATCATCCTATTCTACATGCGCGAGTTGGTCCGAGAAATCGCGACAGGTTCGGCTTACACGTCCGAGGTTACAGTCCAATCAATTATACTTGCCAGGATCCGATGTTCATGCACGACAGAAGTTTCATACCTACTTCGTGACGCATCTACCGTCCTCCTCAGTCCATCCCGACTCTCGTCCTAGAGGACCAGGTCATAAACTCCCACGCGATGCTGCGACCCCTCATACTCCAAGCTCTGGGCCAGTCCCCGCTGTCGCCCCGCCTTATATCCCAACAACCCGGGACTTGACTGTGGTGCGCATCCCAATGCGCCGAGCAAAGCACCACCTTGGAGTTGCGACAGATCGAGGAAGTCGTCCTTATAATGAGGATCGAGAACAGGCTGGCACGATCAGCCTTCCAGCTTTTGCGAGGAGGGCACCCAGAAGTGTACAACAGAAGCCCGGAGAAGCTACAGCAGCCGATAGTGCCTGGGGAGATCCTCAGATCTTTTACTTTGGTATTTTTGATGGTCATGGTGGAAGCGAATGCGCTGAATTCGTTCGGGATGAGTTGCCGGGTTATATAGAGAAGGCCTCGGAAGAATTCGGACTACAGAGCAGTTTGCGCAAGAAGAAGCCAGGTCGCGAGGGAATTCACAACCATCATCATGATCACAAACACAAACTATCTCACCCAGCCAAAGAACCTTCAACGAAGCGCGCGGCTCTTGACTCAGTGCCCATGAAGGGACCGGAGGATGTCAAGCACGAGATAAATGTACCTGATGCAAAGAATGGTGGAACTATCGAAAAGCCAGTCCATGGAGAGAGAATAACAAGCGCAACCTCACCACCAGCTGAAGTCACAGACCTTGCAAAAGCAATTCGCATGGAGAAGGGTTTGGTCAAGGAATACCGAGATACTATCGGCGGATATTTCAGGCGTTTTCATCCCCAACACTTCGTTCTCTCACGAGACGACCATCCTGGCGAAGGACGCAAGATCACGATAGAATCGGTTCTTGCATACGCCTTCTTACGGGCTGACCTCGACTTCGTATCTGCACAGGCCCGTAAGCTAGACCCTGATGACACCAAAAGTGGCGATACCCCTGTAAACAACGATGAGGTTTTCGGTCGTCCATCTACGCCATCCGGGCATGGCATAGGAGGACCGGCGCGCTTTAAAGGTGGCTCGACAGCCTCGGTAGTCCTTATCTCTACACCAACGCCCGCTCCTTTCTGGCACCCGGCAGCTCAGTCCACCTTGATATGCGCTCATGTCGGCGACAGCCGCATTCTACTTTGCGATACCGCGACGGGTCTAGCCCAGCCTCTGACATCTGACCACCATCCTAGTACTCCGACTGAGAGTCGCCGGTTACGACGCTATGCGCCCGCTGGGTCAATGGTTTCGGGTGATAGTTTTGGTGAAGAGCGCATTGCAGGCCTGGCGAACAGTCGTGCCTTTGGAGACATGGGAAGTAAGCGTATCGGCGTCTCAGCCGAGCCAGAACTCACGCGAGTTGAGATGGGACCTGCACAGTACTCGTTCCTTGTGCTCATGACGGATGGTATCTCCGGCACTCTTAGCGATCAAGAGATTGTTGACGTTGTCAAAGAGGCCCGAACGCCCGAGGACGGAGCTCGCAACGTTGTAAAGTACGCCACTGAGGTTTCTTCCGATGGCGATAATGCGACTTGCCAAGTTGTGCGTCTAGGCGGCTGGGAGCGTCGATCTGAGGGCGGAGTTGGCAGTATGGGTACTAAGGAGATTCGTGATGCGCGTACCGCAGAAGCCCAAGATCCACGACGAGGAAAGAGGTGAAAGCTTTTAACGACCAAAGCGAGAAAACCAGTGTTTGTATACATAGAGCGGGAGTTCCGAGTGTTGAGAAATGGAGAGGAATTCAAGATGGAGCATTCAGCCATGTTTCATATCAGGGATATGTTGCTGTTTTCATTCTCATTTGTATTGCATAGGATCAGGAGTTTACATGGGCAACAAACATCGACACAGCAAGCGCTTAGGGGCCATCAGCTTACCTGGGCCTCATTTGCCTTGATTTCCAGTCGCAATAGTGCGATGTATAGTGTTTTATCGAAGGACATGCACGTGTTTCATACTCTTATCATTGAAGAATAAGTAGGCCATCTTGTAGGCTCTTAAGACAAGTTACATCCTCTTGTCCTGTGTACTGGATATCAAAGCGGCCGTTACCTTTTATTCAATCCATTGCCCCTGGCTATTCCCAAATGTACCTTATCCAATCCCATGAAGTTCCATGATCTCATAATTAATTCATGACCATCCCTTTTCCCCAAGTCAGATATGGCCTGTCTAATAGCCGTGTCGTGAGCCAGGATACTGGTTCCAACCAGGAGGTTGCTGTCCAGGGGGTGGCCCGCCATAGCCTTGATAGCCGCCGTATGGGGGCTGCTGAGGAGGAGGAGCCCCGTAACCTGGACCCCCATATTGTTGAGGGGGAGGAGCACCGTATTGGCCCGGAGGTGGTCCACCATATTGTCCTGGAGGAGCACCATATTGGCCTGGGGGAGCTCCGTATGAAGGCTGAGGCGGGGGAGCACCATAGCCAGCACCATAGCCAGCACCATATGAAGGCTGTGGGGGAGGTGCGTTGTATCCTCCTTGCTGTGAGTATCCAGAATCAGATTGTGCATAACTAGGGTTCTGGCCATAGTCAAACGAAGTCTGGCTTGGCGGCGCAGGAGAATTCGACATATAGCCTGTGGCTGGGTTGCCGTCTTTGCCCTCCATGGAGTCAAGATCTCGGGTCTTGACCTGCGACCACAAGGACCCTGCGACCTTACCATGTCCCGCGTTAGACATATCGCCAAACGTGCCGTGATTACAGCCAGTGCCACCAACACTGCGGCTTGATCCCTGAACTTGGTTGAGAATGTGGTTCTTGTGGTTCCTAACGGAGTCAGAGGAAAGGAGATGTGCGAGCTCGTGACGACGAGGGTGCTCATCTACCCATTTCTTCACGGTCTTGTACATGTCACGCTGGATTTCAATATGATCGTCGCGGTTAGCAGGGTGATGGAATGCACGGAGTATGTCGTTAACGACCTCGTCCACAGAGACGCCGGTATTTTCCCAAGCATAAAGAATACGACTGGGCTTGTTAGCTATTGAAAGTGATTGATTAGAGTTGATGAACTTACGGAACTGTGTACTGCAGAATAGTGGCAGCGATACGCCCAGCACAAGAGTTGAGGATATTTGTAAAGTGATCCTTGGACAACATGGAATGGGTTGGGTCGGAGCACTGCGGGTTGTCCCAAGGCTCATATTGAGACTTGGCGCTGGCAGTGATGACACCGGATGATCCATCCTTCAGGACCTTCGACACTTGGTTGATGATGGGTCGGATAAAAGGAGCAAGGAGACCCAGAATGAAAGCAGTAAGGGTTTCACTAATCTTCTCGAGCAGCTTCTCCAGACCTGGAACCTTGGCAATACCGCGGCTGATTGCCTTGACAATCTTGTCGCGGAATTCAAGGATTGGGTAGATCTTGCGTGCGGTTTCAACAGGGTCGAAGTCAGGGCTCATACCGGGGACTTGATTGGCATTGTCCCGAGACAGGTCGCCACGGCTCTGCTGGTAGCCTCTGTTGCGCCGTTCCTGGGCCTCGGAGTTGGCCTTGAGATCCCTAGCTTGAGAAGCAAATCCATCACCGACACCGGGAAGCTTTGATACCAAACCGATAAAGTCTGAAGGGTTGGAATTGATCCCAAGGAATCCTCCAAGAAGCGACCGTTCGCCACCACCACCAGAGCGGTTGGATGAGCCCTCAGCATTCTTGAGGGCAACTTCAACCTCGTCGACCTCAGATTGAGTGAAGTGATCAGAGGCTTCTCCGATTACGGAATGTAAGAAATCGACAGCACCGAAGGTGCCAGTCACGAGAGGAAAGACACGCTTTCCACGAAGCTTGATTTCAGTGTGCGCACCGCAATGGGTGAACACAGAGTGGTAGCCAAGCTCGCGAAGAGCAAGCTCACAGTAGTTGCTGTGGGCACTGAAATCTTCCATAGTGTGCAGTGCCTGGCCAAGACATCTCAAGGCCTCGCAAAGATCATCCTCGTTTCCCTTGTTGGAGCCACTGGTGTAGAGACGGCCATAGTGGATGCTTCTTGCAAAGCTGTATCGCAGATAGGCTGCGCTGGTTGCCCAGTTTCCGTTCTCGTTTGCGATGTAGTTCTTCATACCCGTGTGAGGATCGATTTCAGTCTCTATTTTATCGACAGGACCTCTTAACCTCTTATCGAAGGTGCGAGCATCGACTCCGTCTCCGTAGCCGAGAGGGTTGTCGATGTGTTCTTCGGGACGATAGACGCCGAGGCGGTCCGCGGTGACCTCGAATTCGCCTGTAGCGTAGCCATGAGCCATAAACGAGAGAACCCAAACCTATCAAAGACAAGGGGTCAGTATTCGATTCGCAGCCTGAAGTTGGGTAGCGAGCCATACCAAAATGCGAACAGTTTCAGCATTGACGCCTTTCAGACTACCAACATCAACAGCCTGGGAATAGTCGCGTAACCAATTTCCAAAGTAAGTACGTTTGATAAGCATGGAGGTCCATTTCTTCCCGTGTAGGAATGCGATCGTCTCGAGCATATCCTCGATATCTAGGCATGAGGTTAGCAATGCGATGCGACGAGGGTGAGATGGAGGGGAAACTTGCCTCCATGGCGCCAGTTGTGACCTTCAACCTATGCGCGTATTAGCAAACAGTAGCGAACATGTTGGAGATAGTGCCCAAAATCTACCTGAGCGATTGAAGGAATGTTTCCAGCACCAAAGGCATCAGCTTTGCCAGGAAGCAGAATGAGGCATACTGCGATTAACAGCAGCCACGAGCCCCGCGGCATGGAAAATGACGGCATTGCGAATTAGCGATGCAGCCCTATGGCGGGGTTGTATAGCTAGAGAACGGGCTATATGAAGAGGAGAGATGTATATGTTCCAGAGGAAAGGGTGTAGACAAAACGTATGGTTATGTCAGAATCGCAGCAACGGCCGAGAAGAGGTTTAAAAAGTCGATAGACTTGAGGTATGGATGTCAAGGGAAGAAGAAAGCGTGATATGGAGATTAGTTCCATTACCACAGGTCACATTGATGACGGGATCTGCTGTGGCTGGTTGGTGGGCTCCAATCTTCAGCTCCAAGTTTCCATTCCCATGCTTAACTCGAATGGGGCTTTGATTGGGCTGTTGCTATATCGACCAGCCCTAATGAAGTAAGGTGATGTTTATTAGGTCAGGTCAACTTGAGAGGCCTCTTCTCTTCAAGATCCTCACTGAGAGTTGATTGTGAAGCCTACCTAGGTACCTTAACCCGTAAGGTTGTAACTTGTGGCTTGGGCTTGGCACCTACAACTTGAGGCTCAGCCTGAAAATACGTAAACATAGCTTGGCATTTTGCAGCCCAAGGGCTGTCTGTGATGAGAAACCTTTGGGTATTGTACAGATGATACTGATCTCTCCATTTCTAACAAGAAAACTCCCAGCCTACCGTCCGTTGCTGACCTCACAGGTTGGGTATGAACGGAGTAAGCCAATGCGTAATCACTATCTCAAGCATGGATGTTTGTCTTATCCAAAACTCGAACGTTTTGTTTCAAGTTCAGAGTGTAGGTCGATGCCTGCACCACCATGATCAAGTAAGCGCATACTTCTGTTCTTCGTTGCTAACATTGTAATCCACTTATTAAGATGAGTTCTCCAAATTACTGCAGAAGACAAAAAAAAATGGGATCGGTAACAACACCAGAGAAGATCGAGTCTAGTGGAGTTCAATTGCTAGTAAAGGAGATCCGGCTTCTTCGGAGAATAGGTCACCCTTGCATTGCAGCACAGTACAGCGTTTTCTGATCGGAGCATGCGGAAGACTGAGAATCCGATGTTCTCTGGTCATTGGACCACTCACAGTCCGCTCAGGAAAACTACCGGAATCCATAGGCCCATTGATCGACTGATTTGTAGGACACTTGGCTCTAGATTACCCAGATAGGAAAGATAGCGTAGGCCAATTCTTGAGTGCTGACTGAGAGATCCGGATGCGAATGTTACAACAATACTGCGTTCAACTAAATTAAACTGTATGCGTTTTATATGTGATGCAACTCGACACCATCGACAGATTATCGTTACTGTGTGCATCTCGATCTCTGCTGAGCATTGATAACCAGGTCCAGTTAGTCCAACATGGCATAAATTAGGGTGCGTATCGCTCTTCACAACACTTGATCCTCGCCTTCAACTCAATCCTAGAAAACCCTGATTCCAAAGATAATTTAAAATACAAACATCGTCCTATTTATCTTCCTGGTGAATAATCTAACATCGCTCGTGTTTCCCGGAGTTGTGGCCTGTTTCATGGTCATTGTTGCGCCACTCGGTTGGTAACACGCATGGGGATCCTCATTAAAAAAAAAACATCCCCTAATGGACCCCTGTGCGGCGACTTTGAATCTGCCACTCACGCCGCCCTTTTCCCTTTGACAGCCTTGATCTTAAACTCTTCTTAACCCTTCTCCTTAGGTTTCAATCTCTCTTTTTCTATCCTTCCACTCTCCTTCAATCCCTTACTTTTCCAATCCTCCTTGGCTGTCGAAAAGGTTCCCCGCCTCTTCTACTTGCGCCTTGTCTGATCGCCTTGACTATAACAGCCGCCTCTTCCGTCAACTCCGACCGTCACTTCAACAAGATGCCTGGACGTACGCTCCCAACCTTCACCCGTGCCGAGGTTGAAGCGCACAATTCGGGAGACTCCTGCTATGTCACTATCGGCAACAAGGTCTACGATATCACCGACTTCGTCGAGGACCATCCTGGCGGTCCCGAATATATCCTCGATTGGGCCGGCCGCGATATCGAAGACATCCTCAAGGACTCCGATTCTCATACACACTCTGACTCCGCCTACGAAATCCTCGACGAGAGCCTCGTTGGATTCCTTGTTTCTGAGAAGGCTGTCAATGGGCACGTTAACGGGAACGCCAATGGTAACGGCGATGTGAAGCTCCCTAACGGAGATGCCAATGTCGCAGTTCACCCTCGAACCGGAATGTCTTGTGCAGAGGATATGAGCAAGGATACAGACTACAACCAGGATTACAAAAGGCACAAGTTCCTCGACTTGAGCAGACCTCTCTTCCCTCAGATTTGGTACGGTGGCTTCTCCAAAGAGTTCTACCTTGACCAGGTCCATCGCCCTCGCCACTACAAGGGCGGCCAGTCTGCACCTCTATTTGGAAACTTCCTTGAGCCTCTCTCCAAAACAGCTTGGTGGGTAGTTCCTCTCGTCTGGCTGCCATGTGTCACATATGGTGTTTACACTGCTTCCCAAGGCTTCGACAACCAGCTCTACACCCTCAGCTACTGGTTACTTGGTGTTTTCTTATGGACCCTTATCGAATATGTCCTGCACCGCCTGCTGTTCCATCTAGACTAGTAAGTTTTGTATCCGTTCCTTTTCTTTCTGAACTGGCTTGCTAATCTGAATAGCTATCTGCCCGATAACCGTGTAGGAATCACCCTTCACTTCATTCTCCACGGCATCCACCATTATCTTCCTATGGACAAGTATCGTCTTGTCATGCCCCCTACACTCTTTGCTGCTTTGGCCGCTCCTTTCTGGAAGCTTGCCCATGGCATTCTTTTCCACAACTGGTATGCTGCCACTGCTGCCTACAGTGGAGGTGTATTTGGATACATCTGCTACGACCTCACACACTACTTCCTCCACCATCAAGACCTGCCTTTGTGGTACAAGGAGCTCAAGAAGTACCATCTTGCTCACCACTTCCTCGACTATGAGCTTGGTTTCGGAGTCACAAGCAAGTTCTGGGACACCGTTTTCGGCACCGAGCTTGTTTACAACACCAAGAAGACGAAATAAGTTCATCGCAATACATGCAATTTTCTTTCTGGCGCACATAGAATAAGCTCGAGCCAGGATACGGTATATATGTCTTGCTGTCAGAGTGGTTGGCGCACACTGGATTGTACGGACAGTCATGATTTATGGATGGTAACGAATATGTGGGCACTGGCATTAACGGCATCGAATCATGGTCATACATAGTTTTAATGGTTGGGACTGGTACTCCCAATGGATAAGTCTATTCTTGGACAGAGTCACTTTATAATAATACAAACTTTTCTTAATCAACACTTCTTTCATCTCCTATTATTCCTATTCCTAATGACCAGGTGTGACGAAAGACTAGGACAGTACTTCTAGATTAATCAAACTCTTAGATTGAGTTGTGATGTATATCGATAGGCGGAACCCCAAGAAACGTCGCAGGGATTCCCCAGGATTGATTTTACTCGTCGCGCGTTAAGATTAGAAATAAAAGTGAGGCCTCATACAGTAATCTAGACCCTTCCCTCAAACTTTTGGCGAGTGTAATTCTGCGGCATGGCCGACGTGGTGACTGGAATGCTTGCCACGTGTCGTGTCACGTGCAGGCAAGACGCTTTGAGCTTTGACGATGAGTCTGGCCAAAGGCTTATCCCGTAAGGACTTTTTAAGGCAACCTCCCCAACAGACCTTACCTTACACTCATCGGCCACAAATATCAGCTCGTACGGCACGAAATCTATCAGACATTATTCCGGATCGAATAACTCACGAATTCCGAACTTGGACGTCCCCCGACAAATTTAATACGCAGACACCATGGCTACCTTGGACGTGGAAGCCCTCCTCGACGCTACCGCGAAGGATACAATCGAGCAGAAGACCAAGAGCCCCGTAGATGATAGGACGCGAGATGAGCCCGAACGTAGAGAACGAGATCGTGGTAATGGTCGCGACGGAAGTCGACATCGTGACCGCGATCACGGTCGACGCCGAGATCGAAGAGACAGTGCCAATCGAAGCCGCAGAGACACACCCGACATTGTAGGAACGCCTCGAAGCGATGCTGGAAGCCATAAGAGTAGGAGGAGAAGCCGCAGTCGTGATAGCGACCGTCGTCACTCACGCCGAAACAGAGACGGCGACTATTATCGAGGTGGGCGACGTTCACGCTCTCGATCCCGCTCCCCCTACCGCCATTACCGCCCCCGAGATGACCGCGATCCCCGCGACAGGAGAGACCGTGATCGACGCAATCGTGGCGAATTCGGACGCGGTCGGGACGAAGAACGCCGTGAAACTAAGCGTGAAGACGGCAACCCGCAGCTCACCGAAGACGAACGTGATCGCCGTACTGTGTTTGTACAACAACTTGCCGCTCGCCTGCGTACTCGCGAGCTTAAGGAATTTTTTGAAAAGGTCGGACCTGTCAACGAGGCCCAGATCGTCAAAGACCGTATCAGCCAGAGATCTAAGGGGTAAGCCAAACAGTGGTCATTTAATGGAATTTTGATTGCTAACAAGAGACAGAGTTGGTTATGTCGAATTCAAGAACGAAGAATCCGTTACCCAGGCACTTCAACTTACCGGACAGAAACTCCTAGGTATCCCTGTCATTGTTCAAGTGACAGAAGCCGAAAAGAACCGACAGGCCCGAAACCCTGAAGCTTCAGGTCCGCATCCCAATTCCATCCCATTCCACCGTCTTTACGTTGGCAACATTCATTTCAACGTTACCGAGCAAGATTTGCAGGCCGTCTTTGAGCCATTCGGTGAGCTTGAATTTGTTCAACTTCAAAAAGATGAGAATGGCCGCAGCCGCGGCTACGGCTTTGTCCAGTGAGTTTAGTATTTTCGACCGTGTGTATCATTCACTGACATTTACAGGTTTCGCGATGCTGGTCAGGCCCGAGAGGCACTGGAGAAGATGAACGGCTTCGATTTAGCTGGACGTCCTATTCGTGTCGGACTCGGAAACGATAAGTTTACCCCTGAAAGTACTGCCAACATGTTGCAGAGATTTTCCGGCCAGAACCAACAGAACCAGAACTTCCAAGGTTCCGCGTTCTCTGGTTCTGGCGGGCGTGGCCCTCAAAACTCTACTTTCGACCGAGCCGGAGGTCGAGATAACGAGAAGACGGGAGGTGCCAGTGCTCTTGACGACACCGATGTCGCTGGTGTCAACTTTAACAACTATAGTCGCGATGCGTTGATGAGGAAACTTGCCCGAACAGATGATAGCAACACCAATGGCAACGACGAGCGACAGGTACTAAAGCCTAAGACAGAGACGAAGCCATTGCCTGTTAATGTCAACATGGCCAGTCGCTGTGTTGTGCTGCATAATATGTTTGATCCTGAAGAGTACGTACCCTTATCAGTTTCTTTTGATGAGCAAATGACTGACAGTCCACAGAGAGACAGGCACCGACTGGGTCAAAGAGCTTGAGGACGACGTTCGTCAAGAGGCCGAGAGCAAGTATGGACACGTCGTTCACATCTCGGTTGACCCCAACTCCAAGGGTGACATCTATCTCAAATTTGACAAAGTCCAGGGCGGCGAGAATGCCATCAAAGGCCTCAACGGCCGATATTTCGGCGGACGGATGATCGACGCGTCGCCTGTTGTAGATGCCGTCTACAGCAGTTTGTTTTCTCGTACTCGGGCAATCTAAAGCTAATGTTGGGCCTTGGACAACGCTCTCTAGGACTCTTGCAGGTTAGCAGAGTCCATACCAACTGGCTGAGGAGCATCACTAAGAGTTTCTGGCAACCAACAGACTTGAAGTCTCAGCTACTTCCGGAAATCCTACCGTTGTCGCTCTTACACACGCCCGCGACACGATTCACTCATCGTCGACATCTGACGACTCGAATTCATGCATCAAGGTTTTCAAAATTTCAGGCTTCGCATATCATTTTTAACCATGTCACGGTGTCGCAGGTTTCGCTTTATTCCTTACCTCCTTACCTACCTAATCTGGAGTCGACGCGCACGCGCCCCTATCCGGATCTCTGATCGATACTTAGGTTCAGCACTCGTTAAGTCGCAAGGACCACTGCTGATGTCTTGTAACCCTAGGATGGCCTCCCCCTTTACTAAAGAAGGGGCAGCAACCCAGACTTTCGCCTCTTGTTACCTGAATAGTTTTTTTACAAATATAGAATGTGTTTGAGATTGATAAATGCTTATTTGTGAATATGCGTAGTGACAGATTAAGGTGAGAAGGGGTCAAGAAGTTTGGTCGTTCTTTTACTGATGATGCTCAGGTACGCCAAGCACATGCCGTACATGCAACATTGTGAAATTCAAAAATGGAAGATTCAGGTACTTGGTCAGTTTCTTAGCTAGGTAGAACAACAAGTCTATTCCTCATTAATGCGGGTATACTAAATACGGCGATGCCTCGACATGTCCAGTGTGTGTTGTACAGCTTCGCAGCGTGCCATCTTCAAGAATGAGGAGAACATACTAGTTACTCCTTCACTTATTTTATCATCTACCACAGTTTCAATTCAATCACTTAATCAGCTTTCCTGTCCCTTGCCCTGCCTAATCCCACGTCTCGTGTCATACATGCACCAGACTATCATCTTTCACATATCGATCACATGTCTCCTCCTGAACCCTTTTTGCCTTCACAGCCTGATAACGACTTGTAATTCATGTGACTCGTTTGCTCGCAGTACATTCTGAAATCGAATGCTTTGCTTGAACTCACTGAGACGCAAACACGGTCGAGTGGCGTGTGTTTGTTGGCAACTGGCAGCCAGTGCCAGGCACCTACAACTGATTCCTGTCTGCACCTCTCAGCAGCCAAATGGAACTAGAGAACATGTTTCTAGAGCTTTAGAGGTCGCTTCTTCAACCTCTTCCTCCCGCTCTCTCTATCATCCTCTATTCTTCATTCATCCCTACAAACAAGGAGTCTTTAATGGTTACTATATCAACGCACTCTGGCATCGTTCGTCTCTTTAATTTGAGCGTTGTCCATCCTATTTGGTTGTTGGGCAAACGGAGAGCTTCTCATCCATCTGGGTACCAAACATAAGACGAATATCAAACAGAAAGTTTTGTCTCGGGGGTGTTTTTAGCGCTTTCTTCTTCACTGCTCACTTCGCCATCAAGTCTCCTCTCCACAACAAACCTTCCTCTACCTGTTTCTAATATCGTCACTCGTGGAAAGGTTGATTTCACCGTCATACTCGAGCAATAGTTTGCTCAGTAGATTATGGCATACGAGTACAACACTTCTTCTTCCACCGATAGTCGTTTTACTCAGCAGCATCCCGCGTCGAAGTGGTCTTCTAGCAGCGAAAGCCGTGATACCAAGCCTTCTAATACCATGTTGAGCATCAACTTTTCGACTCCCCTCGCGGGAGCTGCTCGTTCTGAGAGAATCAAGCAGATGACCAACAACCATGTAAGTTATCGAGTCTTATCCTCCCTCTTGCGTGTGACTCTTTCGTTCGTAAAAGTCGAGTCGCTGCGCAAAGGCCTAACCACATCATCACCGCCATCATCATACTGACATATTGCAGCCGGCCTTTGAGAAGTCGCGCATGTCTCAAGAGATCCTTGTCAAGATCCAGACCTCTCTGCGCCGAATGCCAGGTGTTTCCTCCAAGGAATCCAACGAAATTGTCGCGCAGCTGCAGGAAGTTGGACAGATCGTTAGCACTGAGACGAGTCAGCTTGTCGATGCGCTCATGAACCTGACGCTCGATCAAGAGGATACTGACAAGGCCATTGCACGCATGAGTATCGAGGCAAACCTCGCCAAGGCCGAAGCTGATGACCAGGCTCACAACATGAGCAACCTTCGCGTTGAGCTGGCGAATGAGAAGACCAAGCGACAGGAGGCTGAGTCTGAAGTCGTCAAGGTTATGGACGAGCTTCAGAAACTCTCGCGGGAGTTCAAGTCGCTCAAGGGTGGAGATCATGATGGTAGCCCTGATAGCTGTGTACCATCTCCCGATCGTGATGACATGATCAAAGTAAGTCACTTATGCTGTATCCTTGCGGTCAAATGACTAACCTCTCATCCAGCAGCTTGAAGACACCATCAAGCATCTTGAGGATCAAGTCAATTCTCGTCGATCCCTCTGGGTTATGAAGAACCCCAGTCCAAGCTCCGTGGCTCGCGCTATTGAGACTATCGCCGAGGCCTGCCCTGACAAGGGCGCTGTCCAAAAGTCCATCCTGTCCCTGCGTCCTGATGGCCACGAAGAGACCAACTCTCGTGATACTAAGCCTGCCAGCTTCAACGAAGTCGCGGCCCAGTCACAACGTCCTGCTTCTACTTTCCAAAGCAGCCGTCCTCCCTCGACTCTTCCAACTCGCTTTGGATCTCACATCGTGCCTGCTCCTCCTCGCCCGTCGTCTACTGCGCCAAGTGAGCGTCGATTTGGCCAGTGGGCGCCTCCTACCCCTGTGCAGAGTCAGTCTCGATTTGGGCCTCCTCCTGCCACTGGCACTGGACCTCAGTCCATGTTCGGCCGGAATACTCCTCGTCGAGGGCTCAGCAGCAGTAACTACCGCCCTAACGCCCCTGAGTTCTATCCTCAGTCCTACGGGCACCCTGACAAGAACTCTCCCGCCAAGAGCAATAGTGGATTCAACCAGCAGCGTCGAGAGTATTATCCTCCAACTCCCTCCAACAGTCGCAACAAGTACAGCCGTTTCCGCGATGTTATCACTACCCCTGACTACACTGCCCCTCCTGGTGTGCTGACCACACGCCCTCCTTTCCCCGGCCCTCCAATCCACGTCACCGATATGACTATCACGGCCTGGCACGATCAGCTGATGGACATGTATGCCGCTGTCCGCCGCTTTGTTAACGAATACGCTAGTGAGCCCACCTTTGTCAACCCTACGGACCTTTCCAGCACTCGCCTCTGGCCTGTTCTACTGGCTGCCTACCACCCGCTGTCTGAGCCTGAGGCTATATCCTATCTCGATTTCCACCTGAAGGAGGATAGTTCCAAGTGTTGCTTGGTCACTCGTGTCATGGTTGACTACATTGTCAACAGAGTTTGGGTCCCTCGCGCCTGGATGGGGGCTGAGAAGGATGCCACTTACGGCCTTATTGACGTTGAGAAGGAGTTTGAGAAGACTCAAGGTACATCCCTCCAGACTCTCATGAAAATAACCTCCATACTAACTGTTGTTCAATAGGCCAGCCAGCTGCTCGTCGTCAGTACATTCTCGACCGCCAGGCAAGCATCATCGACTCGATCCTCAAGCTAGACAGTTTCGAAGAATTCAGCAAGCTCCGGTGCCGAGAGATATCCGAGGTCGTTCTACACATGGTCGAGCCACTCATCAACCCCAAGGCTGACCCTGAGGAGCTCTGGGAGGAACTGGAAGGCGTCTCCGGTGCAGCGTGGGCTCTATCGAGCCGCATTCTCAGCAGCCGCTTGACTTTCGACTTCCGCTTCCCCGAGATCGGAAGCCGATACTCGTTCCAGTCCATGCTTCCCATCTGGCCTGATGTTGAGCCGGCGGAGCTACAGTCTGACCACTGGCGGGTTGCCCTTGTCACTACACCCGTCGTGACTGTCCGGAACGATACCGGTGCAAATATCTCGGCGCACTCAGTCTGCGTGGCTGATGTTGTATGTATGCGATAAAGCACCAGCCGCTGCTTACAGTTGCTGGGCTGTTGAATCTGCAAGATTTTTAAGAGTATGGTGACTACTACAGCTGTACCGTCATGTCGCCATAGATTTTTGACATGATTTCACGCAGTAATGACAGACGGTGACCACTTGGAGAAGGTACATGCCTCCTCTGCCAGCGCGATTGAGATTCGATCGTTCAGACGAAACAGGCGATTATTGGCGTTTCTACTTGATTTCATGGACATTTGCTTTCATTCTCCACGCGGTGTTATCTGCATGCACAACGATATTGGGTTCTCTTTCACGGATGGATATATACGTCCAAATACAACATCTCTCTTCCCCTTCTGGAGATAACCGATGGATTTATACCCCTAAAATGAGTTCATTTCTTTGCATTCTTCTTTTCCGCCATGGGAAAAAAAACACTGGAAAATGGGACAAAGGGGTTCTTGGTGGTTGACGATGTAGTCAGTCTTCGGGAGGCAATACAGTACGAACTGCTACTAGGGGGGTCACGAAAAGTCCTGGGAAATTTCACTTCCTTGAGCTAGTCAAGGTGAAAACATTTCGAGACAGACGTAGACATAAGTGGCCTTGAATGTTGTAATTGACTTTTTGGCGCATTAAGCTACTTAACGACGTGATTATGATTTATTCGCTCTCGTGGGAGATTATCATTCCGGTCTGTAGACCTGGTTTGACGTTTATTCTATGCGGCTGTCCAGAACTCCCCGGGTATAGCAATAAATCAGAGTACCGACCCTTTAGTAATACAATAGAAGAAAGAAGTAACTGTCCAGGTACGTCAGAAGCCATCCCCGTTACAAATGAAGTATTAGTAGCGACGGCCCTGAGGAGAATCGCGGGTAGATTTGCGATCCAGTCGTCGCACAACCGCACCAAGTACAACCTTGAGAATCCCATCTGCGGTCAATGCCCTACTGTTGTCCGAGGTAGTTGAGTTCCAGGTGGCCGTATCAACCATATCGCGGATGCCCTGCTCAGCAAGGTCATCATCTAGTTCTCGAAGAGCCTTTGTCGCCTCGGGTTCGTTTCCAACTTGAAAGAACTGGATTCCAACCTGGTGAGGAGGCGCCTCGATCTGGTCGAGCTTCCTGGCGTGGTGCACTATGATGCCCTCTGGGTCGTCGCTAGGGCAGCCGTCGGTGATGACGATGATGTTGACCGGCTTGATCGAGTCAAGGTTACCAGAGCGGCGCGAGATGTGTGAAACATAAGGCTTTAGAATGCTGTGAAGACGAGCACCTGTGGGTGTTGAGCCACATGGACGAACAGATTCAAAGAGCTGCTGGACTTGGCGGGCGTCACGGATCTGGAAGTATCCGCCGGGGGCTTGAACACCGGAGCCAACAGCGGACGAGCGGTGATTCAGGAAGTAAACGTCGATACCATCCGGGTCGTGCATTGTGCAGAGAGGAGCAATGGCGCTAAGTGCTTTCCGAACTTCTTGCCATGAACGGCCGGCCATGGAACCAGAATCGTCGATGAGAAAGATGGTGTCGAAGGTGGAGAGGAAGGCATACTTGTCTTCAGCGCTGGTGACGCTGGAGATACTGGGAGCTGGGGATGTGCCACGGGGTCCAAGATGGGATGTTCTTGATGTAGGCTCGTAAGCAGGAGGAGCTTCCTCAGCTGGGTGGTATGTGAGTAGGGTTACACGAGGAGCCTCTTAGTTCAACTTACGGGTATCGAGGAAGGAATTCTTGCCGCGATGAGCGTTAGTGGTATTGGAGTTGCCCATATTGTAGTCGTAGTCGTAATTGTGATTTTGATTGTTCTGTGAGTATTCTCTGGTCTTTTTAGTTGCGAATTTATCCTTGATGCGGTTGAGTAATCTTGGTGGTGAAGAAGTTGCGTGAGGCATGTTGGGCAGAAGGAAGGTAGGTGCTGTGTTGTGTTGTTGCTTTAAGTATAGGTTTCAGCGAGAGTTTGGAAGGCTATTCACTGGATTGGAAGTGCCGAAAGTGTATGAGAGCGTGTGATTGAATCGGGCGAGGAAGGCTTGTTGATGGAACTCTTTGTTGATGATACGTCCAATGGCTAGGTCGGTAGACTGCTGATTGTATTGGCTTATTTGAGGGTGTATCTACCAAGTGGAAAGCTGATATGTATGGTCTTTATATCAATACTGCTTCCCTATCTACAACTATGTAAGTTATGTAAGGCATAACACCAATTTCCTTCGCCACCAGCGATTGATACCAATATCACAACGTTTGATCGTTGTTTCTCTTTTCCCGTGGCGCAGCTGGTTCGCCTTGAGGCATACTCAACCCCACCAACGCGGACAATACATATAGAAATCGGCCAAGGCATATCTGATGGGGAGGCACTGACCTCCTCAGCCACCAGAGCGTGACCAATGATCTTACAGCACAGCCCCCCCTGGCCTGTCACTCTCAATTTCGATCGGTTCCATCCTGTTGGAAGTTCGGGGGACCCTGCATGGCTTGTTTGAGCCTGTAATCGCTGTATTTTTACTGAGGTTTTTCTTATCATGGGCCAATAGAATTACACCCTCACCAGGAAATTTCCATGTTTCGGAATGCGCCTTGCCAGAACGAAGTACCCTCCCTCACCTATACGCATCCAGATCTTGTGAGACTTGAGCCTCAATAGGCAAACTCTCCTTATTGACAATCACCTGTGTTTGTGACGCTTTCATCTGTAGGGCTGTTACTGTTTGCAGCAATCTACATTGTACAATTACTACATCCTTTGCGCGATTGCGAAGATATAGTCGGACACCAAGTATAAACGATTAACAACTACCTACGTTTGGGATCCAACACTCGATTGTTAGGTCACTATAGTAGGGTAGTACACTTGACAGCACCTCGTCTCCCAGCAATAATGGCTAAAGTGTACAGCCTCAGAGTGATCAAGAGAAGCTAAATCATTACCGCAAAGATGTCGGAATATATTGCTAGCACAGTTAGCCACGCATCCAGCCGATGATTAACAATTACAACATCGCGATCCAGACAATCACCGAATTGTTTGCCGTCCTCCCATACCATGATTGACCAACTCTATCGAACGGCCGCCTGTGATGTTCTGTCTGGCATGAGTAACCTAGTGCAACGAGTATTCACTCTTTCCATGGCACGAGAGTAGCTACGGGGCATACCCGTTCGTTCAGAATTCAAGAGGCACACATCTTTTCATGTCACACATCTATATGTCACGTGGTACCGTAGTTGTGAAGAAGATTATATATTACTATTTCTCAATGAATGTGAGAAGCAAAGTCCACCGCCGAAGTCAGGCCGTAGGCCGGGTATCACCACCATCCCAGAACCCATGCAGCCATGGGAGACATGGGCTTTGTGTGTAACGACAGCAAAGATCTGTCGCCTCCCGTCACCCTCTCCCATGTGCTTGCCCCCTTCCTTGCCTGCTCCAAACAGCATCAAGATCCATCCATTCTCTAACATGTCGCGCCGTCCCATTAAAGGAAAGATAAGCCGTATGCGTCATTAAACCCTCGAAAAACCTGACCCGTCATGTCCATTCACCTCATTCCATTTCTCCATTATGCGAAGATTTTCCCGCAAACTGACTCCCTGCACCGAGGAAGTATGCTAAGGATCCCAAAAGATCGAGGTACAGGCGCGAATTATGTATCAAACATGTGCAACGTAAAAGCATCAAACGTGAAACTAAGTCCGTCCTATATTTAAAGGAGGAGCATGGCAATACCAGCGGCGGCGATAACACCGACGGGAGCAGCAGTAGCCATAGCCTACAAAAGGTTAGTGAACAGAAATGTAATTTGCAAACAGGAAACTTACAGCGCTGTCAGAGTTGGTGGAAGTGGCAGAAGCACCAGTGCCGGTAGCATCAGAAGCACCAGCGGTAGCGGTGGAGGCGTCAGTAACAGTCTCGCTGACCGATCCGGACTCGGACTCAGACTCAGAACCGGTGGTAACGGTGGTGAGAGTTCGGATGACCTTGGTACCATCAGTAGTGAAGGTGGTAACCTCAGCAGAAGCGGCCGAATCGGTGGAGTCGGTAGAAGCAGTCTCGGTGACGAGAGTTCGGATGACCTTGGTGCCATCAGTAGTGAAGGTGGTAAGCTTAGCACCATCAGTGGAGGCGGAACCAGTCTCAGAGCCGGTCTCAGTAGCGACGGTAGAGATGATGGTGGATCCACCGGAGGTGAAGGTAGTGAGGACAGGGCCGCCGAGGATGGCCTTGCCAGTGGTGGTAACCTCGTCACCCTCAGAGTTGGTGAAAACGCTGGTGTAGGTGCTCACGGAAACATCCTCAGCGCCGGTACCAGTAGCAGTGCCGCTGATGGTGGAGACAGCGGAGGTGATGGTAGAGTCACTCTCGGTGAGGGTGGTGGAGAGCGTTCGGACGGCACCGCTGCCAGTAGCAGAGGCCGAAACGGAGCCGGAAGCACCAGTAGTGATTGCGACACCAGCTCCTACATGATTTATTAGATGGATAATAACATGGAGGAAGTTGGGAACTTACGGCTGCAAATCTCGAGGCCGTAGGACAGAACAGCAGCCGCCTGCTCACCGCTGCAGATAGCAGCGGAGCAGTCGCGGAGACCGTAGATGAAGTCGGGGTTGGTGCAGAGGCAGCTAATATCGCCAGCGTCACATCCAAGCTCGCTGGACTTCTCAGCGCTGACCATGTTGCTGGCACAAGTACGCTTGTATGTGTTAGCTATGTGCTGGGTCTGAGCCTCTTGGATCACAACTTACACCACACTGGGGGAGGTCGTTGGTGCTCTGGGCAACGGCGGCAGCAGCCAGGCCAAAGACGGTGAGGAGAGTAGACTTCATCTTGACGTTCGTGGTAGACTTGGAATCTGAGTCTGAGTAGTGAGTTAGTTGAGTATTGGAGAGATTTGTAACAACAGGAAGCAGGTGGTGAACGAAGGTGTGTTTGCGAGCAAAGTAGGCAAGCGAGTTAACGAGGAGGCTGGGTGGTGAATCACTGCTGAATGAGGAGGATGTGGCCGTAAATAAAAGCAGTGAAGAACCTGGTGCCTTGGTCCTGAGGCATGCGAGTAATGTTTGCGTGAGACAAAGCAAGGAGACTGTGTATCACAAGAGGTATGGAAGAGCAGAGAACATAGAAGTGTGTAGCCCTGGGCGCCCTCGTAATGAGATATCCAGTATTCGCGTTCCGGTGCAGAATTACACAAGGATGCGCAGCTGGAATGGGACCAGCTTTGGGAAAGCAGAAAAGAAAAGAGGATTTTGTGTTCGCAAACACGAGGGAGAAATGTAACTGGAGTAGTGACAACCAGGAGACCGTAACTTACTGTAATGGTAACTGATATGTGACAACGAAGGCGATCGATCTCAAGTGAGAGTGAGACGAAGCGAGACTGAAGTTGTTGGAGAGAGGAAGTGAGGAGTTGGAATGAGAATTGATCGAGACTGATAATGATGTGGAACAAGAGGAAGGGCGAGGAAGCTGTATCTTTAATAGAGGGCAGGAGCTCCAGAATCTTGGTCTTGGCGTGACGGTTGCTTGCTTTGCTAGTAAGTGCGAGCAGTGCTTGCCGGCTGGACTGGGGCTGGTAAGGCAGGTGCAGGCAGGGGACCCTGCCTGCCTACCCAAACGGTGTGCTTGCTAGCTTGGCATTGGCGGTCTAGCAAGAAAAGCACCGTACGTGCCTTGGTCTCCACGTCTGCTCTCACTGGAAGGAAGCTTCCATCACAAAATGTAGCGTAAACCTGCACCTAGGCCTGCTAGTGAGCGTACCTTGCTTTGGCTTAGCCCGTGCAGGGAGACCACCGACAACACGGGAGGGGCCCAACGCTAGTAGGACCCAGCAGCCGGAGCTAGAAGTTCACTCCAGCTCTGGTTGATCAGAGTCAAAGACACGGCTGGTCGGCCCAGGCACTTGCACTTGGAGGCCCCCCCATGTAGATTATGATGTTGTTTTACGGGGATGTTCGTCAATGGTAGAAGGACATTACGATGAGCCAAGCAATCTCCCATTGGCTTTCTTGTTGCTCCGTCATGAAAATTGAGTCAAAGCAAACAACGCATTTTCCAGATCGGAAGTCGATGCCGTCGTCGAGATACACAATGAGGTCACTGCAGCATAGACGAGATGGGGTATCTTGGGTCATCCCTGCCACCAGTGGAGAGCAATTCGTCCACGTCAGTGAATATAGTGTAAGTCTTTGCAGCGGCCTCGTTATTAAAGTTCTTACGTATCTTGGGGGTTCTTGTATCGTGGCTGAGACGGCCAGCAAAGCATCGGCAACGGGACAAAAGCACACGCAGCACACGCAGCACAACCTACGCAACATGGACAGTTAGCTGCCTACCTTACGTTGGGTGCCAGGAAGTGCGCAAGTGCAGGGGAAACAGAGAGATTGGGGGGCGGGCTACCACGCTAGATCGCCGCCAACCACCCGCATCGGTGCACCCACATCGTGCCGCACGGGGCTTGAAACCACGCAACCGCAGTCCGTGGCTCATCGGGAAGACGATTGTGATATTCGCATTAGTTGCGCGGTAGACCAACCCGAAACTCAATGTTCATATCCTCGTTTGGTTTACCTCAATTTCTAGCGCAGCCAAAACTACCCCAAATAGTCCGTAGTCAGATTGGAGGACTCACTGGAGATACTACCTAGGTAGGTAGCTCAAGATTCGGGTAGCTCTTGGTTGAGTCGGTCCTACCACCGATACTGCCCGTGAGGCAAAAACATAGCTGGAGCTGACGAGTCGCCAAAAAAAAATTAAATTGGATGTTTCTTTACGTCTAGCTGACGTCTATGACGGAGTTTTCTTCCAACACTATGGAAACAAAAGTCGATAACCGAAGGCAACCAGGAATTTGTCCGCCGAGCCGGATAACGGCCACAATACAGCTTGTAGCATGATAGCATAATAGCATGATAACAAGTACCTACTGTACAGCAAAGCGGGTATGACGATTGCCAATTACTGGAGTGCTCTACTGTATACCCATACCCTGCCAAACCAGTTTATGTTGTGCTGCGTTGTGCTTGTGTTCTTGCCATAGCAACCAATACCACTCACTCACTACCAAGCAATCGCAATCAAGTATCGCAGTCTCTTCTTTTCCTGTCAGTAGCTCATAACATGCGTGATATCCATCGTATCGTTAATCCTTAACGGTGAGGGTCAATTGTAGTTGGCCAGTAGCGCTACGGCTTACTCCGATTCGCCAGATACCCCTGCACTAACCCATGCTTGGCAATGCCACCAAAAAACAAGCTGTGATGACTAGCAGACCTCGATTCCCTGGCAACCACCTAGACACCAGAATCATGTTCCTTCATTTTTCCTGGGGGAGAGATAGTGGTGTGCACATGTCTCAGGAACAGACAGCATCAATCTATCTTTTGGATATCATTTGTTGGCCAATTTCCCATTGTGATTTGTGTCTTGTATTGGGCTTTTACTTCCTGTCTACGGTATGAGAACAAATATGCGATTGTTCTTCGAGACTCGATCCATTTCTCAAATTGACCCAGATTCTACTACCCCACCCGAAGCCCAATTACAGTCTTGTGCTCGGAGCATTGTGATGGGCAATGTGCCATGTGTGATGCGTGATGCTGCCATGATTCCCTGTTCAGCTGGCTCTGTTGAACTGTGCCCAGACTAGCCAGCCACTCAAGCCACAGGCCAAGCGAGCCAAGTAAACCAGGGGCTGGGGCCAACTGGCAGCTTCTTGATGTCATGGATCGCATCATCGTCATATTTTTTTGACCCAGTAAAAAAAAAAACCGTGCGAAAATTGAACAGGCCCTGTCGAGCTGGATCGACCTGGCCCAGACCTGAACCTTGCCAGCCTAGTAGGTGGTCCTCGAGCCTTGCGGGCGGTGGTGGCCTTGACCTTGGGTCTTGACATGAGCCTTGACCTTGATGTTGGGCATCCGTCTATCCTTTCCCCAACGTCACTCACTTACCCTCAAACTCTCACTTTTCTCGAATTTCAAGTTTCCTTTTCATCTCATCTGCATAGTAGTCACGATCTTGCCCCATCATCGATCGTTACGGTCTCCAAATGTCAATGCAATATCCGATCTGGCCATCTCCGCCGTTTCACGTTTATTGTGATCTTCGCCAAGGTTTAGCTTAACATTGCATGAATCCGTTACTCTTTACTTCTTCCAGGGCGTTAAACATCGCCCGGGACATTATTCCGTTTGAGTGTTCTCCGCCGAATCCTAATCTGAAATGATCAAGACACAACATTTGCCCAGCCACTGTCAACCTCGCAACCCAGCTCAGATATTGTGGCTGGTTCTCTCTCTCTCCCTGCTGGACGTCCACTGGTGGTGTAGCACAATGTCTCGCCTCTCTTTTCTGATTTGACAGATCTAATATGTCTCCAACCCTCCCTTTCATTTTGCAAGCCAATGGCGACACTGGCGCATACTTTGAAACAGGATGCTCTTGCCGGAAATTGAGTTACATTCGTAAATCCGACCAATTATAATTTATTTCATCGTCACGTAAAATTATAGCAATTTGCCTTCAATCATGCGCTCTAGGGTATGCCTTTCTGTCCCATATTCGGTTGAGACACCTCCTAGATTTCCGACACATTATTAAAAGTATCAAAGGAATATTGTTTACTTTCTTAGCCCAACTGTCTTTCAGCTGGGCTTGCTGAAATTGACTTTGCAACTCGTGCAAAAGTGCCGTAGCTAAAACTATACCCCGACAGTTGCCACTAACGAACTTTAACAATCTTGAACTCACTTCCAACATCACTCAAGACCAACCATTTTCACTTTCGCTATCACTCCAACATGAATGCGGCTAATGTACGCCCATCTACTTAGTAGACGATCACCAAAGTTATTTTTAACGATCAACACCGTGCAGCAAACCATTGTTATATATCCACATCTACGTCACATATGACCGGCATGTTCAGAAAAAAAAGATTATTCAGAGTGACGCAGAAGCATCAACATACTGTCGAGATGAATAGCAAGTACTGCAACATCAAGAGTAGACCTCCAGGTTCCCGATATCAATAAACAAAGTACTCCAGTATAAGTATGTCCAAGGGGATCTTCGCCGCCCAAAATACCCATACATAAAAAATCAAGTTCCAAGCCACGTTACCTTTTCTCGCTCTATCATATCATGCCTTCCAAAACATGCCATCGTTTTCAACTCATCCATCGTCATAAAATACACATGCAAAACGACGTCCTATTCTTTAACCACTGCACATGATGCAAGACTCGGGATCTTCAATGCTGCCTACATTATTGTCAGTATGTTGCTATTGTATGAGAAAGCGTGTATCACTTACACTGCAGAACGGCTTCTGAGTAAATATCGCGCTCGCGATCTTCGTTATCCTTATCTTCGTCCTCAGTCTGGGGGTTCTTCTTTACACCAAGCTCTTCTTCCTGGACCTTCTCAGCAGGCTCAGTAGGAAGAGCCTTAGGGCTCTCAGCCTCCTCGACGTCGGCCTTGATAACAGGGGCACGTCCAGGGACAGGAATGCTGGAAGCGCTGCCATTCAGAGCGGAGCCATTCATACCACCGTCCTGAGAGCCAGTTCTGGAGCCATTGAGTCCACTTTGTCCCATAGAAGGCGAGGACATAAGGTAACTTGAACCGGCAGGAGGAGCTCGCTTCTTCAGAGGCTTAATCGTAGCAGAGGCGGTATCAGCAATCTTGAGAGCTTGCTGATCAACAGTGAATTGAATGGGAGCGGCAGCAGCCTGTGTGCGAAGGTAGTACATGCCAGTCTTGAGACCAAGCTTCCAGCCTGCGAAATGCATACTGGTGATCTTGCCCATCGTAGGATCCTTCATGTGGATGTTGAGGGACTGGGACTGATCGATGAAGGCACCTCGGTCGGCAGCCATCTGGACGACCTGGCGCTGAGAAATCTCCCAAACAGTCTTGTAAAGAGCCTTGACATCGGCAGGGATATTGGGGATGTTCTGAATAGAACCATTGTCGGAGATGATACGGTTCTTCATGGCGTCAGACCACAAGCCCATGTCGACAAGGTCCTTGAGCAACCAGGGGTTAACGACCTGGAACTCGCCAGCAAGGACTCGGCGCTGGTAGATATTGGAAGTGTAGGGTTCAAAGCACTCGTTGTTGCCCAGAATCTGCGAAGTACTGGCAGTAGGCATGGGGGCAAGGAGCAGACTGTTACGGATACCGTGGGTCTTGACATCCTCTCGGAGGCTCTCCCAGTCCCACAGGTCGGAAGGCTTGACGTTCCACATATCGAATTGGAGGATGCCCTCAGAGGCGGGGGAGCCCTTGAAGGTAGAGTAAGGACCCTCCTCCTTGGCCAACTGCACTGAAGCAGTAAGGGCAGCGTGGTAGATGGTCTCAAAGATCTGCTTGTTCAACTCTCGGGCCTCGGGAGACTCGAAAGGCATGCGCAGAGCAAGGAAAGCATCAGCAAGACCCTGCACACCAAGACCAATAGGTCGGTGGCGCATGTTGCTGTTGCGAGCCTCTTGCACAGGGTAGTGGTTGACATCGATGATCTTGTTCAAGTTGCGGACAACAACTTGACTGACCTGGTGCAGCTTCTTGAAGTCGTAGCAAGCCTCATCATAGTTGATGAAAGAAGGTAGAGCAAGAGAGGCCAGGTTGCAGACAGCAACCTCGTCAGGGGCACAGTACTCAATGATCTCAGTGCACAGGTTGGAGCTGCGAATGGTGCCGAGGTTCTTCTGGTTGCTCTTGCGATTGCAAGCATCCTTGTAGAGCATAAAGGGGTTTCCGGTCTCAGTCTGAGCCTCAAGGATAGCATACCAAAGCTTCTGAGCCTTGATAGACTTACGGCCCTTGCCCTCTCTCTCGTACTTCTCGTATAGAGCCTCAAACTCCTCACCGTAGCAATCGGCAAGACCAGGGCACTCGTTGGGGCACATAAGGGTCCACTCGCCGTTCTTTTCAACACGCTTCATGAAAAGGTCAGGGATCCAAAGGGCCAGGAACAGGTCGCGAGCTCGAACCTCCTCCTTACCGTGGTTCTTTCGGAGATCAAGGAACTCGAAGACATCAGCGTGCCAAGGCTCAAGGTAGATGGCAAAGGCACCAGGCCTCTTGTTACCACCCTGGTCGACGTAGCGGGCGGTGTTGTTGAATACACGCAGCATAGGAACGACACCGTTGGACGTGCCATTGGTACCAGCAATGTAGGAACCGGTGGCACGGATTCGGTGAGCGTTCAGACCAATACCACCAGCCATCTTCGAGATCATGGCACAGGTCTTGAGGGTATCGTAAATACCGTCAATGCTGTCCTCCTTCATGTCAACCAGGAAGCATGAGGACAGCTGGGGCTGGGGGGTACCAGCGTTGAAGAGGGTAGGAGAAGCATGAGTAAAGAACTTGCTGGACATGAGGTTGTAGGTCTCAACGACACGCTCAATATCGTCACCCCAGATACCAACAGCCACACGCATGATCATGTGTTGAGGACGCTCGACAATCTTGCCGTCAATCTTGAGGAGGTATGAGCGCTCCAAGGTCTTAAAGCCAAAGTATTGGTATTGGAAGTCACGGTCATAGACAATAGCGGAGTCGAGCTCCTCCTTATGTCGCATAACGCACTCATAAGTCTCCTTGGAGATCATAGGCGAAGGCTTGCCGTTTCTGGCGTTGACGTAGTGGTAGAGATCGCTCACAACGCTGGACCATTGCTTCTTGGTCTGCTTGTGTAGGTTGGAGACGGCGATACGGGCCGCAAGGATGGCGTAGTCGGGATGTGTGACGGTCATGTACGCAGCAGTTTCAGCAGCCTGTGGGGGGTTTGGTTAGCTTGTGATAAAGAAGACATGTTGGGTGAAGAACTTACAAGGTCATCCAATTGCACAGTGGTGACACCACCGTAGACACCAGAGATAACCTTCTGGGTGATAGCGACGGGGTCAACGTGGTCCATATCAAGACCGTAACACAGTCTGGAGACACGTGCAGTGATCTTGTCGAACTGAACACGCTCTTGGCGTCCATCTAGGAAACTTGTCAGTCATCATGAGTCCTAATGCTGCCAGATCATACATACCTCGCTTTCTGACGAACATGTTGGCGGGTGTAGAAGGATTAGGCGGGGAAGTCGGTGAAGGTCGTGGCAGGTTCTGTTACTGCTGGTAGAAGCAGTATAAAGGCAGAACAGCGTCAAAAGATTATAGACGCTTTGTTGGAAGGGAGCGTGAGAAGTATTACAAGATTTTGTGTGTTTTGGTGTGGTTGTTGAGGAGATGAGAGATGAGAGATGCAAATTTGGCATGGAGGGTCAGGGTGGTTTTAAGGGAGTCGCGTCTTTTCCACGCGACACCAAATTCTTAGCGCGTCAAACAGTGACAGGCGTCACCGCAATCCATTAAAAAGGCCCCGCCTGAAACCTTAGGCAACGCCCCAGTTAATGTTGCGACTGGTAGATGTGGTTTGAGTGCAGCTGGTGATTTATGTGAGATACAGGGGCTAATTGGATTCAATAAACTGGTATAACACAGACGGACACTAGTTTATAGTCATTTAATGCGATCTACATCTCTAGAACATCAAACTCGACTCTACCGTCCGATACCGCGCCTTCGCGTTCCCCTGTCATTTTGCGTTGCTGGAGTGTTTGGTGGGGTGTCAATGGGGGGCAGACAACGGCGCGAAATCACGTGAAGCCAAAGCAGATTATTAATTGATTACGGCTTTCGTAAGCAAATAAACCGTGGAATTGTAACTGAGCTTGGCGCAGGTTGACGGGAGGATGAGACCTTGACTGAAAGCGTAGAGCAACCAACCAATGAACACCGTAGGCTAGAACTACCTACCCTATTTTGCATCGCTTTGGTCTAAAAAAGGCATTTAGAGATCGGTTGCAAGGCAACAGCGCACTGAGTGACTCACCATTCGAGTCAAGTACAATTCAGAGACATTAAAATCAATGACATCAAGGCGTATTTTTAGCTGTTTTCAATCTTCAATCACCAGCGGTTTCAGGACTTCAAGTCTCAGATTTTCAGCCTCACACTTCCGCAACATGGCTTCGTCTTCAACAACCGAGCCTACAAATGGCTCTGGCTACAGCCCCAGATATATCGATGTAGGTTAAATTACTCTAATGTACTTCTGGTTCCGCCAGATGTATCCCTCATCAGATGCTCGGATTCCGTTAACGCATCCTCCGCTAGTAGATCGGCATCAACCTGACCGATCCCATCTTCCGAGGCAAATACCATGGCAAAGAGCGACACCCCGATGATCTCGATGCCATCGTTGGAAGAGCCCGTGAAGTTGGTTGTATAAAGCTTATCGTGACCGGCTCAGACCTCGGCAACTCTCGAGAAGCTTTCATCCTTGCCAAAGATTATCGTAAGTCTCACCCCTGTTTATCAATCAGATAATCAGACTAAACCTTAACCGCAGCCGGAACCATCTTTGGAACTGCAGGCATCCATCCCTGTAGTAGTGCTGTATTTAGTGAAGCGGGCCCCTCTCACGAGTCTGAACATACGACACCATGCGATCCGGACCCTTCGGCTCCGGTCTCGGAAGAGCATCCTCCTTGCGCAACAAAGACCGAGAAGTTGATCGCGGACCTCACATCTCTCGTGACAGAAGCTCAAGCTTCGGGCCAGAAGAGCCTTGTCGCTCTGGGCGAGTTCGGCCTCGACTACGACCGTCTGCATTACTGCTCCAAGAGTATCCAGCTACACTCTTTTGCCGCACAGCTCAAGGTCGCTGCCACGATAACTCCTCAACTACCATTGTTCCTACATTCTCGTGCTGCTCACGATGATTTCGTCCGTCTCTTGAAAGAAGCGTTTGGCGATAAGCTGGAAAGACTAGAAAAGGGTGGCGTGGTTCATAGCTTTACTGGTACAGCTGAGGAGATGCGTGAGTTGATGGACTTGGGTTTGTACATTGGCATCAACGGGTGCAGCTTTAAGACGGCCGAGAATTGCGCTGTCGTGAAAGAGGTTCACCTCGACCGTCTCATGATTGAGACCGATGGACCCTGGTGCGAAGTTCGTCCAAGTCATGAGGGTTATAAGTACCTGATCGAGAAGAAGGAGAAGCCAGCCCCCGAGAACGAGAGAAATGGGACCGCTGCCGCTGAGCCTGCGCAGAAACCACAAAAGCAGAACAAGAAGAACCAGAAGAAGGAAGCAGAGGTGCCAGAACGATACAAGATCGTTAAGAAGGAGAAGTGGGAAGAGGGAGCCATGGTCAAAGGGCGCAATGAGCCGTGCAACATCGAGCGTGTTGCCAAGATCATCGCAGGTATCAAGGAAGTCAGCGTCGAAGAGGTTTGCGAGGCGGCTTGGAAGAACACTGAAGCAGTATTTGGACTTGAAGAAAAGTAGAAATGTGGTCGACATGCTGTGCTGCCATGGGGTATCATATAGAGAAAAAGACATAGACCATGCGCCGTTATAGATCCAACACCGTTTCATATGCCTGAGCCCTTGTATCCACGTATCCTCCCATGCCTTACTAGTCCTGTTGTTACACCCTCCTCGCCAGTCATCCATCCTGGCATACGCTCTCCATCAACAATTCCTGCCTCGACAAGTTGTCGTACACCGGCCCACACATGGGACCCAGAAAAGGTAACTTTGACAGCTGGCGTCCATCGGTCCGATGAGGTTGTATCGTTCTCTACATCTCCTTCTGCAGTAACATTCGCTTCTTGAATGACGGCAGTAATCTTGCTTTTTCGTCGATTTTTGCTACCCGTTGCTGCATCGTCCTCCTCAGTCTCTTCATCCTCTGCCTCGCTGGGATCCGTAATCGTAGAAGGGAACGGATCTTGTATCACGATGTCGACTTTTTCCACACCCTTTCCATCTGTGACGAGTCCTGAGTCCCCGAACCGAGCCCTAGCAGCAAGCTTTGCCTTTTTAACCGCCCTTTGAGACTCGGTCAACGGTGCCCCTCGCTTGAGGTTGAGGTTGGACAATGATGATTCTCTCGACAATGGTGGAGTAGGAAGAACGGTATCTAATGGAGATACTTTCGTGGATTCGTTGGAGTAAATACTCCAGCCCCCCCCTGCAGCGTTTGTGCCTCCAGAGCCTTTCGTTTCCAAGAGGGCGTCTAAGTTCTTGCTTGAGAGGTTGCCCGATTTGAGAGTGTATCGTTCGCGGGGGCGTGAGAGCGCCTTGGGAACTCCGTCAATGATCAAACTGTGCAAACTTTTCGATTCTCCAGAGCCTGAAGGGCCTATGGCCTGCGACTTTGTGATATACAATGCAGGCGATCCGTCAGGGAAAGCAATGTATACGGTCCGTGATGAGTCGAAGTTTGTCGCTGTGCCAGTTGTGTCTCGACTTGACAGAGCAAAGTCGGTGTTGTAGGGCGAATCAATGACAAATATCCGTAAGAGTAGGACTGGTATATCCTTTGGTCGGTGAAAGTGATAATGCGCCTTAACGTCTGGTAGGACGTGGTTTTGCAGGTTTTGGAGAAATGTTGATGGATGAAATCGTGGGATTGTCAGACTCGCTTGATCGACCCTGAGTACTTGGTCCTCACCAGCATCTTGTGTAGGCTTCTTGAGGGGGAGAATCTGATATGCGGTCCATTTTTGAGATGTCGGGTTCTGTTCAAAATAGGCCATATCGGCCATAGCCAGTTGATACAGCGTCAGGCCAATTCTCCAGTCGCCCTCTATGATACGACTGACAACATCTCTTTTCGACCCTTTTTGTTGCCTCATATCAATGTAAAGCTGCTGAAGTTCATGGACAGACTGACAGGGAGGATATATATCATCAGTTTCCTCCTCGTCATCATCTCTGATCTCGATGTAAGGAACAGCATTAGGTAGACTCTCATCGTCAAGCCAATCCAATGCCAAGGAAATAAGTGACTCCCGTGATAGACGATTGAGGCTTTTTAAAACAGCAGGATTCGAGGCATCAACTCGTAGTGAGGATGGAAGCTTGGCTGTCGTTGGGACAGAGAAGCGGGCCATTGTTGTTGTTGTTTTGTTTTTACAACAATTTAGTCACCAATAGTAGACTGAATTGAGAAGTCCAAGCCAGGCATTGGTCAAGCAAACCACTAGGCTTCTCTGTTAATTAATGAACGTCCAGGCCAGGTGGTTAATGATCTATAAGATAGATTGAGTCGAAATTTAATGCTTAGGTACTCTTGTGAGACGCGGTACATTCACTTCAGAGCCGCGTCGCAAACCAGGCCAACCAAGTGCAACCATACGCATGGTGGGGCTACAACGGCAAGCACTTGAAGCATGATCCGCTCACGTGAATTCACACGTGACCTAGCTGTTTACATGGAGAACCACCATCTGCGATTGCAGTACACTGGTTCTTGGTCGACACATCCCCAATCGAGGACACCTAAGCGTATCCTCAAATAGTTTGTCTTAGGCTTTTCTTCGGGATGAAGCATTCAAGAATAAAATGAGTTCAAATATAAGACTCGGCTTTAAGGATGGGCCAACTCGGATGTGAGAATTGGGCCGATTCGGAGGTGTGCAGGCTCAATTGATTGGTTGAGAGTTTTCAGTGGTTCATTATTCTTGTCAAGGCCAGATAACAGCGGTTTCCAAATTCCAGCAAAGGGCGGGTTTCGCAGTTGATACGCCCAAATACGGCTGGTTAAACTGTCTGTTATGTGTCAGCAATTCAAGGGTCTAGCAGCCCGGGATTTGCTCTCGACATCATGGAGGCGAATCATTGACGACACCGCGAGCCGCGCTGGGAATTGATTTTCTACAAATCTTCTCGATTGGCTTTTACAAGACCCCCACATCATCAAGCAGTAAGTGAAGTGCTATGACGTTCTGAGTCGTGCGTGCAGATCTTTCCGGCAGTTTTTACCACCTACGTTAGAGGGCCAAGCATCACAGTACGACTTGAGGTTGAAGAGAAACAAACGTACGAGTGGTGCAACACATGTTTGGGAGGTGATATGCCACTTCGACAAGTTCAAAATATGTGTCATAAATACTTCTAGTGATCTGGGGCCGCGAACAAGCGAGGTTGCTATTCAAACCGGGGACACTTTCTTTGTTGGAGATCATGACCCAGTGCTGGGGCCCCATTATTGACGGGGAGTTCGGAAAATGGGCGGCTAAAGGTTACTTCTGGAGGATGGGACGAGTGGAAATGTCTTCAAGTTTCGGTCCAACTCGAGAACCCATGTCAACTACCAAAGAGCTTACATCTTCTTGGCTTCTTTTGCCCACGCTCGTACAAGGGCATCCTGCAGCTAGCTATTCACGGAGCTATGGCTAGTAGCAGCCGTCAGAGCACACTGGTCCCTTGAGGTTGGAACGCATGCACGTGGACGGAATGAGAACCGTGTCTCAATGTCACAACGCAGTGATCACAACGGCCAACCGGCGTAAGTGGGGGTCGGGGAATCTGTCGAGAACAGCGAGCAAATATTTGGTGAAGTGGCTCCGAGTTTTGACTACAAGAGCTTTCTTCGACAAGCTTTCTTCGACAAGCTCAACTGGGACTGCAACGTGAAGCGTCGTTGCTGACTACTGGTATCAAAGCGATCGTTGTGCGTGAAATTCTTTCACCGATGGTTTGATTCAGGGTAATAAAACAAACTTGCGGCTTGAGCCATTGAGCTTATAACTATAAGGGTTAGTTGCGTCTCGTGGCTGAGGTCGCGAAATGAACCAACTCCCCGAAGCTGTCCGGATTCGCCACCTGTTGGTAGGCGTTGAACGTTGTCGGCTTGATCGTACTACCATGGTCCATGCCGAGTATTCGCTTCCTTCGAAGCCATCCACAAGTGGGGTGGTCCTTTTTTATTCATTCCCTGCCATTAATGAACTTCCGACGCGCAAAACCAACCCACGCCTATGAGCTTTGGTGAATTAATCACTCATACCCACGTTTGAATCAGGACGGTTCATGATCCGCAACGGACAAGAGCCGCGAAATAAGAAAAACCCACATGTTCCACCAAGATCCAAAGCGACGAAATCTGCAGATGAATGACAGGGGGCGGGGAGTTGAAGGTTCCAACTACGAATTGGGCGTTTTTGAGGCCTGTATCTGCACAAGACACCAAGACATGTGCCATTCAATACAGCTAGACACTGTATAAATTCACTGTATATTCGGATCATATGCAACTACATATTAAAACGACACATGCCAAATAGGCTGTATTGAGTACTTACCTACCTACCTGGTCATTGCTTATTCGTAGGCTCCTGTCATATGGCGGCTGCTCGAAAAGCCCAAATGCAGGGCAAGGGTTGGTGTAACTCTGGTGGTCGGTCCATGTGGGGGTGAGGGTACACAAGCAGCAGAGAGGGGAAAGTCCATGACGGCTGGAGCACTGGGCTCATGCATGATTGTTAAGCAGTTTAAAAGTCGGAAAGCTTTATAAGCAATCTTTTTTTAGCGTATGGTTATGGTTATTGAGTTATCAAAGAAGACATCAATTGGAAAGTATTCAGAGTAAAGAGTGAAGCAGAGATGAAGTATGTGTAACAAAGAAAGAATACACAAACAAAAATAAAAATCACACTGAAATCAGAATTGCGACATCCAAAGCTGTGACCTTTTATTCGCCGAACCTTTCCTGCTCAATTTCGGCGTCAAAAAAGCTGGGTCGTGGGTCAAGCCTCTGGAAGGGGACACCCACTGTCCATTGAACGCCGTCCAGTAATGAGACTGTGCTCAGCTCACTACCCACGGCCTACCCACTGTCCACCCACGGGGCTCCCACATCACTAAACCCACCTTGTGTAGTGGCTTCGGCGACAATCGGCCTTCCCAAGTAGCATCCACTTTCAGAAAACCGACTTGGTCTGCCCCAGCACCTGCACTGGTCATGGTTTCTTTCTTCCTCCACTTCCTCCCCCGAAAGCATCAGAATAACCTCAGAACACAGTCACTATCAATCAGTTTGGAATACAACAGCCAACGTACAAATATATTATCACGCACCCCAGCTATCGACTTTTGACTCTGCCCGTCATTTTGAGTCGCCAGGGCATCTGCAAATTTATTCACACAAAACCCCGCTTACTTCCGCGGAGCCGCTTTCGGACTCGATACCGAACTCGAAACATCAATCACGACGAAGCATTGCTTCTGTCTTCGTATCGAACCAGCCGAGGGAGGAATCATTGAATTCGACCGAAACCACCAAAATGTCAAACTTTAACGGTCGCCGTGGCCCCAACGTGTCGCAGTATCTGCGCGACCTCAACGCCATCAACCGTCAGGAGAACGCTCACGAGGAGCCTTTCAACATGGAGGAAGACCTAGCTCTCTTCACCAACACCCAGTTCTTCGACTTTGAGACTGGCCAGAACACCGACTATCAGGCTCATCCCACAAAGGTCGATATGGAGGTTTCCCAGAGCACTTCTCCTTCGGATGACATGACACCGGCTCCCTCCGTTGTTGGTGATATCGCTACCAACAACTTTGATTTCATTCAGGGTAAGTTTTACCATCTCGATTTTCTTTTTTACCAGTTTTATCAAGGGTTGTCCAAATCTCTTGATGCCATGGAGTTACGGTGGGTGAGATGAAAAGCGCATCAAGATGGAAATATTGGTTCTGGGTTCGGTTTATCATATACGAAACCATCGCCACGGTTTCTGTCTGAACCTGTGGATGATCCAAGCCTCCTCTTGGTCCCGTTTCATCACCACTACTATACTCACAATCACTCAAGTGATCACAATCCTAGCGGAAGGTCAAAACCCTTGATTTCAATCTTCGGCAGTGAACCGCTTCACTTCCTATTACCTCTGTACCCCCACATCCCGCTGAGAACCCTGCCCTGGCGTGCATGATGCCCTTGTGTCATTGGAGACAAAGTTGTCCCTCGGCGTAGGCCTGCTCAAGTGTGGCTCACCTCGGACATCAAGCTTGATATCAGTGGCGGGCCACACGATGGTGTCTATGGTGCAATATCTCGTGATTTGCCGACACCGATCACGACATCGCTCCACACCCATGCACCTCACTTCCACTTCCCAAGTTGGGAAAGACTCTACCCCAGGCCCCAAGGGCCAATGCAAGTCTATCAACTACTCATCAACTCTCCATGTCTACTATCTTCCTCTCTACCATGGTCATGACTCTTGAATCATCTCGACATCCGCTGACCACGACACGATGGCAGGCGATTTCAGCTTCCCCGACTTTACCAGCACCTATCCGTCTACCCCCTTGAACGGGTTCGCGGATAACGCCCAGAACTTCCCACCTATGCAGCCTAGCGCCCCCACAGCCTACCAGCCTGTGTCCCAGCAGCAGCCTCCTCACTTCGCCCAACCAGCTGCCCCTCAGCCTTCAACCGAGAAGCGCGACTCTGTGAGCTCTGGTGCTGGCCGTGGATCCTTGAACTTTGAGGATGCCTCCCGTCATGCTGCTGAAGAAGACAAGCGAAGACGCAATACTGCCGCCAGTGCCCGTTTCCGCATCAAGAAGAAGCAGCGCGAGCAAGCTCTTGAGAAGTCCGCCAAGGAGATGTCGGACAAGGTCTCTGCCCTCGAGGGCAAGGTCAACCAGCTCGAGATGGAGAACAAGTGGCTCAAGAACCTCCTTGTCGAGAAGAACGAAGGTAACGACGAGATCGTCACTTTGTGGAAGGAGTTTGCGGCATCCAAGGCTTCCAACAAGCAATCCGAGTCAAAAGCCAAGTCCTCTGTCAAGGAGGAGACAAGGTGATTCGCTGTTTGATACAGCGCAACGCTGCGAATTCTGGGGCATGTGTGACGAGATAGCGGCGTTCTTTGGGTTGGTTGCATCTGGTGGAGGCTACGTGGCGTTCAATTCTGATTTTTTCAACAATATCTGGGTACACAAGGAGCATGATGATGATACATGGAGGCTGCCTGTAAAGGCTGGCTGGCACATACAACATAAAACGCGAGGTTATCGTGAGGCGACGTTTGACGACATGACGGATATGTACAGTTGTTTGAAGACAACTGATAGACCAATCCCTATGTTGGCTTACAAGGCATGGGGGAATTTTGTTTTGCTTGCAATGATATCAGCGGGTATACGATATATCGTTTCCGTAACTAGTTTCTTTATATGTTCAACACCTTCTCAACCGAAGAAACTATCTGTTAATCGTAAGGTTATTAACACTTAATCCACATCCGCTATGACCAATTCGTTATTGCCTTGCCCATAACCAAGCCCCATTGATATCCCTGCTAGTCACCGATAACTCTACTTCTGCTCTTCCGCCGCCTTCTTAGCCTTAATGGCATCCAGCCGCTGTTTGTTCCGCCTCCCCAGCAGCTTCAGCGTCTGCTCCTTTTCACCCTTTGTCATGCCCGCCCAGTTGCCAATCCTACCCATGGTCCCGTCCGTGTTGACAACGAGCGGGCCCATGGCGTCGAGACGGACAGATTCGCCCACGCGCAGCGACGTCACGCCATCGCCCTTGTCAGCAGCGGTTTCTTGGCCAGGCTCCGGCAGCGGGAGCGGCACCTTGGCGTCCTTTGCTGGGCTGGACCCTTCCTGCGGCTGCTGATCCTCCTTGGACATGGTGCTGGAGAAGCGATGTGTAGGTGTGTGGTGTAGACGTGCGATGGCAAGGCGAGGGAGCCGCAGCATAATGTGGTTGACTTGTGGTTAATGGCTTCACTCAGCGAGTGTGTTTTATCGTTTAGTCAAAACACAGCAACCCGTACTGTGGCCTGACTTGATAGTAGTTGAGACCGATGATGGTTTATATCGGGAAAGTGAAGGTTCAATACGAGAGTATCGAGATGAGTTATGTTTGGCGGAGACACAGAAAAAAATGGAAGCCCGCCGACAGAAGCTGGCCACTAAGAATCCCTGCGCTTGTTCTAGAACTAGCCGCAATGCTCGCGATATCTGCAATTACCTTAATGAGTCAGAACAGACGGCTACGTATTCGATCTCCTCTGATATTCGTATCACGTATGATTGAACAATGTCTATTACTATGGTTTTGACCAACGCGTTGAAACCTCGGCCTCCATCACCAGCCACACCCCAAGTCACAACCAATGTCTTGAAAGCGTGGGGGACGCACCAATACATCTAGACCAGCTCGTGGATGTGTCAATGCTTCGGCCGTTTTTGCTTGTTTGATTTCCGATCGGGACTTTTGAATGCAGGCTGTGGGTAGATAGATCTACATAGCGGCACATAGCAATGTCGCCATGTCCGGAGCTTCTGATAGGATCGTGGTTCGTGATGAGGGATTCAGGGTCACATCTAACTACGAGCAGGGGCGATGACGAGATGGGGGATCTGACTCTGGGGAGAAATAAGGCGTGATAGATGCATCTGCATAGATTCGGCGGTCTGATCTTGTTTGGATGAACAAAGTAGGGTGTATGGTTGAGAATGGGCATTATCGGGTTAAAGACTATGCATGTATACGTGATTGGGTCTCACTCAAGCTGCACCAATGCCATGCACTCAAAGTTCGACTACTATTCTCTAGTCATGGCAACAACACAGACAACGAGGTCAGACATAAGGTTTGGATAAGGGCATGATTTCATATTTGATGTTTCTGGCGAGAAACGAATACAGAAGAGAATACTATCAGGGTCAAGGATCTAAAATCCTCGTTCACATCCAACGACTTGGAGAGTTGAACCAAATGAATGGCACCAACACTAGTCCTCGTATCCCCCCCCCCCATTCTCAGCTCAACTTGTTTGCTTCATACATCTTCCACACGTAACAGTCGTGACAATACACTCTTTGTCTATAGGATAACTCCTGCGACTAACTCGAAGCCTTTCGGGCAAGAGGCTATGAGGAGCTTAGTTCATCTTACGGTGCCTATGAATTGTTAGTTCTGCAAGTTAATGTGACTTTTTAATAGCTCAATCAACTTACTTCTGTACAACTCTCTCAATGGCGTCCATTCCGTGCTTGAGCACATCAAGGCGAGGTCCGTAGCTGAGACGAACGAAATGATGGCAAGGGCTGTCGAAAAGATCACGACGACGTGAAGGGTTAAGATCGAAGAAGATACCAGGTACCACGATGACCTTTTCCGCAAGACAAGCCTGGAAAAAGTTGAGACCGTCGGAAATGGACTCCGGAAGACCCTCGAGGTTGAGCCAGCTGAGAAACATTCAGTATTTGCCTAAACAATCTTTCGCATGGGTGATGACTTACAGGTAGAAGGTCGAGTCAGGGACATACTTGATGATGAATCCCATCTCACGGAGACGTCGAACAACGAAGTCACGCTTGTCCTGAGAAACAGTTAGTGATTGTGTACCTCATCTTCTTCCAAGTTGTTAGACTTACTCTGAAGTGAGACTGGAGGTGGATCATCTCATTCTTGACGAGGTCGGGCTCAAGCATAGGAATGGCAGCCTCCTGGAAGGGATGGCTGGCACCACCGTCAAGGTAGGAACCACATGAACCAATGCTAAGGTTGTGTTAGCCGTGTGTATTGTTAAGAGACTCACGATGATGTATGATGGTCCGCCAAGTCCACACAAACTCGATACAACGCGGGAAAGCTGAGGGCGTGAGTGTAAAGTCAGACTTACGCATTAATATACTCTAAAAGAATGAAATTAGCACGGTTTCTTCGCTCGTAGAAAGTGTTTGATGTCCTTACCCTTGGGGCCCAGGATCCAGGCAATTCTCCATCCTGGCAGCCGGAAGCGCTTGGTAAGACCATCAATGATAAGAACATCGTCCTCGTCTACGTCGTCGACGTTCTCAGCTGCTGATATCGTGGTACCGTCACAGTTGCTAGTGTAGTTGTATCCTGAGTAAAACTCATCGGAAATCTACCAAAATAGGTCAGAAATGGCCGCAAATCAGGGAGGCTTGAAAATTACGAATGTAGCGCGCTCTCGACAGATATCCTGAATCTCCGCTAATTCTGGATTTTGAATAACGCGTCCTGTAGGATTGCGAGGGTTGGAAGTGAGGATGACTGAAGTTCCACGGGCGATTTCCTCGGCGATCTTGTCGGGATGGATGTGGTAGCCGTCCTCCTCGGACAGGGGAACAGGAATAGCAGCAAACTATAAGATTAGTCAGATAAATCAATTAAAAGCATAAGATATGTACTTGCGTTCTTGAAAAGACTCAGCATCTCGTTGTAGGCCGTGTAATCGGGCAAGAAGAAAGACAGGTACGAATTTCCGAGGACGGCGGCGATACGGATGAGACCAGCGCGACCACCAGGAACGATAGCAACATTCTCCCAGGTGTACTGGCTCTCTTTGCCCTGTCGGTGGTCGTGGTTGTAGAGTTTGGCGACGGCCTCTCTCAGGGGCTTGATACCAGCTGTGGGGCCGTACTCTCGGCCGGCCATGGAAATGTTGATGGTCTCGGGACGAGGGAAACATCCCTCAATGTCGTCCTCAACTTCGGGAGCACCCTGGCCCAGGTTTGCCCATGACTCGGGGTCTTCGAGGTAGCCATACTCGGCGGCTCGCTCTGTGCACCAGATGACACCAGTGGATGATCGGCTAGCGTCAAGACCGGCATGGGGCATGTGACCCTCGTGAGCACTTCGGAATTGACGATGGACCTTTGATTGGAACTCTGTAAAGTTCAATTAGTTTTTATGCTATTGTTGATGTGACGAATGAGTTTTGCTATTGTTGTGGTGGTTGACGATGACGTTGCGGGGCGCCGCAACCAAGCTCCTGTACCTTAGCTCTCTGTAAGGCGGATTTGGAGGGGTTCATGAGGGGCAGATACAGAACGACAGGGATTGTTAGGGGAGAGAGGGGTAAGCCAGTGGCGCCGGGAGTCGCAAGGCGAGGCAAGGCAAGGCGGGACGGTGAGGGGAGGTGAGAAAACGGTGAAGAGAGTGAATGAGGGTTTTGATGATGTCTTTTGGATAGCAAGAGAAGGGCTCGTCGCGCGGGTGCAAGGAGCAGTGCTGAAGCTCAGAGCAATACCTTTACGCAAAAGAGGCATAGAGCTATCATGGGGAGCAAAACCGGGCATTCAAGCCACAAAACTGAGACACAAACGTACCGTTCGTCGAAGGCTCGGTCGTACTGAAACGACGAGCGAAAGGCTTGGGCTCGCCAGTATGGCGGTTGATAGAGAACTTGCGTCCGCTGAAAGACATGATTGCGGTGCAGGGGAGTGAAGAATGAAAAAAGAAGGAGTATCAGATTATGGCCTTGGAGCCAGAAAAAAGATGTCGAATCCTAGTTACGACGATCACCTGGGTTAGGTAATGAGGAGTTGTGATGACGGCTCTAGTGAGGGAGAGAGAGGTTCGGGGGCATGCAAGTCACACTAGTTTGCGACAGTGCGAGATCCGGAGTAGAAAGAAGAAAGAGTCGGTGGGGGGGGAGATATTAATTCTCAGAAAGAAAAAGAGAGAGAGAAAGTGGATGTTGACGATATAAGTGTTAAAAAAATGGAATACCTTGGTCACCGAAAATTCGGGGGTGGGACCTCGATCAGGTATCACGGTACCTTGTGTATGTGTCACAAAGTAAAGAAAGAAGAGAAAATGCCAGTAAAAAGAGGCCATTCAGCGTGAGGAAGCTGTAAACAATGCCTGGTCGGTTGGTCTGTGAGCCCCCCCAGCATTGACCCAAGCTACCCAAGGTGCGTTGCGAGGAGCTGCAATTGGACTGAGCTGAAGATCTTATGCATCATACACCGGAAGACGGCAATGTTGTAGTCTTGATTCGTAGTGTAGTCATTTGGTATGTACATGTAGAATTACCTCAAAACTCTACTCACCGAGTGCTAAACCACAACACGATGTCTCTAGAGTATGCCACTATTCACAGCCAAGACGTTCCCATTCCTTCCCCTTCCTGTTCCTGTTCCATTTCCATTACAGGCAATCCTGGGGTAAATGCCCCCCTTTTATCTCAGCCTGATACGACTTGTCATGCCGTTTTGAAAGTCGAGACGCGTCTCTTACAGGTGCTCATGCAGATGCCAGCAGTGCCAGCTCTATCCAATCAATTTGAGCTTACCCTACTCTTATCAAGCTTTGCCTTTGCTTGATCTTCTTTTTTCTCTCTATTAATGTTGATTAACTCAGTGACGTATTTTATTTTACTTAGCTTAGCTATGCGGGAGCTTGAACTTGGTAGTGGATAAGTCCACCAGCTGTGAACTGATACTTCCATGTTTATTGGTCTCCATCAACAGAAACATCTCTCATTATCCTCACTCATTCTGCCCAATCTCAACCTGACCGGACTCAAATGTCCCGTCCAGGGCCCGCTGCCACTGGCAATGTGACGATCTTAGAGGGTCTCTTCCATGTCGTTACCTAAAACCCCAAACCCTTACCCACAATGTCTCCGACCCCACCAACACGAATCGCTTGGCTACCGGCCCGGCCCCCTAGACCTAGACCTAGACCTAGACCTTGACCTTGGCCTTGGCCTTGACTTTGACCTCCGCCAAAACTCAAACGTCAACATCTTGACCGAGAAAAATGTCCAATATCAGATCAAAAGGGAAGCTCGGTGAGCACCCGAGATTGAATCCCTATAAGCTTACCAGAATCATCCTGAAATGGGCGATTCTCTCATGATACGGTCATGGAAGAAACCCGGTTGGTCCCGATCTCACAGAAATCATGAGACAGACACGTTATCAAGACCTTGAGTGGGACGTTTTGATATGAGGACGTGCCGAGATATCTGTTCTCACCGTGCTCACCTCGCCGTGATACATCCAGATGTGTAGAGGGCATTGTAATGATTCCCGCAATACATACTCAGCTTACGCTTACATGCATTTCACATCCAGAACTGTCACAGGTCTTGCCTATGCCAGCAACAATGTCTTCCGTCTCCTTGGCAAAAGAAAGGTGATCAACGATGCATCACGGAGTACTCTTTAATGCACTCCAGATGTGCTATGTGCTAGTTGCCTTGCTTGTAACTACTGGGAGCCTATCATCAAGGTTGTCAAGCATAGGGGCTATAAAGTTAGTAGTGCCGTTTCGATAACAAAGGTGAAAAGCGATAGAGTGCAATATATAATAAACCCTGAAGATAATCTTTAGGATAAATTAGTCTAAAGCAAGCCAAGTTTTAAAAGTCTAGTCCTAAGTTATAATAAGTTATATAAACATAGTCTAAGATTAGCTAAGAATATAGTCTAAAATTAAAATATTATATCTCATATACAGTGTGCCTGTACCAAGTTTTCTGGGTTCACCGACCCCATTTGTAAAGGCGGGTGCACTGAGCTTGACAGGCAGAGCATTGGGGCTCTTCATTATCGGTATCAGGTGGGGAAGATTTTCTTCTCATGATGTGCTATACAACAGTAGCAATAACAAAGACGAAGTGCATAGGCTCATGGCAATGTCTATAGAGCCCTTTGCTTGCGACCTCCAGGTACAGTTTGCTTCTTTGAGTTACCGCATTGTGGACTGGCGCACTGCTTTGCTTGCATTATAGAGTCAGGACAACCTTGTGCTAATGGCCGGACTCGGCTGAGGCCATCTAGCCCAAATTTAGGTAGTTTCAGTCCTTCTCGTAGCTGAGAATCAAATTTCAATGAAGCCTCGAGTCGTACTATACATGGGGATCTCAGGAGCTCAGGATTCCCGCTGTTAAAGTCGAGGAATGTTATCATGATAGCTTCACAAAACAACGGGATAGATCTTGTCGTGTCCTGAAGTGGGATTCTGCGGAACCAAGGATTTTTCACATCTCCAATACTCGGAAGGTTGGAACGATGTCTTGTTGATTGATGGAAGAGTAGTGTCCTCCTTCCGAGTTTGAACCATAGATGCGGCCTTATGGTCGGCAAAGCGATGGTTGCCACCTTACTTCGAAATGCGGATAGCGACATCCATATATACCAAGCAATGACAAGTTTATGCGGGACAGGAGGGAGGTCAAGGGTCTCCGTGAGCTTGAGATTCGGATTACTCAGGACCTTCTACGACATCTGGGCTCATTTTTGATAGCAATGCAATGACCTAAATTGCCTTGTCATCTCTCTCGATCCTTAACAATCCGAACCATTCGGCTGTGACTTCATGGCCGAAGTAACATAGCCGCCTGATAATCTCCGTGACGAGAACGTGGAAGCGAAGAAGGGCAAGGTCATCCTGTGCACATGATAGTGGGAATTGATACCGCCAACGAAGATCTCTGCAGTTGGAAATGTCTTCCTTTCCTTTTTACGGAAGTCGCTCGGAATCTTCCTAGCTACCGACTTCTTGCGTCCTGGTCGACAGCGTTCCTCGTCCTCGGACTCAACGTCGTTGTTGAGAATCCTGTCTAAGATGCGATCTCACGATTGGCAGCTAACTCCTGCACCGCCATCGAACTCAGAAATGCAGGACTGGTGGAAATAGCAGGAGGGTTGAGGACCAAGTCGGCGATGGCTCGCCAAGCAGATGCACACTCATCAAAGGAACGAATAGCACGCTAGAGCTGGTCTTCATCGAAGTGACCGTTAACGGCCTCAGTCACGTACGCGTCGACGGTGTTCTAGTACACTTGCGCAGCCCCAAGGAGCTCAGCAGGAATCTAGAAGGCAATTAGTAACGACTCAGCGATGGCTCGGCGCAAGAAACATACTGCACTACACTTCTTACTAGCATTAGAGCATATAACACAGGTGTGGGTGACATCGAATTTCGCAGAGAGGCAGAACGCCTCAGAACCCCGGTGACACTGCTACACACAGAAAAACCAGGGAATCGCCGACGGGTCGGAGAAGCCAGCAAAGCCAATGTTGGGACAGGCTCGACGGGGATGAGCTTTTCTTCATCATATCCACCGTCTTCCTTTTCCCACACTTATAAATCCTCATCCTCGTCTTCCTTTTCATGGTTATATTTATAATCTTCGTCACTGATCGAGGGAGTTTCGTCATAGTCAGCTTACTTCAAAAGCTCAATGAAGCGTGAAAAAGAAATAGCGGCAAGAGACAGCATCTCGGAACTACATCTAAGCGTATGGGCCTCTACTATGCCGTTGCACCACATTGGGTGGACATGGGGTTTGGAAGCCTGTTAGCCTGTGGCGGTGATGGCGCCTTGCTTGTTGATATAGCCCCCTGGGATCTATGTTAGTGAAGTACTGACAGATGAAGTGACGGATTTCTCACATGTGAATTAAATCTTCCAGATCACGCAAGAAAACCTCGGGATGAGGGGGATCGATGAAGTTGAACTCGGCGATATTGTTGAAGCCCACGCCCTTCAATTGCAGAATCTTGTCCGAGATATCACTCTCGAGGATCTCGGGCTGTGTCGAGGGCCGCATCTCTTCTGCGAAGCACTTATGGGTGTATAAGCAGAAGCATATGCCCGGCTTCATGCGGCCTGCACGACTAGCCCGTTGGCCCGCAGCAGCTTGCGAGATTGGTCCTGTGAGTAGGGTCTCGAGGCCTATGCTAAGGTTATATCTAGCATGCTTCGTCTTGCCAAGGTCTATTCAATCTGCTTAGTCACAGCAATGTACATGATCCTCAAGAGTTGATACACACCGACTGCATATACTATCCCATCTATAGTGATACTGGCCTCTGCAATGTTGGTGGCACACACGCACTTGTGTCGTGGGCTAGAGGCGAATATCGCGCTCTTCTGGCCATCGAACATCTGGTGGTATAGCCCCAAAACGTCCAAGTCTAGGATCTGTTTGGGGAGCAAGACTGCAAGCGTGTTCAGCTTCGTCGACAGACTGGGGAGAAAATAAGAATAACCCCACCCTTGGTGGTTCTGTGGATGCTTAGAACCTGTATCAAGGCCAGATTGAAGGGGGAAGAGTGGCCTCTTTCAAGTGCCGGCTCAGCGAAAAATGTGCCGCTGTTGCCGAAGTAGTCGACAAACTTCTTGACGTCCAGAGTCGCTGACATGATGACGGCCTTAGAATCCGGTCGCCGGGATATGGCCAACTTGAGTAAAGCCAGCAGAACACCCGTAGCCAGTGTTCGCTCATGTGCCTCGCCTCGCCCACCATGATGCAGGACTGTTCCAAAGTTAGTATTTCTATTTGAACAAGACATCTCTAGAGAAAAAACATACATATGGATCGAATGCTGGGAGTCGTTTGGCGAGTTCCACCGACGCCCCGTCGATTATATAGACAAGACGGGTCATTCGAAGATCTGCTTTTGGTGTCAAATCTCACAACGTAGCCGACCTCCTGACCAATTTTTACATCCATCTCCTCGGCGATACGCGTAGCCATGGCAGCTGTTGTCTGGTGTTGTTCAAGGTTCTCCATAGTTCATATTGTATGCAGTCGCTATGGTGGTGGTGGAGACCACATCAATCGAACATTGGTTGAAGATCTCAAAGTAAGGGATAGTGATGATGCTGGCATAGAGAAGCTCGGCAGGGGCCCACACTTTCGTGAAGAGAATGCCCTCGAGAAGTAAAGGAGCAGTAGGTGTATATTATACATAAAAACGAATCATTTTCCGTAGGTACAACGTGCAATCGGGTGGAAGGATGGTCATGAGCCGAGCCGTCCTCCTCCTGAATCCCTTGCACTGTTTGGCAGTGATGTGCTTTCACCCTTGCTCGCGTTGATAAGACGTTTTAAGGCACAGCGTAGGACATATAGAGGTTGCTCTCCTATGAACAACATGTCTTGTGCCGAAGGTCAGCTGCACATGATAGCCCTTTGCCTAAGGGGCAGCTCTTGGCCATGCCCAACGTCATCTACCTAATGATGAATGCAAGGAAAGCAGTGCTAAAAGATATCCTCTCGGGGCTTGTTCTACTCATCTTCACAGTATCCGTCAATAACGGAACTGAAATCCATAAATATATATAAAGCTGAGGCGGGTCTCTTCCATCTGGAACCAAAGACATTGACATGGATGACAACTAAGTGATCTTGGGGGGCTCTCAGACTTGGCCGATGATTATTGAGAACAAGTTGGGGCAGGCCTCTCAATGTATAGACGCCTCTCCTCTGTTTGCGATTTGACTGCTACTCTGATTGCTCACGCAACCTTTATTTATCTCTATCCTCCCGATCCCCAAACATACACATCAACGGCAGGCATAATTTAACAAGCATGGATATCGGGTCAACAAAGCTGCAGACCAAACTGTGGCAAACAGGTACCAAAATATTTGATGGTTGAGCTAGGGGTTTAAATGAAGATTAGCTCAAGAACGTCAATTTTTATACTGAAGCTGTCTAAGATTTTATGTCATCTGGTTTGAAGTTGTCATCTTTTATGGTGCTCTGAGGCATATATCTAGGAGTCAGCATCCATTGAATGGCGGTAACACACCCCAGCAATCTATACAGGCCAAACTTGAAAACGCATAGTGCATTTAAATATCATTTCTTATTTGTCGTTTCCCATAACTAAATATATGCCTGAACCCAACGCTCCCAATTTGTTACACACAAAAACAATTGTCTACCATTTTCAACGCCACTGAAATCAACGAGAATAAAAACACCGCCTAACCCCTCATTGACTTTCCAATCTCACTCTCCCAGCCATCAGCTCTCTCAAAGCCGTTGGAGTGGGTTTGGTAGTCAAACAGAGCCTTGGCAACCTCCTCCTTGGAGGTGAGAACGAAAGGACCGTATTGCATGACGGGCTGGTCGAGGGGAGTACCAGCGATGAGTGCTAATCACAGTTAGTTTTCGGTATTTCATCAGGGGAGGAGTATTGCACATACCTAGTCGCGCGGATTTGGACGCACCAGCGTCAACCTCAAAGTGCACAACATCTCCCTCGGGCTCAAAGACAATGTTGTGGTACTGGCCAACAACGCGTCGCTGGTCATCCTTGCCGACGATGACATCGCCCTCAAGGGTGTAGGCAAAGGCGTTCCAGTTTGGTGGTAGAGGCTGGGAGATCTTGCCGCCGGGACGGATCTCAATGTCGAGGAACCAGACGGGCGTGTAGGCGAGATCCTTGACAGAGTCGATGCCGTGGCTCTGGCCGGAAATGACCTTGACGGTGACCTTGTCATCGTCGATCTTGGCAATGGGGATCTCGGAACCGTGGAGATCACGGTAGCGAGGTTCACATGCCTTGAGCTCCTTGGGGAGGTCGACCCAGAGTTGAAGGCCAACGTTTGCACTGCCGTCTGCGTTCTGCTGGGGCATTTCAGCGTGCATGATACCTAGCGGGTGTGAGTACATGTCGTTATGTTGTAATCAAGGGCGCATACCTTTTCCAGCAGTCATGAACTGAAGATCTCCAGCGGAGAGAGTACCCCGGTTTCCAGCAAAATCCTCATGGTCCATACCACCCTCAAGGAGGTAAGTGATGGTTTCTTGGCCACGGTGAGGGTGATCAGGGAAACCAGCGCCAGGCTTTACAGAAAAATGGTCAAGCATGAGGAAAGGAGAAAAGTTGCGCAGCTGAGGAGTGCCAATTGAGCGACGAACACGAGCACCCGCGCCCTCGGATTGCTCAACGGCAAGGAAGACCTTGCGAATAGATCGAGAGACAGACATTTCGGTAGCGTAGAGGTGGTGGTCTTGTGTGTTAATTTTGGGGCTGTATGAAAGCGTGAGATTCTTGAACAACTCAAGGGTAGACGTGGCTGTGTCCTTGATACGATGTTGGAACAATGCAATAGCTGCTAGAGCGATGAATGCTGGGATGAAGATGGATCGAAAGAGGCCCATGACCAGGGAAGACGGTTGAGGATGGGGATTTATATACTACGAGATTAATGGGAGAAGATGGGTTTCCAAGCACGACAAATACAGACGCAGGGTCCTACGAGTAGAAATAGCTGGAATTAGCCATTGATCGAGCATGTGGAGGTTGGACATGTTTAGTCAATGTTACATCAGCAGCTAAAAAGCCTAAACTCTGGTGGTTTAGGAATGGTTTGCTAAGGCTGACCAAAGCGAGTCTATATTAATAAGTGGGACCGATGACAAAGGTTGTATCCGCATCATTATCCGTATTTCCGGTAGTCATACAGTATAATCCCCATGTCGAGTTGATTCTATCCGTAAAGAACTATATAATCATGTTCTTAATCTTCATCAAGCATATCCAATACCTGTACCTCGATAGGTTTCACCGTAATCTATTTCACCCAAGGGCAGTCCTCCATCATGTATCGAATAACATAAGGCTCATACATGGGCTTTCGACCTTTCTTGGGAGGGGGTTCTCCAAGACGCGAAGTTGTTATACCTCATGGTTAATTCTTTCTGGTCTTCGTCAAAGACCGAGTCTGAGCATTTGTAGATGTTGCATAATATGAATTAGATCGCACTGGCAGAGTGATATGCCTGTTCCATGGTTGTCGGCCATACATCTCCTCGTTGATATCGATTCAACCAAATAGGGTGTTTTCGGTAGTCATTCAAACATTCTTCGTTCATGAGAGACACGTTCGAAGGCTTTGCACATTCTTACAGCTTGTAGACATGAACTCCATGGGATGTTACTGTCGTTGATGGTCAAGGCCAGATCCTCATCTACCGCCGGAGACATAGTTTGTACGCCATTGTGTTGAGTATCAGGAAAGTCATTATCTCTGGTGCCGTTGTGTTTATCATTGTCCTTGTTATTATATTCGATCTCGTTCATGCTCTTGGCCACAGTCATGGTTCTTTTATTGTGACGGTTCCTGATAGTGGGGTCCGATTGCCTCTGGTAGTGACGGGGTTTGAGAGTGACTGTATATAAGGTTAGTTTGAGCATTCAACGACAACCTTTATCGTCGCAAACACTAAGATGTCCTGGAGTCGGATTGTCGTCGATTTTTTATAGTAACTGATGTTGAGATACGTGATGCTTTGAGATGGAGATTAGTGTGAAACACGAAGTCTGAGCCATGTAAACTCGGCCCAGAACACACAGCAAGTGCTCGAACTGTTGTAGCGTCAAAGAACATTGTTGTTTCCTAGTAATGAATCGAGTTTTCTATGGTGCAGGTGCGATGACCAACTGCCTCTCCGGTGCCATTTTAAGAGTCTACCAAGTAAGAGAGGCAAACACAGCTCTCTTGAAGAACAAAAACATGAGGCACTGTCTCTTTGAGCGAACAACACTCTTGTCTTGGAACCATTGCCCTAAGTCAGTGATATCGACAGCTATTCAAACCATCAGGTCCTGAGTACTCAGCTTAGACAGCTTCATACCATGATTTTAAATATGATCAAACACCAGAAAGGTTCCTTCTATATTTACAACATCACTATGGCAGGTTGTCGTACTTCTCACGTCTACATATTCACTCCCTCCCTCATTATATGGATCAAGATTCGATGAATTTTCTAGTCTTAAGATTGCCTTATCGTGATATACTAAAAGAGCCGCATGTTCAGTTCAACACGTACCTCGAATTGGAGCTACTTATACATTAGGAAACTACAACGAAATCCTCCAAACTCCATGCAATATGCTGTCCCTGATCAATATCGAAACCAACGCTATCTGCACAAAAGTCTAAAGCTCCTCACTTCCAAAATCATCATCATCAACATATCCCATGTCATGAAACAGTCGCAATGTCTTTGAAACCTGAGGCTCGCAGAGCAATACTCCGTGTTCCTTCAGGTATTGGGTAACTTCCTGGTATACAATCTCAGAGCCGATCTTTGGAGTGGACAGTTCAATCTCCATCAAGTGCAAGTCGCCAGCAACCACGTCGTCCAACTTCGCTTTGTGTCCCAAAATCTTGAGCTTCCACTTGCCATCAGGGTAAGGTCCATACGACACGAGACCGTCCCAGTCAATGTCGTCGTACTTTTCTGCAAAGCGAACCTGATCGGCGCTCCAGAGCTGCTCCGTCTTTTCACTCAAAGGGTATCGTGCTCCACAAGTGTACGGGACATTATCTCCATATCGATCCCAAACACAATCTGCACGAGGGGGCGTGCGGTCTGGCTTCTCGTCGAAACGAACCTTGATGACAGAGAATGGTTTCCCTTTGTTGGTCTTTGTACGGAACATGACACCCTGTTGCGCGTGTGTTGGGGGCATTGTATCAAAATAAGTAATGGGGTTTCGCTTGTAAGGTGCGCGAACCTCTTCGCCCAGTTTTGCCAGTACGGCTTCTCCATCCTGATCACACAGCGACCATTGAAGATGGATTTCTTCGTCGCTATTTCGGCCAAAAGATGGATTCGCAAAAAGCGCGATGGAGATCAGGCTGCAGAGCTTCATGCTGATGGGGTCTCGACAACAAAATGCCCAAAGGTAACCCAAAATCAACAGCTCAGAGATAATACTAAAAGAGAAATAAAAATGAAGACATGTCAAGAAGAGAAGTTGCACCGATTTATATCACTTGATATCACAAAGTATCGAATAGTATTGTTTGGTGACGCATGTATCACCCTGGCGGTCGGATGACAAGACGGCAGCCACTTGTAGATCAAAGTGATCGACTGTGCATGCATCAATAGATCCCTTATTTCCGCACATGACAGTATTGAAGCCATACGCAGACTGCCGGCTAAAAAGATACACAACCAATTAGGCTTTGGATTGAGAAGGCTGCATTCAATGCGCATAGCGCACGTCCTCTTGGCCGTTGTCTAGTCTTGGTAGTAAGAGCTAAAGAGAGACACGGGAAGATCTCAATAAAATTGCTGTGGGAAACTCCGTCTGAATTTCGTCATACCTGAGTGCGAATTAGCAAAACTTTTCATATGCTGTATGTGACCTTGATGGTAGACATGATATGATTCCGTTCTCTCAAATATTCAAATAACATTGTTACATCACCCTTTACAAGCGTAAAAAACACACACTGTGATGAGTAGGTTTCGAAAGATGAAAGCAACTGCAATAATCCGCATAATTTCATATGCATATGAATGAGGCGTGGCGAGTCTTGCACCGATGCAGCGAACTGACATTGAAGTGAGCCGTCAACAGAGCCGAGTGTTTGCATGTGCCTTACCCTATATCAGTCGCAGTGTCGATGAGAGTAACCCACGCAAGCGGATCTCCCGCGCGCGAGCTTACCGAAAGAACAACTTATGTAGGGCTGGGCATTAGCCTGGCATCGGATGCAAGGTGAAATCAGGCCCACATCAACCGACAGAAATCGTGCTGGGATCGAGCTGCTACGATCGCCATAGATAGGGATAGTGAGTGTTTATCGATAAACCTTGTAATTTGGACATGTGATATTGAGGGACCAGTATCGGCCGCTGAGGCTCAACATGCCGCGCGCCAAAATGCAGAGTACCGGGATATTGCAGCGCATAGGCATCCCGCCATGATCACGATATGCCGAAGTGACGCGGCGTAAGAATGGTGAGGCAGAGGGAAATCCCAGTGCGGACAAATGAATCAGACGTGGTATGGCAAGGTACCACGAAAATTGTATGCTGTGTATTGTCCACGATTACCACCGAAGGCTCCGCGCATCGTGGGGGACAGGAATGCTGGCGGAGTGCCGTGTCACTTGGAAGATCGTGAGATTTTGTATTATTGGTGTTGCTGAGTATGCGTGATGGTGGTTGAATATAACCAGCCGATCAGGGTTGCACGTCTCGCTTGCTTGATAAACTTTGAAGGGGGGGCTCGTGTCTAATCGTTTGGGGAATTCACTGACCAAAACCTGGGACGATATTTCGACATGTGAAAGTGGCTCAGTGGCAGGGAAATAAGTGCATGCCGCAAAGCAGGGGTTGGCTCAGGCGACTTGCAAGGGACCCTGAAGAGTCTTGATTGATCGGTCGATAAGGCAATAGAGCGATCCCGTTAACGTGATGCGGCAAAGGGAAAAAGGTCAAAAGAGGAATCGAGTTCGTGGCCATGGGTCGGAGCCGCTTTTCTGGAAGCGACATCGAATTTTGATGCTTGGCTTCCGAGGCCAGATACCAAGCTCGTGTCTGATATCCAATTTTACCGCGGCAGCAGCTGGAACGAATGTTGCCAAGTCGGACAGCAGGATCGTTGGTCTCTTATCAATACTTTGGGTCCATCCAAGCATCAAAGGAACGCTTCACGCTCGGTTGTCACACAACATAATAGTGACAAAAGTGCCTCTTGTTTGCGTATTGCCAATCTGTCACCAAGTAGGTTTAGTGGTAGTCGGTAATTGTCTGGCTGAAACTGAACGAGGCAACCGAAGGGAGAGGAATTGGCTGCTGTAGCTGATAAGACTTCAATAATTGGAGATAAGCAGCCATACTATAGACGGCTGCTGACCGAACGGTTGCAGGTGCATGCGAGGAGACACGGACTTGGGAAGGTGCCGTGTTGAGATGCATCATGACGAAAGTTTGAATACGCATTGCATGGCTTGCGTGGTCTCCTTTGAGATCAGTCATTGTGATTTCAGAGGAGATGATGGTTCGTCTTGGTGTGTTTTCCGAGCCCAGCCCAATGATGAAGGATGAAGCTGATAAGCCAGGACTAAATAGTGGAGATATCAGAGTACCCCGAATTGACGCATCTCTTGTGTACATGAATTGTCTCGGGATACCCAAACCGAATGCAGGATTTTGGTGTTGATGCGCTTTCATCTCCAATCACTGCCAAGTGTACGTGGCGTCACTATCCATTTGCATGAGGCTATGAACTGGATAGCATGTAGAGCAAAAAAATTGTCAAGGTCTTTTGTTGAGAAGCGTGAAATGAGTTTGGTCATGGACTCATCACTCATTTGGAGAAGGGGAAACGTTATTGAGAGTGGAAAGTGGAAAGTGGGGAGTGGGAGTGGGGGAGGGGGAGGAAGGAAAGAGGAACCACTTTCACATGCCAAAGGAACACAAGTCAAGGAACCAATTGAAGAGCTTCCCAGTCCCGTCTTTGATCGAGACAACTGAAACGAAGGGATCGAATGAGCATGGGTATGATTATGACTGGAGGGCATGTGGCTGACTCGTTTACTGAGTGACTCTACTGTAAGGTACTGATGGAAGAATCATGTGAAGAGACATAGAGTATCAATCAAGGCACGGCTGAGATGTCATTTACTACGTAGTAGAAGCCCCAAATCATCACCGGAAAAGCAAACCTCTCCAGGTTAAATCAAAGAGAGACAAACTCACCAGAAACAGATGATTCAAGATACAAGAGCGCAGTCGCAATAGGGTACTTATCGATTAAAGCTACGTCAGGTACCCACTCAGCCCAAAATAGCTCTAGAGATACCTGGTCTAGTACAAGCACATGTCTAGCACATGTCAATCCCAACACTAAAGCGAAGCAAACCAAACCAAACCAAAGCAGAGAGCAATCCGCTCGCGATGGCGAAAAAAAAGTTGCTTCAATTGGGTCTCGACGCTGTTGGTAAAGGTGGGTTACCTTCGGAATTCTCTTGTTTCTGCTTCTGGCCCCCTACCTATCACCGCATCTTTTAAGTACCCGATAGACCCTTTTCCCTTTCCCTCTCTACTCCCCTTCCTCTTCTCTTAGTTCCTTGATCAGTACCTAAACACCAAACTTGTAAGTACTACCCGTGTCGACTTCCATCTCCTGTGGCGTCCCACCAACATCTTTTCACCTACAACTCCGCCTGGGCTGCTTCCCTCTTCTTATCACGCGATTTCTTCTTCGCCTCTGCAGGTCCCTCTTCAATTGCTACCATCCTGCTTTCCCTCCTCTCATCCTACTTCTTCCACCTTACACCACCTTACCTAAAGCTTGCCTCTTAAACAACGGTACCTAACTCAAACTCCAAGCTTATCTATCACTCGTCATCCGACCGTCATCTCAGCTTTGACACCTTATCAACCGACCGATTAACTTCTCGGACCTTATCATCGACAATTCTCACTTACACCAATTCATCTCAATCAATCCTCAATAATCACCATGTCTCATCAAGTCAACGGCGACGTCAGCACTGCTGAGTACTCTGCTTTCTTTCAGGTATTTATATTTATCCCTTTTTCACTTTTGCGCAAACCAAACTGACTCTCCGGTAGCATCTCCTCAACTACCCTGTTATCAGTGACGGTGTCCATACCTTCAAGTCCAACGAACTCGGCCAGCGCTCCATCAAATTCACCGACGCCGCTTACCAGACATTTGCTGCTCCCGTTGTTCCCTACTTCTCCAGGCCCTACCAGTATGTCTCGCCCTACGTCCAGAAGGTCGACTCCCTGGGCGACAAGACCCTCGACCGTATCGACGAGAAGTTCCCTGCCGTCAAGAAGCCCACCGATGAGCTTTACCAAGACACCCGCGCTCTCCTTCTATTGCCTATTCAGAAGGGCCTTGAGGGCAAGGACCACGTTTTCAACGTCTACAACTCTGAAATCAAGAAGGTCGAGCAAGGCGGTCTCGTCGCCCATGGAAAGGCTGCCGTTACCACTGTCCTCGTCGTTAGCAACGAGACTCTTTCTTGGTTGAGCTCTTTCCTGCACCAGAAGAAGGGAGAAGCTGCTACCGCTGTGAATGAGAAGATCAACCAGTAAACACCTTGCCTTTACGACTATGGCGGCATGAACTTGGATGGCCAAGTTCGGCTGAATCACTTTTATACCCTTCCCGTTTTTCATTTTCTTTGAGAATTGTTTCAAACATGGTATTTCTTCCCGTACCTCTCTTCTCTTTCCGGTGCTTGGGAATTTCAAAGTCATGCGCGCCAAGCCGACATTTCCCAGCCTTCAACTCTTCAACTCACGGGATGTCTTACGTGCTCTGGCTCAAATTTCCCACACGATCTCGAGTCAATTCATGACCTATGACGCCGAGCATTCAGGGCCGAGTTTGATTGTATGCACCCATCTATGCTGCACCCTCTCTGCGCAAATGGACACTCTGGCTCTTCCTTCTGTTGTACTGCGTGTTCTTGTGAGTTGTTCGATGATGCAGAGTGCCAGGTTCTGGTATAGGACATGTAACTACCAAGCGGGTGTATAGCCTCAAGATCTACATGCGAGAGGCATACCTATGGCAGGAGTTGTAATTATCAGAGATGTGTAACTTGAGACTTAAAACGAGCTAATAGATCATTTTGTATTCTTATATTGTAATTGTGCAAATCTGGCTCAGTAAAATTGAGGTTTTCGGTCATCTTCTCAGATTTGAAGTTAGATCCAAACTACTAGTTGAGCAAACGACTCCAGATGACCACATCAAAGGCCGACTCTAAACACCATTGAAGAGCATATAGACTTTGGACTTGACTATTCACCTGTCCAGTCGCCATACCCAGTAACCAGTAGCTTTAATAAAGCCATTAGCTCCTCGTGAACATGTCACAGGTAATGTAAGGTTTATGCTGACGATTGATTAACTCGTATGTTTTGTCTATTCTTTCACCTGATGATCAGTTATTACACCATAGTTCATCAATTAGCATTATCTTAACACCACCTACTCATGTGATGACAAACACGCTGCATAGACTTGAAAGCGATATTAGGGGAAGTGAGTCTTTCTCCTAATCATTGACCTTTGACCCTAAGCTCCATAATGTTGTCACCGTCAATTGCAAGTTAAATTATGTTGAGGCTTTCAAGAACTCACTAAAGACATTAACTGATTTTAATCACTCTCGGGTAATAGGAAGCTACCACAGCAGGTCCTTGATCTTTACTAAGCGCATAGTTCGACGTTTTACTACGTTGGCTTTGACGACTCATGGGTATTGGGTGTAGACTGCGTGGACTCAAGATGTCAGTATCCAACGTCCAAGATGGGGGTTTAAGATTCTTACAATTAGGCAGCAGGTGACGGCCTGGGTTTCAAGGGCGCATGAGCAACTGTTTATATGCTGTTCGCAGCATGTCTCGAATGACGAAGAAGTTAATTGTAAAAAATTATGTTATGTTCACATATTCTAGTATGTAACATGAAGCCACGAAGCAATTAGGTATGTAGTATCTCATAGTCACCTCAGTTATGTGTAGGATTAGGATGATGGCTAAGACTATAGCTGAAGAATGCAAGGTCTATATAACCTCGATAAGAGTGTCATGAGGTGTGCTGGATGACGAATTGAGTGCCCACTGTCATGTGTCAGATCGTAGCATCTGGCGAGGAAGGAGGTTTATAATTGCTTCAACGTGAGTAGCAGCGACCTGGCCATGTTGGGCTTTGAACTTGATAAGTAAGAAGTACAGGAGGTGAGATTTAGAATCGTACATGCCACCAGACTAATTATCATTGCGTGATCGAAAGCCCATCAAGTGCCAATGTTTTTTCCAAGGAATACCCTTGGCTAGGCCAGTATCTTCGTTGGTTGAACCTCTCTTCCTCATCTAGACTTTATCACAGCAGTATAATATAATAGTGTTCATGAGTCTCGCAAGAATCCCGTTGATTAAATTCGTCACCTACTATAGACCAGATCTCAATGGTTGAGTTGAATGCACATGATATATAGTTGTTAGGTGTACAGTTTAGTTTCGTTGTCGTATGCACACATGATGAGGCACCACGATAATACTCTAGAAATTTGGATGAAATCTAGTATGTATTGCCCCAATTATTCGCTCTGATGAAGATCTCGTTTGTCTCCAGGTATTGCTCTTTGTTCATTGTCTTGACATTGGTTCACGATGCCGATACGCCGCCGTTTGAATTTGTATTGTAAGCCCTCGGATTCAGTTGAAAGAAAAATCAAGACGTTTCGAAACGGTTTATCCCAGAGTCGACTCTTTTAACCTTATAGAAAAGTGTACTCTACCAGATGCCTTCAAAGCAGACTGTGTCGACACGCAACGTTAACGCTCACATCTTTGTTTCCTTGGCTGAAGATCATTGTATCCAAGATTACGCAGATTAAACACTTCACCTAAACTCCTGCATATTATGGCAGGTCACCCCTGCCAGTACTGTTTGGATGGAAACATAGCAGAAAGAGTTGAGACCTTCGAGACCCCTGGAGATGTCTCCCACCAGGACAAGATCTTGATCCTAAACAGACTATCAAGCACAAAAAGGCCAAACAGTCTGAAGAAGCTCAAGTTAAGACTGACCGATCAAAAGACTCAAGTAGTTGACAGTTGTGTTATGTCCGACCCAGTATCTTCCACCTCTGCCAAGCAGAGCTGCGATCAGTTTGTTGTTTACCCCGGTGAGATACAGATGTTTAGCCAATAAAGGTTATAAGGTTACGCTCCTATCAACAGCTTGTTTTGCGAATAAGATGGCACATCGACAAATTGTCTGCGGAAAGCATATCGCCATATTCTGGATCAACACTTAAGCGAAGTGTTCTCATACAGCAACCGCGGATTCTGGATCATTTCGGGGGGGCATGGGACAGGGTGTCTCCTGGGATATGCCTCCGCAGGATACACTCATTCTTCCTCCTGATATCAGACAAAATATCCAGTATCAGTCTAGTCACTCGAGTGCTTTACACGGGTGGTGTCAGAATTGCATCAAGTAGAATCACGGAGATTATGGACCGGATATGACTGACATCTCAAATTATGTCTCACTGCATCCTGTTCCTAAATCAGCTGCACAGTGATATTGGAGTTTCACTATAGAAGGATGCCGCATTCTGTTCGGGAATAGTAGATTACTTGGCATACCAGTGGATGGCATGATCAACTACAGAGTACATCATTGGACTTGGAATGAATGAGACAGACAACGGACTCTTCCGTGTGTGAAGTGGAGTTTTACCGGAGGATTACAGGCATGTCTGATAGATTCATCTTTGATGCGTGTAAGTGCGGAGTCAAGAGACATGATAATTATTCCCGCCATTACAAGCGCGCAATACAGCTTACCCTGAACCACCATTCCAATGAAGAAACATTCTTTGACACCTGTCAAAATAAGACAAAACAAGATTAATCTTATCGAGTTCGGAAACATCGGAACTCAAGTGAACACAGTAAAGTGCCTAGCTGACGCCAAAACATACGACGTAGATGTCCATCGTGATGTGACTACAAGGCACAGAAGAGGCGCAGAACAGGTGCATCGCATGAAGATTGCCTGATTCAGTTTGTTTACCAGCACGTATCCGAGCAGCCAGGGCACAGTGTTTATACTCGAAGAGATGGACAAATAATGAATAAAACTTTGCCATATAAGAGACCGAACAATTAGTTAAAATGGGACTTTGGGTCCAATAAGCATATCCACTGGAGCAAAGATAGATGGCAAAATTACTATAGCATGATGAAATAGGAGACCAGGGCTGTTGAAAAATTCGAAGCATCGAGTTTTCTAATCTGGTACCGAAAGGAGGATCGACAAGTAGAACGCCCTAGCGAGAGTCAGTCAGTCCGAGCATACTAAGAAATCATCTACTGCGAATGTGTCTCGGTAATTTTGTAGTTTGACAGGTCAAGGCAGAGACAAATTGACATAGGATAAAATTCTTGAAGATTAGTCAACGTCAGCACGAGTAAAGAAAAAGAAAAAAGCAAAATACAGAAATAGTTACTTATTTGGCTGATAAGAAGACAGTGAGTGGTTTTAATAAACGCGGATCAATCAGGGGACGGGATAAAGCAGGGGCCAGGATAAAGAGCCTGCTGATGTCAATTAGGTTTAGATCAGGACCTCGCGTAGGTCATGTTGCATTGCATAACATTTTCTGGGAGGTTTTGAACATGGGGCAGCTTATACGAGATGACTGATGACCAGTCTCATCAACGAGTCGATTGCGACAGCTGAGTCTGAGATTTTTTGCTAGTTGAGGCGCCTATGGTGAAACGAGGATATCATCAGCCGGAAGGAAGAGACTCAAGAGAGATCGACAGCTTTAGAGCGAATAGATATTCATTTGATGGCGACAAGACAATGCAATTTGTGTCAAAAGAAGTAGATAAGCAAGGCTGCAGACCCGGCATCATCTACAACTTGAAACGCCCGGCGAATCTGTAGCGTGATGGAGGAGGCAACTCCACTGAGGAGGAGAAAAGAGTGGGTGAAAGCCCGGTAGTTTGGTAGTACCTGTTAGTGAGTATTACTACAATTACCTGTCCGGCTGCGGTAATTAGCAGTTACATTGTACCAGTACTTGATCAAGCCTCGTAGGAAGTGTTTTCGTCGTTGCATAAACATATATGTGATCTCTATGCATATGGTGTGCCAAGGGAATATGAATAGTTCCTGCTAATTATTATTCTTCACATCACCTCTCAGCTTGAGTTTACTCCACGCAGCAGGGGTCGTGCAGGGCCTCAATGTCTATCGCCACGAACTGGTGGCGTTTACTTGCAGACCAACCGTTATGCATACAACCTCAGCTATTGGTAAGGTTATTTGCCTCAAGCATGAAGATCAAGATCAAAGCCAAGGTCGAGAGCCACTGATGTCGTCAATTCCCAATGCATTGTGGTCTCCTATCTTTTGTCTGAGCGTTGAGGTTTCACTGACGGACATTCGAAGATCCGACGCGACTCCACCAAGAATGAGGACCCTGGTGATGGACAACAATCCTTTCTATTTGAAACATATATGCAGCATTTCATGACCTCACCTCGTTGCCTGTTGCAGCTCCCAAGATTCAACAAAAGACATCACATGGATTCTTTTGACTCTCCTTTTTCTCATCCAGGAACACCGTCATTAGTAAAATGGTGGAGATGGACGTTGCACCGATGGATGCTTACACATAGAGTGCATGCATCATCAGGTCAACCGTACAGAAGCGAGCAGCAGGGTATGCACATGCACACATACCGGCGCCTTGGCGCAAAGCTGAACTGAAAACGTCGGCACAACGCTCTACCCGCGTATAGACTATATGCAGTCTGGTATATATCCATTTGTTTCCTTAACAACTTCAAGTATCGAGCAAACGGCTTACCTGATGATGCCAAAGGCCGCATAGCCTTCCTGTTTCGTTTCTCTGCTTCAGGGGCCCCGGTCGATCGCTTCCGTGCCTGGTCACATCGTCTGTTGAGCTTATGATTGGTCTTGAGCAGAGAAGGTCAAGCTTCGGGCAAGGACTAGATACTAATATTACAGAGCATAGATAGTAAGATGAAGAGAAACAATGGCTGCTACTCTGTAGATTAGGTTCAGATGTAAGTAAGTAGTAGACTGATGGGTACAGAGTGACATCCGTGCCATGCCATTCCATGCTTGTGCGACGTGCCAAGACATTCCGGATTTCAGCGGTTTTCGTTCATTTCCAGAATCAACTAGTGTTCTCGGTACTCAAACAAGGTACTGTTGAGGCGACTACATCATACTCATCAAAGACATTTCGACTCTTTTCGTCTTGTGCGACCTTCACTGACATGTCACATGTTCTTTGAGTCTTGAAGTCTCATGTAGAAGACACTTTGCTTTTTGGACTGTTCATTCATCTGGCTGCGCTGTGTAATAATAATCACTCAAAGGTTAAACGTCAACAATCAGAACAAAGATAATTTCCCACGCTGGGGTCGGAGCTAATACATCAAGGTTTGCGATTGGCTGTGTCGTGCTCTGGGCCGGGGTTCAAGGGTGGGGGGTTGATGACCCATGCTGTGTCACGCCTTCGAAGAATGAGTTGAAGAAACAGTTGCTATCCATGGATGTTTACGGCTGAGGAATGAGGTTTCCGAAGGGACAATGCCATGTGGCTGCTTTTGATACAACCGCTGCAGAAACGGCGCTCAATTTGATCAATTGTAACTGAGCAACTGCTACGTTCGTACATTGTTGGTAACAATGAATCTCTCCTCAACCCCGGTAACTTGGCCCTGGGTCAATTGTCAATATCACACAGAAGGTGGAACCATGACTACCTATCCATGCGACAACAGCAACAGTATCGCAACGGCGCAGTCCCATTGTGTATTAGAGACCGGTAGTTAGGAGGGCCCAGTTGAGCTCAGATCAAGTATATGTGACCTTGGGCCTTGGGCCTTGGACCTTGCCTGTCGGTACTAGTTTGAGTTTCCCCGGGTCCTTCAGAGTTCAAACTCTGAAAAAGGAGTTCCCGTCCAGCCCGTGTCTGTTGTGTTGAGAGCTTTACTAGACCTGGACAGAACCGTTGGTTATGACCTGTCATGGAACTTTTCCTTGAACGTGAACAAAGCAACGAAACAAAAGTAACAAAGTCTGCAAGGACAACGGAGGATGGATCAAATGAATATCGCAACGTCCGAACTAACAAAGATAGTAGCTAGAGTAGGTAGCATCTATTAACTTAAAGCCCGTCATTAAGGTCACGTTGAGTGCTTAGGGACACCCAAAAACCAAAAACCGCCGCCGTCGCCGCCATGTACCCGGAACTAAAGGACCCGTAACCCCTGCATCAAGCGTGCAGAGTGCCCCTGACGGCCCTAGCCCCTCAATGGTGAGTAGGATTGGCTTCAGTAGCTTCTCTTTCAAGCCCCTAATGTAGGTACCGTCCATGCTGTCGTCCATGCTCCCCTGGTCCAGACTCCAGAGGCAAGAGGCCTGACCTGAGCTTCTCCTTCCTCTTGCTTGAGAAGTTATGGGTTTGGGCAGCCCGTGAATAAAAGACACTGCCTAGTCATTTTTGAGGTCATTCAGATACCGACACATCCATTGCTTGCAGAGCATCAGAAACCTATGAGTTGTACTGCATGAAACCATATTCCCCTTGCCTTGTTAATTCCCAGCTGTGGTCCAGTTGAGTCGTCGTACAGTGCAGTACCTGTCCTAGAAACTGACTGACAAGGGGTCAAAGCCCACTGGAACTCCTCCGTCTGGATACGCTACCGTGCTTGATGTGCGCCATCTGTCTCATAATTTCGCCCGCTGAAGCCCTGTTCGCTGTGCTTTGGCCACCGAGAGCTTCTAATTTTTTCTCTGTCTCTGTCGTCTGGTTGTTGGAAACAGTACGTACAGGTACATGCAAGCACCTGGTCCATTCCTTGCTTAACTGTCTCTCCACACGCCCCCCCGACTTACACCCATCCGTTACCTCTCTTCTCTCCCTACTCCCCTTCCTTTTCCTTTTTACTTCCCTCTCGTTTCTCGAGTTGAGTTTCAATAAGTTTCTCTTCTCTTCTTCCTCGCCTCCATATTCATAGCCCGGTTGACTCGAGCCTTGAATGAAGTCTTGAGTGCGGAGCGGAGCCCTACTATACCGGGCACGCGAAGAGACCAAGCTGTCCGAGAACGATACAACAAGTTGCGAATAGAGCAACTGTTCTCGAATTAACTAGACGACGACTATTTCGATACCCAAATTAATGAACGAAACGAGGGAACGATTCTCTCAAACTTAGCACAAGACGGCAACAATGCCTCCCTCTCTGAACACCCATCCCTCCTTTACCCGTCCTCGGACTAGCGACCGCGATGGCAGGCCCAGCACCCGCGACCAGGGCGCTGATCAGAACCTCTTGATCCCCAGCCGAACTTCTTCGCTTCACTCACGCATCACACAACCCATCCCGTCAACCCTCAACATGAAGCCTCAACAGCGCACTCCAAAGACTTTGACGCATGCATACATGGTTTGCGGTGTTGGCCGTGAGCCGTCGCAATGGGTCAAGGCTCCCACCCCGGCCCAAGGGAAGATTGGCCACATGAAGGGTGCTGTTGGTCAGTTTTGGCTCCCAGAAATTCTGGGCAGCAGCCCTCGTCTCGAGCAGGACAATGAGATTGCTCGAGCTCTTCACTCCGCTATGAGGGTGCGTATTTCCTAATGCATTGAGGAAGAATTCATTTAGCTGACCAGTGGCGAAAACAAAACAGGCCTGTTTCCCTCATGATGTCGAGATTTGTACTGGCCGAAGCCAACCTCATTGTGTTCACCATGCCTTTGTTCTTCAGCAGGATTCTTCTCAAACTCTCTACGGTATTTCGCTGCGCGTTTGGTCGCGCGCTGACGAGAAGAGGGCTGAGACCATTCGCGAGCTTCGCAAGAGAACTGAGAACGACTACTACGACAACCCCGATGAGACTTACTGGATCCCTTACTGCTTGTCATTCCTCTCCCGCTATCCTTTGTACAACCTTCTCGGAGATTATCTCAGAGGTATGTGGATTCACTGGAACAAGGCCACGAACCTGTTCCACGCCGAAGAGGTTTCCCGAATTCTCAGCTTTCCTGCTCCGCGCCTTAACGACCTGGTGCGCATCGACATGAAGGACTACGCCCTCTGCTACCAGTTCCCATCTTCGCCTACAGGATTCCAGAACTTCGCCATGTGGCCCCTCTTCAACTGTCTTTCAATCCCCAACATTGTCGGCGTCATCGAAGCAGCCATCTCTCCCACCCGTCGTATCATCTTCGTCAGCCACTACCCTGCTATGCTTACCATGGCCGCCGAGACTGTGCGATATTGCGTACGCGTTTACGAGTGGAGTGGTCTCTACGTTCCTGTTGTCCACGCTCGACACGCCAAGGAGCTTGTCCAAGAGCCTGGTCCTTATATCCTCGGTATCACTGTCGAGTGCCGTTCTCTTTTCACAGCTCCTACCGACGCCCTGGTTGTTGACCTTGATCGCAACTTTGTTCTCACCTCTAGCCCCCCTACCGCTCTTAACCCCGGTCAGCGCAACAAATTTGTTACACGACTCACACAGGCGCTGAATGGCGATGTCACTCCTTCAGGAGTTCCCCAGCACTTGCGGTCCGCTTATGGTGGTGGCAAGCTTGTTCCTGCGGGTCAGATCATCGTGATGCGTGGAGAAGTCGAATCGATCCAGGATCCTGAGTGGTGGAACCAAGACGCCGTCATGGCTGTTATGGATCATGTTTGCGAGAAGCTTGGACGCAACACTGGAATCAAGGCTGTATTTGGTGGATCTGTGAAGAAGCCCCTTATGACCAAGGTGTCAATGCGCCACCTCAACGAGATTGTTCGTGAAAGAAACCAATACTCGCGAGACGCTCTCGAGGCTTGGCAAGACTTCATCAACCTCAAGGGTCGCATGGACACTGAGCTCAGCAAGGTTACAAAGCGCAACAACTACCTTGTGGAGGAGCTTGAGAGCTGGAAGCAGCAGTTCCTCAAGTTCCAGGCCTTTGCTGAGACACTTACAAAGGAGACTCAAGACCTCAAGGTTAAGATCGATACCCACAAGAGGGAGAACCGCCGCCTGGCTGGTCTCATCGATCAACAGAAGGACGATAACGCTCGTCTTTCTGTGCGCCTTACTGGTACTGAGAAGCAGCGCGACGACGCTCTTGAGGCTCTGGTCCTCCAGCAAGAGATTGCCGAAGAGCTTGAGCGCGAGCGTAAGAGGAACAAGAAGGAGCTCTTTCAGCTTCAACACACCAATGTTTCCCTTACGCGACAGCGTGATGAGGCCCGCAGAGTTGTCCTTCACCTCCGCAGTCTCATCGGCGGACAAAGCCACCACATGGAGCACCTCATCCAGTCTATTGCTAAGCCGGATGACTTGGCCCAAGAGATCGAGGAGGGCTACGATGAGACTGAGGAGGAGATGCAGCAATCTTCTGAACCTGGTCGCCTCACCCCCAGCCCCAGCCCTAGCTCTAGCTCCAGCGCCCCCCGAAGCAAGCGTTACTCATCGTCAAGCTTCAACGATGTTGCCGACCGCCATCTTAAGGACAAGACTGACGCTATCGCACATATTGTCCGCAACATTGCAGAGCAATGCCAGGCTGCTGTCGAGGGCCTGCAGCTCGCACATGATGCCGAACTAGGGAGTTCTAGTAGAAGGAATTCCAGAGTCTCTACCACCCCGAGCGATGACGGCCACTCCGCCGCCACATCGGAGACATGCGACGACTCCCTCTTGGCACCGCGCTCCGGGCGTCCGTCCAGTATCCCTCCCACCCCGGATCTCATTCCCAACAGGAGCAGCACAGCAATGTCCTTTGCCTCTACAGCTACGACTCCGGAGCGGTCGTCCCAACAGTATCACCTTAGAGACGAGATCCCCACCAAGATTGTTGAGGATGACGAGGAGGACTTCGCAGACAACCGAAGCGAGAACGGCGGCGTCACACACGAGGCGGGCGTCGTATCTAAGCACCAGTTCCAGCACCACCCACAGTCCCTGATGCACAGGCAATCCGGCGCCAGGATCAGCGCCCTGGGCGTCAACCGCCGAACATCTTAGAGGAAATGTGAGGCTCTGAGCATTGATTGCGTGGTATCACTTATTTTTTGCTATTCTTATTTATTTTGTATTTGGCGGCTGTTTTTGGATCAAAACCTGCGGGTTACGGCGTCTAATGTCTTCTTTTCAACTCTTCTGTCACCACCTTTTTCTGTCTCATTCGATGAGCAGTCAAGCTCATATACCTCCGTCAACCGTGGCGGCCCTTTCCCATTATGTCAGTATCATTCTAGGAAGCGGTGTTTAGTAACTCTGCGTCGCCCTTCACTTGGTCTGAAGGACGGTATAAGAATAAAACACATTTGAAAGATATAACCAGTTCATGTGATATGTAGTATAGTGCTCTTTAAATGACAGGCTGTAAATATTTGATTCGGTCTTGACAATAACCAGTTCTCCATAACCAGTATTGAAGATGAGGTTCCTCTCTCTAGGACAGTCCATGTACAGTACACTGATAAGATAAGAATAAGACCCATAAAAAAGTTTCCATTAGCAGCTCTGTCTATTGTCGAAAACAGTGCATTATTCTTCTTACAACAACACTTCGCCATTAAACTTCCTTTAATCTTCACAAACGTTTTCACCATGGCTGACCCTTTGTTGACATCTCTTTGCGGGATTTGCCATATATCAACTCCGAAATACAAATGCCCACGATGCGGTACTAGAACCTGCTCGCTCGCATGCATTAAGAAGCACAAGGCTTGGTCTGAGTGCTCTGGCGAACGCGATGCGACAGCCTACGTCGCCCCGTCCAAACTCCGTACACCCGCCGGCGTCGATCACGATTACAATTTCTTACACGGGATCGAACGCTCCGTCGAACGCGCTGAGAAGCTCCTTGTCGAAGAGCGCGGTATCGTGCAAGAGGAGGAGTTGCGCCCAATGACGGTCCAGGAGGTCAAATGGAAGCCGGGACGAGATGGCCGCAAGCGCAAGGTTCTGGTAACGAGAGTGTTGCGCGAAGCCAAGAGCCGAACCTTTGAGCGATTCCTAGCGGCACGATTGAAGAAACTAAACATTACTATTGTGTGTGCGCCAACGGGAATGGCGAGGCAAAAAGAGAACAACACAACCCTCAATCGCCGAACAAACAGGATCAATTGGCAGGTGGAGTGGATGTCATTCGAGGATGTCCACGACCAAGAGTCGAAGAAAGTACGAGTACTGTCCAAGGTCATGGATGATGTGCCACTTTACCAAGCATATCATGATGCGCTGGAAGAACAACGAAAGGCGAGGGGAGAACATGTCAAGAAGATCCCGCGAACGGGCTTGGACGGACAAGTACAGGACTCAGCGAATTCGACTTGGTCATCTGGGTCGTTTGCGCTTCAGGACCCTTATACCGGCACTTGGACGAGCCAACAAGACACTGAACCAGGCATGTGGCCATCCGAAAGAATTGAAACCCAGAAGCGGCAGTTCCAGTTCTTCCTTGCTAAATTCCGTACACCTTCCGACAAAGGCACGGTTGTCACACAACTGATGCCTGAAGCTTGCTTACGGGACGAACTTAAAGATACTCGAGTGCTGGAGTTTCCAACGATATGGGTGGTTAATGAAGGCGAAAATCTTCCTACAAGCTTCGTGCTGGGGCCCAAAGACGTCGTTCCTCAAGAAGGTAACAAGAGAAAGAATCCTCCAGGGAAGAAGGGGCCTGGAAAACCGAATAAGAGAAGAAATAGGGGTAAGGATGTGGAAGAAGGCGAGGTTCAGAGTGACGAAGAGGGTCAATCAGATGATGGCATCAGCGCTGGTGTCGGCGGAGTCTCTCTTGAGGCTGGTGATGTGATTGCTGAGCAAAGCTTTGGGGAAGATGATGATGAAGACGACGATACGAGCAGTTCAGGAAGTGATAGCGAATGAGATTGAAAGGGGCAAACTCACAATATATAATACAAAGATACCCAAAGAGTGAAAGTCTAGCCTTTAGCAGCCAAGGTTGTTGATTCGTGTCAGACTCAAGATAATATAATTTTCCATAGATGAGTGTTTACACTTCAAAGTTCCACACAAAGTCAAGTTCGAGTCTTTACTTGGATGTTATTGAAGTCTATCATGACCTGGTGTCTTGGTGTTGGGATAGTGGCTGTGCTATGCTGTCAGCCACAATGGAATTGGCGCCGGCCACCTGCAAGGACAGTGAATAGCTCCCCCGCGACATCGACATCCAACTCCACTGCCACTCTCTGTACCACTGTAAACCGTAATCATACACGCACGCTCACATCTACACTCGCTTCAACATTCGCTATCGCCAAACCATTCAGATCATCAGCCTAAACCACAAACCCGATCATAGACACCTCCCCCACATCATGGTTTGATTGGGCGCTATCACCTCCCTCGACGCCGCTACAATGGACGACACACCTGCGCCCAAGCTCTCAGAGCTGTTACGGCATCCCGACGACCTAGATAAGATACCCGCCCTGAAACAAGAATTCTCACGAAAAAAGAGCGCCGTAGATGGGCAGCTCCGCAGCGGCCTGCGAGAGCAACTCGAGACGACTCAATCGGGCATGACGGGCTTGAGCGACGGCCAGAAGACGGTTCAGATGATCAAGGAGGAGATGATCAAGATCGACAAGCTGTGCTCTGAGTCACAAAACATGATAAAGGACTTTACAAGTATCAACCTTGTGTCACAAGCACACCGCAACTTCGGTGCCGTCGAAACCATGCGTCGCAACCTCGAGACATTCAACGATCGCATATCGGGCGTGGAGGCTATGCTGAGGGAGGACGACGAGGATGCAGACAACATGCCCAACCTGCTACCGTGTCACTACGAGCTCACCCAGCTGAGAAACATTCGCGACGATGCTATGGAACAAATACAAAGGGCGGAGGACGCCAGTCTGGAGGAGACCCTGGTGGATTACTTTTCGCGGCTGGACGATACGATCGATTGGTTCGATGAACATGTCGGAATGGTCGCCCTAAATCTTATCAATCTTGTCGTGGAGGAGAACAGCGGGCTTGTGGTGCGATTCGCAGTAGTCATGGAGGCCGAGGAGTCAAGTGACCAGCGGGTTCTGGCGCTACAGGAAGCTCTCAAGGACCATAAAGAGATGGCAACCCGATTCCAGAGCATCACAGACGGCGCAAAGAAGGTCCGTGGCTACAAGGACAAGTTCATACAAGCTATTCGGGTCAGCGCGGAGCAGCAGTTCGAGGGAGCCAAGGATGAGTTCCTCGATGATCCGAGCAAGCTGGATAAGATCATGAAGTGGTATTTCAACGACCTAAACGTCGTCAAGGTCGGAATGTCGAACCTCATGCCCAAAAAGTGGAATATTGTAAAGACATATGCCGGCGTGTACCATCAGCTTATGCACGATTTCCTAGTCGGTATGGTAGATGGCAATGAAGCGTCGTCGGCACATACCTTGGAGATTGTGGGCTTCCCAGAGAAGTACTACCGGAAGATGGCCAAGATTGGTTTGAAGCAGGAAGAGCTGGTTCCTCAGGTCATCGACAATCGCGAAGCTGAGCTTGTACGAGACTTTCGTGAGCTCATCATCAAATTTCTCGACGAGTGGATCGACCGTATCTTTGCCCAGGAGAAGCGCGACCTGGCAGAGCGAAATATCGAGGGATCCAACTTGGACCAGGATGAGTATGGCTATTTCCGTACCAAGAACTTTGTTGCTCTATGGCGCATGTTGCGCGAGCAGGTAGACGCCGCTGCCAATTCCCAGCGCGCTGACGTTGTTGAAGGCGTCATTGACGCAATGTTTGCTCGTCTTCGCACTCGTCAACAGTCGTGGCAGGCTATGCTCGAGGATGAGGCTATTCCTTACGAGGAGGGTAAGGTCCCCGAGCTTGAAGGGTTTCAAGCTCTTCAGGATTGGCTCGTGGCCACAGCCAACGATCAGATCGCATGTATCGATGACAATGAGGATGAAGGTCGTCTGGCATACCTCACAAGCTTCCGTCGTCTGGTCGAGCAACACGTGTCGCCTTCATATCTCGAGCGTATCGACTCCGAGGTCAGCATGCTGCGCGACGGTTACGTTGATTTTAGCACATGGTGTATCAACCGTTTCGCTCAGGTTATCTTTTCTGTCGACTTTGGCACAGTCATGCCCGACTTTTTCACACCCAAATGGTACAACAGTACGGCTATGAAACAGATGGTGGTGACGTTCGAGGAGTACGTCAACGACTACCGTCAGGTGTTGCATCACTCTCTCGTCGACATCTTTGTTGAGATCTTTGCCGAGGAGCTACTTGTTCGGTACCTGTCTGCTGTGCGCAACAAGGGTGCTAAGTTCCGTCGCCTCGACCCTTTCCAGGACAAATTGTTCAACGACATCTCTACAGCTTTTGAATGCTTCAGCACCCTCCCGTCGCCCGATATCGGTGCATCTATTAAGGAGACGTGGCGTGTTACAGAGCATTTCTTACGTTTGCTCACAGCTGACCGTGATGCCATTGTGGACGCTTATGTGGCTTTCAAAATGGCATTTTGGGATCTGAATCTCATGTGGGTCGAGGCTGTGTTAAGGTCAAGAGATGACTTTGAAAGGTCTATGTTGACAGCGGTAAAGAAGGAGGCTGCCAATGTCGATAGCGGACGCGGGCCAGAGACGATTATGAGTAGAGTCAAGTAATCGAAGACGAGTCATAATTTTGTGTATACACAGGAAAAGACAGAAGGGATCTGCGGGGAATCTGTATGTATGATAGGCATTTTCTCATGCCCACTTAGCGACAATGATAACTTGAGCTTGCTTGTATGACCTTACTATTATAACCTGTCTGCGTTTGGTCTATATGTATTATCAACAAGGCGACAACACGAAACAATTCATGTCCGCAGGCGCAATCTCCATGCGTCCATTATATAATACGCAAGAAATGCAGGCTTAAATGACTGAATCAAACAATATTCATGATACTACAAAGTGCGGGAGAGTAGATGATAAGAGAACAACCCCATCTCAAATGGGACACAGACGCATAAGGAAAGATTCGCTGTTCAGGCAACTATTCAACAAAAGGATCATGAGGATGCAATGAAAACGATAGTAAGGAAACAAGATATGCAGTGTGTGTTAAGCCCTCCCTTCAAATGACAACATTGGGGAAACAACTCCGTGGTTGATTCTATTATGAGCGGCTAGCAAGGAAGTTGGCAGCCTATCGTTATGTTAGCCATGTTTCTTGTCGGGGACGTAAATCGAGACCTACCTTATCAAGATCATAGTCATATTTCTCGAGCGCATCCAGAGCCTCATGTCGCTTGTATCCCATACTTGTGAGGCTCTTAAGGATCGGGTCGTCATGCTCAGATTCGGTGGACAAAGTGCGGTTCAAAGTCTGTTGACCGGGGTGGGAATCACCACCAGCTGGCTTATCAGAGGTAGCGGGCTGGGCAGCAGTTGCGCTGGGGGAATCCAGACCAGAGAAGATGGCATCCCAGTCATGAGCTTCAGGGGCCTTCTGCTGGTTGGATCCAGCGGCGGGTTGGGTTGGACCAGTGGAGTTGGCAGTGACAAAGTCGAAGCTCTCGTTGCCAAAAGCGGTGGATTCAGTCTTGGCCTGACTGCCAGGTGGGCTGCTATCAAAGACAGGGTTGAAGTCATCTAGTCCAGAGCGAGAGATGTTGGCGAAGTCTTCGTCAGCAGAACCCTCCTTGGCATCCTCTAGACCTTCGAAGTCACTGTCTAAATCATCAAAAGCGCCCTTCTGCTGGGGAGGGTTGGATGGGGCAGGTTGTTGAGATGTAGGGGTAGTTCCAGAAGCAGCCGCGCCAAAGATATCATCAACAGACGACTTTTGGGCATTGGCCTCGGTAATGGTTGCAGGCGAAGACGGCTGCTCGACACTAGACATTGTTAAACCCTGCCCTGAATATTTAAATCACATAGTCTGGTACTTACCTAGTAGTTTTGGCTTCCTGGGGCGAGTGAGCCTCCTGAGCTGGTGGTGAAGTGCTCACGGGGGCCGCGTGGATAGACTCGGGAGACTCTCCAGCAATGGGCTTTTCACCAAATGGTTTGGCAGGAGGTGATGCGGGTGTGAAGTTATCGTCAAAGCCTCCGTTATCACTGCTCGAGTCTGATTCCTCATCCTCGTCACGCTCGAGTTCCGAGATAGGGGGAAACTCAGAATCAAATGTAGACGATTTGCTGGCCTCGGGAGAGGGCTTGCTCTGAGTCTTGGCAGTAGTAAAAGCAGCGAATGCATTCTCGAAGTCAGCCTTGGCTTTAGCCTCGTCAGTAGCGCCGAAAGGATCCGCAGACTCGGCAGGCTTTGATGGATCATCCTTGGGAGCATCGCGAGATGCATCGGCTGTGGCCGAAGGCGTCTCTGCTCCATCGGTTGCACTAAAATCCTCACCAGGGAAAGCACCAGGCAGGCTGGCAACGCTCTCTGAAGACTTCATATCACCTGGGACAGGAGTGGCCGAACCGTGGAGGGGGTCACCCGCGCGAGACGCGGGAGGCGACACTTGGCGAGAAGACGAGAGAGACTCGGAATGGTCAGGGAAAGGCAGGAAGCTAGAGCTGATCTGTCTCGACTCCGGGGGAGCAGGAGGATCAGCGACCAGAGTCGCTTGACGGCTCATGACAGGAGAGTTCGACGCAGGAGGAGTGCTGTATGAACCTACACTAGCAGCTGAGGCGCCAGTATGCTGAGGCTTGAAGAAGGCCTGAGGAGGAGGAGGGGGAGTGGCCGAAGCACTGGGTGGGAACGCAGGGCCAAAAAGGTCATCGAAAGACTTGTCGGACGCATTCTTGGTGGGAGGTGGGGAAGCAAATGCACCCATGATATCAGTGCTTGCAGTTCGGCGAAAGAAGGGGTTGTTAGCGCTGGAGACCGAGGCAGCAGGACTTGCGATCTGGGCCGATGCCGAGAGCGGCGAGCCAGTATTTGCTTGCCGGAGGTCGTCAATGCTCTTGTTGAGCTCTTCCGCCTCTGTCTTGAGCTTGTCACGTTCACCCTCTGTGGTAGACAACTGCTTCTTGTTGATAGCGACCAGTCCCTTCTGCTGACGAGCTTCGGACTTGAGCTTCTCAATTTGTGGCTTTAGTTGCGCAATCTCTCCATTCACAACCCGAATTCGTTCTCTGAGATTGGTGTTCTCCTGTTGATCTGCTTGCAGAGCTGTCAAAATTTGCTGGTGCTGGGTCTGAGTATCCTTGTAAGTTCCGTCGAGCGCCATGCACTCGGATTGAAGCTTAGCGGTCTCCTTTCGCGCATTGCTGAGCTGTTCCTCAAGGGCTCGAGTGTCTTGGGCCTCCTTCTCATAGAGCGTGCGTAACTGAGCAAGTCGTTGTTCAAAGTTCTGCTTCTGAGAAGTGGCTTGGTTCAGTTCGTTCTGAGTCGTAGTCCTCTTTGCCTGCACATCTTGGGTTTGCTTAGACAGAGATGAAATTTGGTTCGAAAGGTTCGCAAGCTCAGTGGTTTCTTCTGAAATATTCTTGCTAGCCTCGTCATTATCAGACAATAAGTCCTCAGAAGCGGATGGCGCGGAGAGCTTTTGACCAGAGCCAGTTGAGCCACCAGTAGGCTGTTGCGTCAAGCCTCTGCCGAAAGAGGAAGATGGCACAAACGGCTTGAAACTTGAACCACCTGTTCCTGTAAGGGATGGCTTCATAGGGGAAGTAGGTGTAAGCGCAGAGCCACCAGAAAAGGGGTCGTTGGCATTGGATCCACCCGTTGACATCGGAGCTTGAGCAGGAGGTGGAGGTGCAGGGCTTGAGGTGCCTGACTCAAGGCCGAACAAATCATCGAGAGCAGACTTAGGCTGAGGAGGAGGAGCTTGTATCACAGGCGCAGGAGGAGGGTCGAAAGCAGACGTAGCAGTCTGAGGGCGAACCTGGCTGCGGAGGCTAGGGGGGACCAGGTTAGCTGGTAGGGTGGCTGGTACAGGGACTGATCGGCCAGTCCTCTGCTGTCTTATCAGATACATAGCGACAGCAAACTCCTCGCGAGTAAGTTGACCTTTGGAGTTTGTGTCTGCAAGATCCCAGATCTGAGCCAAGGTGTCTTCAGGTAAATTGGACTGGCTGAAGAAAGTAACTGCCTCCTCTCCTGTGATATAACCCTTGTTGCCCTTATCGAGGTCGGAGTAAATTTGGTCAAAACGGGCCTTGTCGGCAGGTGTTACCAGCCAGTCACTTGTACCGCTTTGCTGTGGAGACATGGGAGGACGACCAAGAGGACTATTTGTACGGACTTGGGCTGTTCCGCTTAGTTGCCGAGGAATAGCAGAGATGCTAGGACCAGTGGAAGATTGACGTGGGACGGGGCCACGACGGGAGGCAGCCTCGTAGAGACCGGCTGGGAGAACATTAGGAAGAGATCTTAGAGCTCCGGTCTTCATGGAGGTGAGCAGGTGCATGGCGATGATGAATTCGGTCAAGGTAAGAGCACCACGTTGCTCAGTGTCGGCAAGTTGCCATATCCTTCCCAGCGCCTCGTTCGGTAGGCCGGACTTTTCAAAGATGGTTCTGGACTGATCGCCAGGAAGCTGTCCGCCTTGGAGGGGCTGACGTTCGAATAGACCAGTATATTGTGCAACCTTCTCAGGAGTCAGGGGCGGAATACGGATCGGACCGCCAGTGCTCTGGGCTTGGAGAGCGGCTGGGGGAGGCGGCGAGCTGACAGGGACGGGTGGAGGTGGGGGGATGCCACCAACTTGAGGCGCGATGCCATCGAATCGAGGTAGGGGGGCTTGTTGAAGAGCTATCTCGGGTGAAGGTTCGCGGCCAGCTTGTGCGTGTCCAATGAGTCGTAGAGCGATGCCAAAACCAGCTGGTGTTAGGAAACCTCGGTTCTCCTTGTCGGCAATCTGCCAGATCTACTAGGGGCGTGAGTACCAAGCTTAAAGTTGATAGATTTGGGATATGAAGTGTAAACGTACCTCGCCTAGGATGCGGGAGTCTAGACCTGTCTTGTGGAAGAACCTAACAGCAATTTCACCAACCACGACACCAACACTGTCGGAATCAGCTTGTCGAAAGAGCTGTCCATAAGTGCGCTTCTCGTCAGCGGAGAGGTTCAGGTTTGGCGCTATTGTTGGGTTAGCTTTGTGCGATAGGGGATGCTGTGATACGAGTTCCAAATACCTTCATCAGCCGCCATGATCGCGTATACGAGCTACAAGCAGCTCAAGACGGGGGAGACGGAGGATGGATCGCGATAGCGCCAGGAGAGGCTCGAAGTGACAGGTCTTTCCGAGTTTGGCGATAGGAACAGGAGACGGTAGTCAATTATGCAGACGGTAAAACAAGCGACCGATGGCGAAGCCGATATAACGGACGTGGAAAGTGGATAGTTGAGGAGGTTGATTTCTGGTGCTTCAAGATGGAGATTGGATCGTCAGCCTGGCGTTTGGGCCAATATGGGGGGGTTGGCCAGTGCTTTCCACCTGAAGAGGGAGCAAATGGGAGATGACGACTGGGAGCTGAGAGCCAACCAGAAGCCGGCGGGACTGACAGGGGATGAAGAGAACCTTGACAGAAGCAATTATCCGCTAGAGGCGCACTGAAAGTCTGAAACTTATCCTCTGTTGTGCTGAAAGTTTCACAGGCTACGTAACCTAAGGGTTCAAGCCACCCAAATGAGCTTGAAGCTGTCGATAACCAACTGCTTGGCTCCACTCATGAGACGTCATGGTTCTAGGAGGGTATGTCTGAAGAGAAGCATCATGGCCAGAATCCATATTATGACAAGACTTTGGTTAGGATTTTACGGTTTTTGTTATTGAATTCTTATGTAGATAATCCAAAACTTTATGTACCATCTAGTCTGTATATGTATAGCTGTCCAGGTCCAAGTCGCCTGGTGACAACTAAGGATTGAGTCTACTTACGCATCTTGGAAACAGCAAGGACTTTATGTGTCACCGTGTAGCTGGGTAGTATGCATGCATATATCCTGCATGTAGTGTCTAGGTAAGAGAGTGCACCATATGCAGCCATCATTATGTGACCAGTCATGACAAAGCAAGCGCGGATTGTATTGTCAGTTTGAGCATTCACCGGATTAGATATGATGCTGGATGGCAAACCACATTTCTCGAGTCGTGGACCTTGGTAGGCGACAAAACATGCGATTTACCAATTCAAGACTGGCTTATGTCATATATTTCTAGAACGCAGCAAGAGGAAGATAATTATAACAGAAGAGAACATGATTCCACATGCAACTGTCTGATCCTGGAGCTTGACTATAAAAAGACCCCGTCGGTTGATTAAGCCCCGCTAGCGGACCTCGGAGATGGATCAAAGAATCATCATCAAGCCTCGGGTGGATTTGGAATCGTCTATTTTCTGCAGTTCGTCATCCAAATCAACCAACCAAGCTGCAAGTAGAAGACCCTTTGCTTACTCAACACTCTGATAGTGATCAATCCTCACGTTCCTCATATCAAATCAATTCCGTCCAATCCGCTTCAGCTTCTTGCAAGTAACCCCGCCACTACCACTTCTGTTTCTGTACTTGTGCTGTTCCGTCGCATCTGAGGTTCTCTCTTCCTCCCTTAAAAGACGTCATCCCCCTCCTACCTTCTTTTTTCCTTTACTCACTTCAGTTCTGAAAGGTCAAGCCTCGAGGCAGCCTTTGTCCATGCAAGCTATCGCCCACTCTCTACGCTCGTCAACCTTGTCTTCGTCTTCGAGAACGACCCCGCTGCGAATAGCTTCAATCACCCGCCATCTTTCTACATCTGCACGCAATATGGCTCCCATTACTAAGGAGACCGATTACCTCGTCATTGGCGGTGGTAGCGGAGGCCTTGCCTCTGCGCGTATGGCCAGCAGCAAGTTTGGTGTCAAGGCTACCATTGTCGAGAACAAGCGACTTGGTGGAACTTGTGTCAACGTTGGGTATGTATCCCATTGAACCCAGTGGCCTGAACATATCACTAATACACTGTGCAGTTGTGTGCCAAAGAAGGTCACTTACAACGCTGCCGCCATCGCCGAGACTATTCATGACGCCAAAGCCTATGGCTTCTCCGTCGAGCAGTCTGCTCCTTTCGACTGGGCCACCTTCAAAACTAAGCGCGACGCCTACATCACACGCTTGAACGGCATCTACGAGCGAAACCTAAACAACGACAAGGTCGATTACCTACACGGATGGGCTCGCCTTGTTTCCAAGAACCAGGCCGAGGTCACACTCGACGACAACTCAAAGGTCCTCGTCAATGCCAAGAAGATTCTTGTCGCTGTTGGCGGCAAGCCTACTATCCCACCTGAGATCCCTGGCGCTGAATACGGCACCAACAGTGATGGATTCTTCGACATTTCCACACAGCCTAAGAAGGTCGCCATTGTCGGTGCCGGTTACATCGCTGTTGAGTTTGCCGGCATGTTCAATGCCCTTGGAACGGAGACTCACCTCTTCATCCGCCACGACACATTTCTCCGTAACTTCGATCCTATGATCCAGGAGGCTGTTACCAAGGAGTACGAGAGACTCGGAGTCAAGCTTCACAAGCGTTCTCAAGCTAGCAAGGTCGAGAAGGACTCCAACGGCAAGCTCACTGTCACATACAAGGACGACCAAGGCAACGAGAGTGTTGTGAGCGACGTTGACAACCTGATTTGGGCCATTGGCCGCACCCCCGAGACCAACGGCATTGGTCTGGAGGAGGCTGGAGTTAAGCTTAGCGAGAAGGGATATATCGTTGTTGACGAGTTTCAAAACACTGCTGTCGACAACATCTACGCTCTCGGCGATGTTACTGGAGAGGTCGAGTTGACTCCCGTCGCCATCGCCGCCGGTCGCCGTCTCGCCCACCGTTTGTTCGGTGGCCCTGAATTTTCCAACCTCAAGCTCGATTACAAGAACGTTCCCTCAGTCGTCTTCTCTCACCCTGAGGTCGGCAGTATCGGCCTGACAGAACCTGAGGCCATCGAGAAGTATGGCAAGGACAACATCAAGGTGTACAAGACAAGCTTCACAGCCATGTACTACGCCATGATGGAGCCAGAGGACAAGGGTCCTACCAGCTACAAGCTCATCGTTACTGGACCTGAGGAAAAGGTTGTTGGTCTGCACATTATGGGACTGGGCAGTGGCGAGATGCTGCAGGGCTTCGGTGTTGCTATCAAGATGGGCGCCACTAAGGCCGACTTCGATAGCTGTGTTGCCATTCACCCAACCAGCGCTGAAGAGCTTGTTACATTGAAATAGATGAGATATAGAGCAAAAGTGTAAGCGTTAATATAGGAAGTTTTGTGACAAAGGAATTGACCTAGTCTAATGCCGTGGTCCATAAAAGTATGCTTAAATCTACCATACCTTGTGCAGGTAGATTTTAAGCAGTACCGAACCATAAGATATACAACAGCTGAATTTTGAACATGGTTCACATGACTGTAGGTGATTTCTGGAGTTGCACTGTCATTATCCCAACACACGCTCCATTAGGCTTCCAGCTTGTGGCGCGAACTTCAAGGCTTCAACTTGCGACTCTAGGACAATGTCGTTAGGTTAATGATCTGATTGAAAGCTATACAAATTTGAATGTTTAACATTTGAATACCCCAACAGCCCCAAAGTTTGGCCTTTAGCAAAGCATCAACGCCCATCACCCAACTTGTGTCGCCAGGTATCTAAGTGCCAACGAAGCTCACAATACATTCAATTCGATCAACATTATTAGGGTATTCTCAATCAACAAATCAGCAGAAAATAACCTTAACCTAATACTTCCAATTTGAATAGGTATCTCTGGATATGAACCAACATTAGAATTTCCATGGCTATGGGATGCGGCTATCGGTGACCGGTAGCCATGATCAGTCTCGGCAACCAATCTACTGATGTGAATATATTCACTTCTCATGCAATAACCCAATACGTCAAAATTAGTTCCCATGTCTCTTTCAAGCCGTGCCCATGAAGCTGAGGAATCGTGTAAGGGCACGGAGATATGGCAAGTAATTCCCAATCTCTTCGATCCCAAGACCAACCCTGAAGGTATTGTGAGTCTTGGCGTAGCCGAGAATACCCTCATGCACGATGTCCTCCGGAAACATATCCACGATAATCTGGCTCTGACCAACCCGGCTTTCACTTACGGAGACGGAACCACGGGCACGAAAAGAGTCAAGCAGGCGGTGTCTCGCTTCTTGAATACTCATCTCAAGCCCGTTCGGCGTATCGAGCCGGCGCATATCTCCATGACCAACGGGTGCAGTGCTGCCATTGAACATCTTTCGTGGGCTGTTGCGAACCCTGGGGACGCTATTCTCCTTGGACAGCCTTACTATGGTACTTTCGTGCCTGATCTCACTTACCGCTTTGGGGCCAAACTTCTTCCTGTGTCCTTCGGTGAGATTGACCCTCTTGGTGAGGGCGCAGTAGCCAGATATGAGAAAGTCATTCTCGAAGCTCAATCTGAGGGTATCAGAGTTGCTGGTCTGGTCATAAGTCATCCTCACAATCCTCTTGGGCGATGTTATTCTCGCAGCGTTCTCGTTGCTCTGATGAAGCTGTGCCAGAAGTACGAGGTTCACTTCATCAGCGATGAGATCTACGCCTTGTCCATCTGGCCCAACACTGTCGATCAACACCCGCCTCCCGTTCCCTTCGAGTCAGTCCTAGCAATTGGTACTACAGGTATCATTGAACCTGATCGCGTCCACGTTCTCTGGGGTATGTCCAAGGACTTCGGTGCCAACGGCATCCGTGTTGGAACCATCGTGTCCCAAGCCAACGCCTCGCTACATAACGCTATAGTAGCGGTCGGCCTATACAGTTCAGTCTCGTCCATTTCCGATCATGTCACAGTCAATGTGTTGGAAGATGATGCCTTTGTTGAGTCATACGTGGTCGAGAACCAAAAGAGGCTATCGGCTCAGTATACACGAATTGTCTCATGGGCGCGGAAGAACGAGATTGACTATGCCCCTGGTGCGAACGCTGCCTTTTTCCTGTGGGTTGACCTCGGGAAAGCTTATAAGAGGCGGCATCCAGAGGTGGACTCTGACGATATCACGGATCTTGTTATGGATAAGCTGATGAAGAAGAAAGTCTTTCTAGCGTCTGGAAAGGCCTTTGGTTCTGAAAAGCCTGGTTGGTTTAGAATTGTGTTTTCACATCCTGATGAATACCTTGATCTGGGACTCGAGCGAGTGATGGAAGCATTACAATAGCGACAATTCTGAATAGGGGTAGTATACAAGTAGTAATAAGTTGCGAGTAGTATGTGCATAGTAAGGGCCTTCATCTTTCTTCTATTTGGACTATGATGGCATCTTAAGAGTAGCCTCGTATTACAAGTTTCTCGTTTCTCCTTTCCTGACAATCACTCTTCTGGCTGAGGATGACTATAGTCGTGTATCAGATTTACGACAATAAGGAAATCTAAAATATATCGAGTGGTCTTTTCTAGACCTTAGGTAAGTTTTCATGGATTCACTGTAATCCATCAAGATGTTCTAGAATTATACAAGTCTATAGGAAGATATATTCTAAACCCTTAGATAAGTTGAGAGTTTCAGAGTATCGAGCGTCAGTTCTTCTGAGTAGCACGGCACCACAAGCGAGAGATCAAGCATACGTTCATGTCTTATTGTTGAGAAACCCGTGGACTACAAAATCTTATCGCTAGACCGATGTTCGAGTCTTCGTGGTCATGTAACTCAACGTGGTGGTTGCTATATTAGTATGTAGTAAAGGAACATACTCACTTCCGACCATAGTAATGCTTGTTCTTAAACAGGAACCACTATGTTCTTTCAACGCGATTAACGCAGGCCCTGAGCTTGTCTCGATATAGGATGACAGTATCTTTTGGCATATACTTCGATCCGGTTAAGGTATCAGATTGAGGAACCAGAAACACATACTCATGACAGCTCTGCACTTACTGTTCCAGGGTATCCAGGACAAAAAGTGAGAGAGATTCAAAGGATCTAGACGCTGGTTATGCCGGTAGACCTCAAGCTCTGGAGTTTGAGTATTAATAACGCTCTTGCGAAGAATCTAACATGCCAATTTGTCCACCAGTTGTTTTGGAAATTGCTCGCATAGGATACGTTTCATGCTAAAGTACACTTGACGAGCCTACAGAATCCCGTTGTAAAGTTAGATAAACAGTCTCAGTCTCAAATGACTGTGAGGTGACACCAGTGAAATAGTAGAAGGCGCCTTGCTAGAGTCTTTGGCTGATGAGGAATCTCACATGGATCGAGTGAGCTGCAACATCCAGACACTACAGCATGCATGAGGATAATATTCGAGATGTTATTTTGTTTCCGCAAATTACAGACTATAGCCACACCGATTTTCATGACCATGTAAGTTGGAGTAGTCCAAGATTTGCTGTAATAGTTATTTGTTCTATGAAGCATACATTCAAAAGGTAACATCCTCCAATATAGCAAAGTCTAGCACCCTCTCTGGTCAAACACGATCTCTGTCCTTCAAGCTAAGAATTGAACAAACATGAAAGAGTCATATGATAAGGCAAGTAGAAAGTAGTTGTGGGTCATCAACCTGATATCTTTGTCCCAAAATCAGAAGCGTTCTATACCAAATAAAACTCCAACGGGGTATCACTCCGCGGGATATGAGTTCAAGAGCTCAATGGATACTCATACAGGTTAGCATGCCCCTGTCTTCCGGTGACCACCGCTGCCGTGTTCCGATAGGGCAAGTAACGCAGAGTATCGTTGACTTATCAGAATGTACAGATGTTTTGATGATATCTCAATACGAATGTGTCACGCATCAGTATCAAATTTTCAAAATAATCCACTTACACAATGAAGCTACTCTGCGCCAGAGTGTGTCATACTATCCCATAACAATCTCAACTCATACGGGGCCCAGGGTCAACCATCAATCCCCACGCACAAAGATCTTGGCCAACCGGACCCTGCCGGGACAGGTTTTCACTGACAGCTCAGACGCCGGAGCCTCAGCCCGGGTCTCGCCCCAGCACCCATGCAACAAACCCCAGTAAAAATATATCCGGTACGTACCATCATGCAGAAACAAAGACGAGTAAGGAAAAATAAAGAGAGAGAAAAAAAGAGGTCAGGCAGAACTGAATTGCACTTGTGCTGTAGTTGCAGCGAAAAAATGCAGCCCGGCGACCAAGCCGGCGGTCCGCTACCGGCTAGATCCCGCCCGGCAGGCGGTTACCAATCGGAAAGACGCACGCAGCTCCGGGTCCCCAATGTTTTAAGGTGCAGATGCCATTCAACGGTCTTTGAAACCCCAGTGAAAACAAAGACGGTCCGACTTTAGGGGACGGGGAACTCTGAAGGGACGTTCACTACTGCTCTTTGATGGATATTAATGGATATCTGACAAGGGTAATCTGGAGGGATTGGACCCTTGAGGAGAAGCCGGCGCCGGTGTTTAGGTTGGTGTGCTGGAATTGACAGCAGAACAGGGTAGGGTTTAGTTCAGTAGCACGGTCGGTAAGCTGAGATGCCAGCTCAAACGCCGCTCAGCTGCAGAAGCAGAGACTTCACAACGCCTCTGTCCGCAATCAGCACAGATGGGTCTGCCTCTATTCCCTTCTGGCACTGTCACGTCCACGTCAGTGAGTGCAGTGCCATTTGGTGGTGAGCTGTGCGCTGTAAGTGGTGAGGCTACTGCAGCTGGCTTGAAGCGAGCATTTCTGGTGCCTGGCCCTGGTATGTTTGTACCTGAACCCTTGGAATGCAATTCCGATACCCGAGCAGATTCTGCCAAACTTGCCGTCGGGGGATTGCCTTACCCCTGTCAAGGTATCATAGAGATCCTGCACCGGAGGACAATGGCAATCTCACTGGGCGTTAATAAGCAGACATCTCAGACATCCAGTCTATGATGGGAGGACTGCAGCAGGTATTTTAGTTACTATGTCACTCCCAGGCGATGGTCATGGAAGCATGCATCCAACTATAATCAAGTTGGTGAGCTTTACGTACTAGATTCACTAAACACTAACCGTAGTAATAGTAGCAAACAAAGGGAAGCATTAATTGAGTAAGGGAAGAAGCTAACAGAAACAGATATTGACTCGCTTTGGTGAGATAAACCCCCGATCCCCAGGTCAATCCCCGTTAAGGGGTCCCGCTGGACGTTGGACGCAAAATAAAGTAATCAATGGTGAAAACGAGAAGAATTTTCGTACAAGGGTTGTAAAACACCACAACTGTCAGTCACACAGCCCTTTTCTCAGCACACTAGGAGTAATTTCAGACCTCCCCTGGCAAGTTTGGAGAGAGAAATTTTCAAGATGGACATGGGATGGCACAAGATCTGGGCGGGATATCAGATGCTAGTCCTAGTCAAGCCCCAAGGTCGGTATCCTTCTGAGATCCTGCAAGCGTCCACTGCTCGCCTTGATCTCAGTTGCCCGAAAAGCAGTCAAGCTTTGGGCGATCGTTGATAACGTCCCGTTCTAACAGGCTCAGACTAAGGGCTTAGGCAGGGGGACATACACGGAGGAACAGTCTGGTTCTGGTCAAGGTTTCTTGACCTTGTTTCAATGGTTTGTTGGCTTTTTTGCCTCCCGCTACTCTAGCCCTAGCTACAGCATTCGCTTGGACGCCCTCCGTTCATCGTGACTGGTTGGTGGTGATGGCCTCGCATCCGTGCTCCTCCAAGGTTTTGGCTTACGAAGCCCTCCCCGCGATAGCCTACCCCCCGGTAATTTTCCTGGGGTTCGTTAGTGGTCCAGGCCTGGAAATGGGGATCGAATTAGGGCTCGTAGTAGAGCGAAAAAGTCTAATTGTCATGCTAAATGCGGATGTGACCCTACAATGTCGCAATTATTTGAATTGGAACCTGCTGAGGCTTGAGGAGAGCAACGTCTGATTGCAGCCAGTGGTCTATACCTAATTCTGGGAGGGAGTTTTCCTATGAAGCAGACCACCACCCTGGATGTGAATGAATGAATGAATGAATGAAACTAACAAAGTGAGGCCATTGCCATTCGCCTCTTGCAACATCACGAGCTGCTGCTGTTGATACTATTGCTGCTATTGCTACAGCGCAAAGTTCACTGCCGTCTTTATCCGTCAAAGGTGCCCGTGATGGCCCGGCCCTGCCTTGACCTGACCTGACCTGACCTGACCTGACTTGAACTCTCTCCCCCAACTTACAAGGCTCCGCACACTCGGTGCCTGTCAATGCCCGGCGTGGAGAGTAAGAGCTGGAATTGGAGCTAGAGCTGGGGCATGGGGAAAGCTCTTGTCCCACAGTCTTTTCTTGTTATCCACCAGAGACAAACACCAACAACCCAATCCAATCGCGGTGGTGGGACTTTGTCCGCAAGTTGACGAGAATAACCGATGACTACTGTGAAGCTGTCTCAGCCCGTTGTATACTAGACAATCCGTCCTATTCAGTCGGCGCTCCCGAAGGCTTCATCCTGGATCACTCATCGTCATGAGTACGGCATAGATGTTGTGCATTTTCCATCACAACAGTGAATACTGCACATAGCTCAAGAGGCAGAGAGGCAGAGAGGCCACACCCAATCGTCTGGAGCCCCCTTCTGATACCGGATTTCTCCCCGGTGCTGACATGTCTCGTTTCTGATATTGCTTGTGTTACACCAACTCCCAAGACAAGAGAGCGGGACCCGCCTATAGCGCGCGTAGTGACAATTGAGACAAGGCACTGCGAAGCAAGAGAAAAAAGAAAAGAAGAGTGTTAATCTTGGAATGACCAATAATCGGCCTCCATAGAAGAACAATTGTAATGAAGGAATTCCGGTGCTTGGATCCCTTTGTTATTTTCCTTTTTTTCCCTTTCCCTTTCCCTGTTTCTTTTTCGTTTTCACCCCTGGCCTAAACCTTGTTCCACAAAGTTTCTCGAAGTTCCATCATCTCGATCGACCAGGAACGTGATAATTAGCCATTGATAACACATTCCAGGCCGCGGTTAAGCCAGCCTCACACACGTTAGTACCTTCGAAATAGATGCCAATGAGACATGTACTCCTACGAGCAAAAACGCAAGAAAAAAGATGAAGTGAGCATATATGCACAGCCGAACCGTGGTGGTGCGCAGGTTTGCTTTTGTCTGTCCAGCATGTCAACATTCAACATCAGATAGACACAGATTAATGGGTTCCTGAATCATAGATTCAATGGTGTGCTACTCAAGTGCAACGTGATCTACTAGCACAAGGCGTCTTGCCATTGAAATGTGTAGTACTTTTGTCAGAGGCTGTATTATATGCTGTCACTGATAAGCCTGTCCATATGCAAGAAGGTATCATAGACTAACACATCAGGCGAACCGGCTATGGAGGGTTCGGCATGTTTCAGGGCTCTTTCTAACGATATCATAAAAAGAAAATAAATATTGCGATGGAAAACACCTGTGCTGATCCAAGACATCAGAATATAACCTGTGAAGAAAGGCAATGCACCTGTGGGGGTCATTATCAATGATGCAGACACCTTACGTGGTGACCTCGCCTTGCCTAGCTATTGATTCGGGTCAATGAGAAACTGGGATAAATCGCACGATGAACGCCACTATTTTCAATAAAGGCGTATCAACCAGACCAGAGAAGCGTACTGGGCTGACGTCTTGGACCTTATTGGGCTCACTGTAGTGCCAGCTTCGTGGGCGAACAAGACACTTGGACTGTCCTCCTAGAATCAGGCGCCGCCTCCACCTACGCAGTAGAACATCTACATAGGAATTCATGGCTTGAAGTCGCGAACGCAGTAGAACATTGCCGATGCGTGGTCTTTTGAGAGACATGTCAGCCCCAAATGGCACGTTGACCAAATAGTAGTACCCCCCTTCTGAGTCTCAGAACAAGACAAGACGTGGGAGAAAGCTATGTATTCCCCCATAGGCGAGGTATCCGTGCTCTCAGGCTCCCTCCAGAACTCCATATTGTCTCTTACCATTGAGCCTTTACCCCTCGGTTGTGAATATCAAATGTCGACTGGCGCGCTTCCCGTATGCAACACCATTGTCACGCCTTTGCATTGCGCAACAAGACCCTGTTTTGAACACTCAGCCAGCCAAGGACGGACAGGACAGTTGGTCTTGCTCAACAGCTGGTACGAATGAGGAACAGAAGTTGTCATGCTGCAACGGAGTAGTGTAAGACGGATTGACCCATATTAACCGGAGGATCCGTTATTGGCGGATGCGGGAGTGCAACGGTCGCGTCGTCAGAAAAAGATGACGATGGACAGTACGTGTAAGTGCCGCTCGGCATAAACGACGATCCCGTTCTGAAACGGCCGTGCATGTGTCAACGCGCGAGCCTATCGAATTGATGCTCTATAGACGTGAATAAGGCATCAATTGAGTCTCATAATACTGGAGCTGTGGTTATATTCAATGCAAGAGGCCTTGAGACGTCCATTCGGCCTTTGAGCCGCAGTCAGTAATGGAGTGTATGAATCCACGCGGTGCAACCACACCAGAGAAGCCCCCAAGATGAGGAAACATCTTGGGAGTGGAGGCAAAGAACTGCCGATTGCAAGACAAAGGGCGTTTGGGCCCAGCTCAGATATGGCCGAGGGACGGAAGACGAGGGATCGAGAAAGGGCGCTCGTATGTTTCGTTCACACGACATCCGAATTGTTGAGAACTCCCTTCCCTGCAGAGGCTGATTCATCTCCTTGTGTAACTACCGTTTTCCTCAGGTTGGGTAAGATATCCCCTCTTGGGCCAGAGACATGTGTATCGCGTTGCACGGCATCTACATGTCAGATATCACAGCCGCCCTACCTTTGTCACACTTCAACCCATGAACACAGGCATTGAACGGGAGTTGAAATTTTCATCACATCTTTGCCGGTGATACCTTTGATGAGTGGCTCACTGGATCTACTCCCTGGAATGTGAAGAAGCAGGTGGAAAAAAGGTTGATTCATTGTTTTGTTTTCAAAACATTAGGCTTGAAAATACTACCCTGAGATGACACTGAGTGACAAAGAGCCTCCATTAGAGTCAATTGCCGAGGACGATAACCGGCAGTGGGGGTCCAATTGATGGCAACACTCCAGAGAAAAGAAGACAAAATAAAACAAAAATATGATAAAATTATTCAAGACATTGACTTTGTTTACTGCAATTGTCGATATTCAGAGTTGTGCAAACGCTGTGCTGTGGCAGCACCAATTGCAAAATAATGCAAAGCCACGATGAATAACTGTAACCCGGCTGAGGTAAGGGATTCTCAATTCCAGTTCACACGGATCTTCAATTGAATGGGCAGATACTGTATGCGATGTGCCGACATCTAACGGAGCAGGCCGAAGCCGAACCCGAAGCGAAGCTCCAGAGAGAGACAAAGACAAAGGCAAATTTGACCTTGTTTGAGGCTTGAACCAAGGCAGAGACAGACAAAGCATGGGTCGACATGGGATTGGCGCGGGCCGACGTCACCTAAAAAGGCGTGAGTTTCCGGCGATGCAGAACTGCCTCTACACTCACTATCCGTAGAGCACAGCGCACGGCGGCCGCTGCTACGACCGCAACCTCCGGGCCGAGCCCGCCGATCAGAAAGTTTTTTTTTCTACCTCTCAGGGCCAGGGACAGGCATGATAGCCAGGCACAGACAGGTACAGACACATGCGCAGGCACAGGGTTCGGATATGTTAGCGGGTAGAGGAAAAGGGCTGCCACGTAGGTTAGTACTGTAGTCTACAGGGTCCAAGGTCAAGGTCAATGCATCAAGGATGAATGGAACAAAAGAGAAGAAATTTGAATATTCAATCCACTCCCTTCTAAGCCTGAGACTAAACACGATCGATCGGGATGAAAATAGACCCAGCCCAACGCAGGTGCCATGTCGTGTCATTGTTATTGTCATATAGTCGACATAGTTATTAATCATCATGAACTGACTAAAGTTACAAGTGAAGCGAAACAAAGCATGACAAGACCCCATAGTCCCGAAACAGCCCACATTGCTCCATATTATGCTCTTTTATGTGATTCTGATGCAAAGGAGAGCACATCAGCTCAGATCCATTGCCGGAACCTTGAGGTTTCACTGCCGGACCAAATCAAGAAAGAACAGGCCATAATGATGGTCATCTTACAGTCTCTTCTCTCCTCTCCTCTCCTCTCCTTTCCTTAACTTACCTTGACGCCCAGCATCGGATATCCAAGGGTAAAATAAACAGTGACGGCACTAGCGTCCGATCCCCCAGACGAGGGAAAAGCTGGAGATGGAGACATGCATGTATGCAGCCAGGCCAACATTTCAATTCCGAAGTTTACACAAACGACTCCACGCCTTGAATCTCACGATGCCCGGACCCTACCGAAAAAAATCTTGTCGATCTCTGTACGTACTTTCTCTCTCTCCTTGGTAGCCTATTCTTTAGGCGTTTCGCTGGGTCCATCATCGACCTTGACCTTGGCACTAACAAGATGGAAAACTTTTCTTTCACCGTTAATTTGACGTACATTCACCATGTTTGTTTCAGGGTCTATGCTTTCTTTCGCATTGATGGTCTCCTTTAATTCACTGCCAAAAGTCCACTATTAAAAAATAAAAATTCATTCCTTCCACGTGGGAAACCCTGTTGCTAGCTCAGATCATCCATTTCAGTTCAGCATCGCCGATCAGAAATGGACAATGCGATGCGCTGGCCTACTCAGTCTCCATAACCAACCCTCTGTGACCCTGACCCGCTCTCCGTTTGACGGTCAAGAGACCGACTCCCCTTGGATGGGTCCGTACCTTTAGGAAACTTGGCAAACCAGGTTTTCGGGAGGCTAAAATCTTTGTACTTGGCTTAGGGGAAGGGAAGTGGATGAAGGGATCGTCCAGACGTGGATGACAGAATAAGATGGTCACATGTAGTGGTAGATCTCGTTGAATAGTCATATCGATTTTAACACCCAAAGCTCGGCAAGTCTCCCGAATCTCTACACCACATTTACACAAGTGGTGGAGGGGAACTAGAGGCTCATGTAACCACTGAGCTTATACCAATGACCTCAAAGAAGCTTTCCCTTTCTCACCATCTCAAATCGCTCCCTTATCCCTTTACCAAAGGGAATGAACGACGATGAATGCATAAACGGGATCGCCAGGGGGTTAAGCAAAGGAGAGGATGAAGCGATCATCAGGCGGGTGTCCCATAAAGCCTAAACGCACAGTAGACCTGATCTCGACCAGGACAAAACATCGTGAGAATGGATAGCGTCGGGTACAACTGAACTAGCAAGCATGTACCACGCAGGCTACTCTTTACTTTACTTTTCACAGTGGCATCATGTCAACGAACGAGCACGTTTTGGCCAAGCCTGAAGTTGGACTGACTTTGAGCCGCATGACACAAGATTGCAAAGTTTGGTTTCACCCCCGTTCATCGGCGAGGCGAAACGTACCCAAGACTCATAATCCAGCCACGAGGACAATCGAGGTTTTTGCTCCTGTCCCCCGATCTTTAAGATTGATTGTTAGTCAGTCGTTCTCCATCTGCTGCAAGGGTTCGCAACGTTCGATCGCCGGCCATCGGAGCTGCTGTTGCTCATCTGGCCAAGCCTTTTCACATACTACATACAGTCTGGGGAACGGAGCTGAAAGTACTCTTGAAGTTAGAAGAATCAATCTGCCCCAGCAACCCACGGCTCGACTGCTGTATTCGAGCCCGTCTTATTTTCCTATAGTTAGAGTTTTACTTTGTAACGCCTGAAAAATGGCACGTTTAGCCCTTGTACATATCTGCTTAGTGGTATCCGGAGATTTAGCTTCAGCAATGCTTAGAGATCCAAGTGCTGTTGCAACTTGGATCCTCCTAGTCAACATTGACATGCGTAAGGTCGAGAATGCTGAGTCACTGCAGCTCGCAGTCGCTTCATCCCAGTCTCTCCCTGGCGGTGACTGTCGACTTGGAAGTAAAACCCCCGAGAAAAGCAATCATGTCCACATAGTGTCTCTGAGTCCCAGGGGATTCTCAACAGTTATTATGCAATCAAGTACGGTGTCACTCAAGGGGAATCAAACTGAACACGGATAATTATGCACGTTTATGCTTAGAAACTTGGCTTGCTTTGTATGGAGGGAGAAAAAAAATCTCTTTGGCTATAGTATGCTATGGTATCCAATCATGTGATATGCTGTGCAGTGTATGCAGTCTTCCGCAGTTCCTGTCAATGCCCAATAGTCAAAAGCTCAGTTGTGCCTCCCAATAGAATAGTCCGCCGACCGGCTTCATGCCTGGTCGATCCTGTACGCCTGACCCAAATGTCCCCAGCCGTCGTGTCCCGGTATCATGATAATCTCCCGTGCTCCCGTAATCCATGCTCTGAAACTTGATATGATATTCAACCCGCCCTGTATTTGGTACAAAATACCCTTCATGTCTCCCGTATCCGGTGAGCCCATGGACAAAAAACCACCCAGATGATCCCACCAGACCTTGATTGAGACAAGAGAAATCGTGATGGGTCGATGTAAAACAAACTTTTTTTTAATGCAGTGCTCCGGTGTAATGCCCTTCTTTGATACAAACAAATTCTTGGACAAATAAAAAGGGAAAAGGCGTGAGTTGTGAGTTGTTAATGATTCGTGTTTAAGCGTTCGATGTTATAATGTTGAATGAGTTGCGTGATGTGCTTTTAGTTGAAGTTGAGGCTGTATGTGTGTGTGTTGATGTGGGTATTGGAATGTCGTGCTTAGTATGATCGCCTTCGCTGAGTCCTAACATTGTCGAAAGACACTGCGTACGCTCGGAGCTCCTTCCTCGCCTTGTCTGACAGCTGACTTGACTCTCCTGTTGTTGAGGTGCTCTGCATGGAGCAGAGGCTACTGTGGGAGCTGGAAGGGGTGAGAGATCGGGTAGACTGCTCAGTACCATAAGGCTTGAAGGTGGGTTGACTCATGTGCCTTGATCCGTATGGCTTTGCGTTAGAGAAATCGTAGGCGGGAGAGAGGTAGAAGCCCGGGCTAGATGATTTCGTTGACCATTGGCAAGGAGTAGAGTTGAGACCAGGAGAGCTAGCTTGAGAGCTTGTCGTTGACGTCTTCTCGAAGTCGGCCAGTCTGCAAGACTCGGAGCAGTAGGCATCAGATGATGATTGCACTTGCTTGTCGCAAGCAAGGCAGAAGGAGTGAGCCCAAGAGTCGAAGTCCATGGCTGCGGTGTTGTGTGTTTGTTGAGAGTAAGAAGAGGTATGTGAAGGGGTCAACCCAAGAGGCAGAAGAGTACAAACTCTTTTATGTCCAAGTGATGTTGGATATGTTCAGTGGTTTAACAAAGTGTAGAAGCAATTGGAGAGTTGCGGAGTGAGAGAGTTGAGATGATGGTGGAAGATAGCAGAGGGTGAGAGGTCCGAGGGGGAGGGTTATGTATAATTCTTGGTCAGTGGCCCAGGCACAGCCTTGGTCGATGATCAGTTGCACGACCAGGATTGCGCTAGAGGTACATTGCTAGGAATTCGTGGAGGAGGGTACCAAGACACACCTCTTCTCCACCAGAAACAGTACGTACTGATGGATTTTTACAGACTGGTGGGGGCGCCTTGCCGCTCTCAATGCCCTGCAGCAAGATGTTAGTGTAGACAAGGATCCAATGGGAGCGGTACGTACAGCTTGATGCTGAGAAAATCTGGTCCACCTTTGGATTCTGATGGGACGCCCGTCGGGCGTGGGTTGCTCTCGTTTCAACTAGGGGTGTGGTCAACACACCAGGGCGTCTCACACCTCCAAGGGAGTGCGTTGTAGAGGGTGTGCCAGCATTGGCAATGGCAATGGCGAGAAGTGGAGATGCGAAGGTGCAAGACAAGCCTTGTTCTTCAGTGAGCTCTCACTGCTCTTCAGGACTGTATTGTTGTTCGCCATAGAGGAGAGGACAAGACAAGCCTCCATGACAAAGAACCCCAAGACATTCAGACACCAGACACAGGCGTGTGATTCTGCTGGAGACACAGTACCGCACTGCACTTGTTGACCATTCAAGCCATGCCCAGTCCTGCCGTGCCCAACCCGGTCAACGCTACGAGATTGCGATGGATAGACGAGGTTTTTTTTTTTTTTCGAACATTGATTAATATTCTATTCATGCCCACGAGAGCTATGGAAGCTCGATGAGGTGACTCAGATGGGTGTTGAACGGGACCTTGAGGGTCCGGATCCCACCGCAAAGGCACCAGCCGAGATTTCTCGCTGGGGCCTGAGCTGATGAACACCATAGCGACACCGGAGGTGGGCTGTTGCTCACCTTTGGTTTCCGTTACTTACCGTGCAATTCTGCACGGTTCTGCCCGGTCGCTGGAGCTTTCGGAGTGCTCTAAGTGCCCCCTCCCCGCAAGACGAGAGGTTGTGCTGCACAGAGGGTGTTGGACCCTCGTGCCCCGTGGTGTGAGACCTGCTCGCTGGTGGTCTGCTTCCAAGCATTGCATCGCATCGCATCGCAAAGTATTGCTCCTCATGGGATTTCGTTACTGGTATTCTGTTGAACCTAGTTATCACCCCGCTCATGAATGGTCAATGGGTATTCTTGTGAACAAAAACCGAGTTCAGGATTATAGGCGAGCACTGATGCCAATGCATGCCCTGAGCTGGCCTCTTTCTTGTTTTCCATGTGGCTGTAAGTTGCTCTGTGCTTCTGCTGTAAGCTGCTGGCGCTGCTACTGAGGCGTAGTAAATGTTTCTGTTTCCCATTGCTTCAGGATGGACTTTGCACTGTGGTCCACTGAAATCGGACGACCTCCTGAGTGTGTGCCTGAGGCGGAAGCACAGATGCGATGCGCCCGCAAGAGCGACACGATAGGCTTAGCTCATGCATGCTAATCCAGAAAGGGTATGGCTGATCCAAGGCACAACTTCCCCCCGACCCCTGCGGCCGTCTCTATCTCCATCTCTTCTGCTCTCCACCTTGAGTTGCTACTGGACTGTAGGCTGCTTCACGCCTTCTCCACCTCGAGCACGCAAATAACCACTATCTTTAACAACGGGCTCTTCAACCTCTGCTCTCCTTTCAGGGTCCTAACCTTGTCGATTTGCAAGGCTAGCTACCTAGTCTCAATTGTGCCACAGAGATTCGACGATATCAAATTCCCAATCTCGCTGCATAAATTGATTGAGGAGTACTAGGTATGAAGCACAAATACGGCACAGAAATCCATACTTGTTACGCCTCTAGTACTCAATCAATGCAGCCGTTCATATCTAGACACAACCTCATATACATCACACAATGAAGCGCATGACTCCAACCCAGAAGTTTATCATCCATAGAGAACAATCAAGTTCGCCCAAACAGACGCGCAATCAGACTTGTGAGACGCTCGAAACGCTCAATGCCACAGAATGTGACGCCATCTTTCGCAACTATGTTGCCGGATTGCATGTTCAATATGCAGACTGCGTCGGGTCTGTCTGTGAGCCTACCCCAACTTCCCAGAAGAGCACTCCGAGGACACTACCGGGTTTACGGATGTTGTTTTATCTGCAGCGGCCATGCCATTCAACAATAGTTTCGACTGCCGCTCTACCATTATCAACCCTCTGCCGTTCTGTGTGCAATCCATCGCACCATTGGCTCTCATTCTGCACCTTCAGGGTCAGCAGACCAATGGACGTCTAGCGCTAACATCAACAGTCCTGGTCCGAGGTTGCATTTCGCCATCATGCCTCGAGGAGGCGAGCGTTGCTGAAACCACCAACCTCAACCAATAGTGTAGATATATAACACAACCAACTACAACTACAATCCATGCATCATGTCGCCACAGACGAAGACAAGGTTGTTGCTATTGACCACAGAGCGACCAGCAAAAGAACATCAATCAGCCTTCTCAGGATATGACCCCAAACTCTTACCCTTGATCTTCATCGTAGATTCTGCAAAAAGAGCATAGAAGTCTTCCTGTCTTTGCCACAAATCATGATGGACCGATGAGAGTCAATATAGTTGAGGCGTTGCAAGGTTTTGTCATTTTACACATCTCGGATATCTAACTTGTCCGAGTGACAGTCATACAACCTACAGTCAACGATTTCCAGGAGTACAGGTTACGCCCAATCCCAGATCGCCTCAGAGGATGTTGTCAATCAGGATACGTTCAGCAGTAATATCGAGTGGCTTCCCAATTACCCAGGAACTGGTACCTATGGGACTGCTCAATCCCGCTGCATAGCGTCCTTTTTACTGTGAGGATACCCGCTACCTGTCAGTATCCTGGAGTGGGACTTGTGTCAGTTGAAGCGTCTACGACCTGAAAAGCATTGGCGCTAGGGATGAGAACAGCCTGTGCGTTGAGCATCATCCCTAGCTTCACCGGGGATTATACGGGCTATTTGCAAGAGGGACATCAACAGTAGCCATCTATCGTGATCTTCAGAGCCATGTGGCGTTGATCTCTCCAGTGTTCCAAGTGCTCAACAGAGCCATTCCATTTTCGATTGTACTTGCGTCCGGGGGTGGGGACAACAAGGGAAAGCAAGCGAATCATTCTCTGCTTTTAATCTGCACTCCATCCAACTGCATCCCCGTCTTGTTACTGCACCTGACCACTTATTCCAACCTTTTCAACAACAAGGTCGCATCGTGTATCACGTCCATTACTTTGTCGTCTCTGACACTAGCGGCTCGAGGCTGCCTGCATCTGGGGTGCATATCATAATTGATAGCTACAGTTACTCCAAGTACATAGGCTTGCTGACTTAGTGATACGATTCCCCCAGGCTCGGGTGAGCTTCAGTATAGGGTCCTGGTCAAGATGGCGGCCATGTCTGATACACCGACGATACCGCACATCGCTGGACTCCCTGAGACATTTCTAGTCATTGTACTGCTCCAGGTCCTACCGTCAGGTTTGTTCTCCATATCTACCCATCAACCATAATATCACCCAAGGCAGGCACTACGAGTCGCCAATCAGTGGATTCGCTCCGCATACAGAGTCAGGTGCTGGGGTCTATTTGGACTTCAGGCCTCAAAATACCTGTTCACAGACGTGTTCACGATCCACTAGCAACTCGAAAGACGGTTCAACTATCCAAAGCGACAACGATCCTGTATCAAATCACAGTCTCACACAACAGCGCCGATCCCGCGATATTTTCCGGCGCGTTGACGATCTAATCAAGGGTCGCACTCAAGACGTCGAAGTGTTATTCATCCATCTCGCTAGCTGCACAGTGACGACTGGATCAAGCTAGGTGATTCCCCCACTCAATTGAGTAATATTATAGCTCATGTTACATCTGTCATGATGGCTCTGCAGAGGTAACTCGAGCGCCCGCACCGGCAGTAGCGAATATATGGCGCAGATGAGTAAATTCAGCACACAATCTACGTACTACAAGAGTGTATTTTGATAAGGTAAGATAGACAGTTGAAGGGTCCCCCCACGATTTCTCAGCTGTTCCAAGTTTGGCAGTGCCCTGTCCTAGTTCCATCGGACGAAGTGTCCGGATTGGGAGTTGATCCACGACACGGTTCCAGCCGCCCAGCCCGCTGCCAGGACCTGAACTCTATTTCATATCTTCTTTTGGGCACTTCCATAGAGAAGCAAGCCTTATCACAGTACAGAAAAAGAAGTCCGTAGTCAGCCGTCAGCGCCGATACTTGTCGAATATCACTCCATCTCCGCGCAGGCCTACCATACGCCGTACTAATACATGAGGGCACCAGGAACCACGAGCACTGCTGACTGAGCTTCGTCTGCAACATACAAGAAGCGACTCTGAACAAACTGGCCACGCGGGACCCAGGGAGCTCCTTCACCCGCCAGCTCAACCGACTCAAGTAAGTCCTTGAGGGTTCAACTCTTTCGATCTCGTTCAATTCCGAAATTGGTCTATATCATCAGGGTTGCGGGGAGCCTGTTCCTCAAACCATTGTTCCTCCGCGCGAGAACAATCAGCGTAGTGTCCACCCAGGTTGCGACACCAATCTCACGTCTCTCATAGCCAGCTTCATATCCGAAAGATGTATCCTGGTGATCGATTCGCTCACAACTACGATTGGTAGTCTCAAAATGGATTAATGCACAAGCCGGAATTGATTTCCTTCCGTGTTGAGCATTGTGGCGTTATCAGTCATCCCAAAACGAAAATGCGCAGCTTCAGCTACAAACTACATCCAACCAGTCAAACCTGCAGGTTCACCTCGAACCCTGGTTCATCTAAGACTGGCAAGTTGGTGCACCATATCGCCGGAGCAGGACGAACCATCTCGGCTGGGGGTGTTCGACTTGTTGCAAGGATTGTGAGCTTGATCGAAAAAATATTGAAGATTGGCGTGGTCTGGCGGTGTTGATGATGGTGGGCTCACAGATCACCACCCTCCGACCAGACTGGCTAAGCACTCTGGCACGAGGTCTTGGTCTTCCAGCCCCTATTTGCGACGAAGCCCGTGCGAAGCCTAGTGGCGGCTTTCAGGTGAGGATTGGATGAAGGGCCAGGCAGGCTGTCAGGTTTTGGACTGCAAAGAATACAACAAAACTCACGAACTGAAGTAAAGTACTATGTAGTGACTGGCTAGGTACCTCGACACTGCACTAAGTCGCAGGATACGCAGCCTCGATCGTGAAAAAAGAAACGACTAGCAGAAGATCGTCTACCTGCGATGACGCGAGAACCGCAGAAGACAAGATCCTCAGGGGTCCAAGGGCTTAAACAACGGACTAGCAGGCAATCTCAGATGCCAAAGGTAAACAATATCATTATTCTTTTCAGTTTGGGCAAGGTTGTCCCAACAGGTTGAAGAAGACCTGACTGTTTGCCGTCATAGGCCGGCTTCGCTCGATTGAGGCATTCGTTCAGTATCGACGAAGCATTTACATGCGCTACTCTGTGCCTTGCAGCAGCATCAGCAATGACAAACCAGGTCGGGAACATGTCCGAGCCTCCTCATGCATGTCACTCTTGTTGGCTTCAATCAGTAGAGAGGCAACCAACACAAACAACACAGCCAGCCGCATGGAGAAATTTGGCGATAAGACCCGAAAATGCATTCTCAGGGTGTGGTACGGGACAGCTGTGGTGGCCTCGTGCCCAATGAGCAGGTGAGCCGGCTCATTCGTAAACAGACACTATGATCTGACAGTGGCAGACCTGAGATCTTTTTTTTTTTTTAGATTGATAGGGAAACTTTTTGCCAATTTCTCATTATTTTTGTCTCCTAACTAAGCCATTGCTCTAAGGGAAAAGTATAGGCGAGTCCCCTGTCTCTTCATCGAAGCCTGACAAGATACCTGATCCTATGGGTGCTGTTAGCCATTCACCGATCGTGCCAAGAGATATCCCCAGAGTCGCCTGCAACTTCAGAGCGGGTGCATCATATTAGGGCATCAGGGTTCTGGGCTCTCTGACAGGCAGAGCTCATAGATGACAGGAGTAGCCCGGCCAGTTCTGCCAGGTTAGGCATGATCTACAATAGCCTATCGCTGCTTTTGCCGTCCAATGCTAGCCAGAGCTCTTCAATGATAACGACACCCCACACTATAGTAGTGCATAGGGCTCAACTCTCAAGGTCCCAGGCTCAAGAGGGGCTTTTCCCAGTCGCCGTTCCTTCCCGTGTGCAATTTTTTATGGTTGCTTTTTTCAGTCTGTCCCTTTTTGCGGTTTCGAGCTGCCAGGGAGGCTTGTCTCAAAGAGTGAAAGCGCTGTCTAAGAATGCCAAGCTTCATTTCACTGGGGGCTGAGGACTGAGGTGACCAGATCGACCGATTGCTTGCATGACGACATGAGCTCTTCTTTTCCGCTGGCTTTTTTTGGGGCCCAGACTTAAAGGCTCAGTCCTCGTGAGCTGATGCCATCGTGAGATTGGGTTGTGCAATGAGATCAGATTCCACTGGAGTGGAGTACCAGAGATTGAAAGTTTTTTTCCCTTTCACGATCTCTTTGTCTTACACAAGTGGAACGTTCGTCCGATAGCTCTGTCGTCATCTTTACTTCATTATTAATCCTTTTTTTTTTTTTTTTTCTCTCTTTCTTAGGATTTCCAGCTTTCTATGACCCATTGCCCAGGTCGTTGACTTCCGTTTACAATGGATATGCTCCATATGGTAACGAGTCGCAAGAAGGCCATAGTGTGTTCAACGTTTGATTCATTGATTACGGATCGGGACAAATGTCTATCATCAACACGTTTCGAGAGGTAGCGCGTGCCGTATCGTTTCGTTCCTTGCAGAAGCTGTCCTGTCACTTGTTTGAGACTGTGACTGTGATTGTGACTCTTGAGAGGTGGAGTTTTCACTGCGAAACGTGACCCTGCCTTCGAGCTTTGACCTTGGACTGGGACTTGGACTTCGACTTGGAGTTGAACCTTGATTTAGCAACCGCTCAGGTCCGAAGAAGCCGCCCGCTCTTCCCGCCCAGGGTGTGCGTCTGCATAGGTCGCTGATTGGCTCAGGAAACACCTCAAGTGCCGTGTCATTCGAGGATTGGCCGCAAGGACGAAAGAGCTTCTTAGCGGTCCCTGATCGAACCATACTTTTTTTTCCTTATCGATTTTTCTTTGTTAGAAAAGGATTTCTTCTTGCTCTGGCTTCGTTTCCCGGTTTTCTGGTAAACTAAAGTTCTCCTTAAACTTCCGCGTGGCTCTCAGACTCTGGCTCTGTCTGCTGACGTAGGATCTAGAGTTGAGTCATGAGAATCATCTGCGAGGTCTCAGAATTCAGACATGAAGGAGGGAGTTCAATATTGTCTAACAATAGTCCCGCTATGCATTCACTTCTATCAGTGACATTATCAGTGAAAGTCGCAGTCTGATGACAGTCATCAGGGTTGCATAGCTGACAGATTCACCCCTGACATGGCTTTGCCGTGATACAGCGATAACGTAGCATTCATTCCTTGTCTTTCTTTGCTTCAGCGGCAGACAAGCAGCACGTCTCGCTCTCGCTCTCGCTCCTTTTACACGACAAAAACGTCTAACCCTATTATGATGAACAAGTCTGGGGTTGACCTGTGGCCTGCAGCGAGCCGCATGCTCCCTGACGTCGCTGCTTATACGTTGTGAAGCTGGTCAGCAACTCCGAGCAAGCGAAATGAAGTTGGTCGGTTCATGAACGTGCCGAGAAGTCGACCTATCATCCAAGACCTCTATGCGCTCTCGCTTGCAGAACTTGGTTGCCCTTGCGTTCAGACTTGCATTTTGAGTTTTCAACGCAAACACGTTTTTCAGAGACAGTGGAAGCAGGGACCACATGGCGTCTCCGATATTCAGCAACGGCTTTTTCTACAACCCTTTTTTGCTTTTTCTCGTGCATTGCCTTATCTCGGATTTGACGCAGTTGGTGGTGGTCTGGCCTGGAGCGTTGTATCGTGCCTTGTCTTGCCCACTAGGCGATCTGACATGTCATATTCAACGTGCGTTCCCCGCATTCTTGTATCTTACTCGACTGGGGTTTCTGCCACAGCAACTTCGGTTGGCGTAAATTTGCATGATGAGCCACGGAACTTCGTCAGGGCCCGTTGTGCCACGCTTGCCTCTACTGCAGGTTCTGCTGCAGCAAGCAAGGATGGGTGCTGTTCCGGTCTCTACTGTATAGTTACGTAGCGGCACACAACCAGTCAAGAGCTAGAGATGGGTTCTGAAACCCTTCTTTCCAAGCTCGCACCCTTTCAAGGAAAGGTGCTCAAGTCAAGGGGAAGGGGGAAAAAGAGGATTGGATGTTGGATATTGGCCACCCAACCCTTTGACAAACAATAATATGTTTCCATTGCTGGACATATTGGCAGCTGCCAGGCCTGTGCGTTGCTCGCCAGACACGGAACCGGGGCAAATCCTATGATTGCTGCAGCCGCATGCTTTTGGACAAAAGTAAGCCTGCCGTCGTGGCTTATCATGGGGGTCTTTTACCTTGCCGTGTAATCCCCGTTCCTGCGCTGAGTGGTCAATTGGGGGACATGGGGTTACACTTGGCCCAGGCCGTCATGGGAAATTCCCAAGGGTTCGTGGCCACCTCTGCGCCTTTTGTCCTTGAGCATAATCAAAAGGCCTGCGTCGGGACCATCGAAGATCAGTTTCGGCCGCGTCGCTTCGCTTCGAGGCGTAGGGGAGGCGCTGGCAGACTTGAGCACAGACAGCAGGCAGACCAGTTGGTTCGTATAATGTTCTACCGATACGTATACGCATTCATACATACTCGCTTTGTGTATACCAAACGAGGCAGAGCTTATAGTAGTCCTAGAAAAGACTTGACAGGTTGCACAGTCAAATAGCCTCAAGTAGACACAGAGGCAGAAAGAGAACAGGCGTTTGTGGCGAGGCAAATCTCAGGCAGGCTAACAAGCAGGCAAACTGGGTAATTCCCAAGGGGGGCGAATCGAAATTGACATACCGTTGCATCGTAGGATACCAATTCCTCCTGTTCCTCTTCAATCGGCAGTATCAGAGACATGATCGTATTTTTGGAGTTGTCATTAATCTTCAATATTTGGCCTTCACCCCATTCGCCGCGTCTGCTAGCTGAGATCGCCACGAGGTCGCAATTTGTTGAACACGTAAATTTCAGAGACATAAGCCAATTATGTCTAAGCAACCCCAGACACGCTGCTACGCCCTCAACGTGGGGAAATCCAAACGTGCGAGCTGGGGAGAGAATGGGACTGGCCGTGTTACGGTGGTCTGCAGGGAGCTTCCGTGCCGCCCTGTAGCTGCGTCTGTATCTGTATGAGTACGGTACAGTTGCGGCTTGGGCGGACTTTGGCGGGAATGAACGATAATGGCATTGTTCAACGTGCCATTCTTCGGTTTTCTGAGGCATCACGACTTTACCTGTCATATTATTTTCAATCCCCCCCAGGAACCTCTGCTCGACTCTAGGTCCTAGACTAGAGCTGGAACTGGTTATCGCAGCGTGTCATGTTGCACCAACTGACAAACCCCCTCTCATTCAACGTTGCTACTGTGGCAGGTTAATTGACTAATTACCCCGGATTTCTCCAGGCCCCCGGACGGACTCGGCATCGTCGGTGGGTTTCTAGTACAGAGCTAGCGGCCTCGCCGTGGAGAAGACGATTCTGCAATTAGCAGTCGGTACAATTTCAGTCCAACGTTACGAGGTTCTGTCGTTCTTTTTCTCTCTTATTTGTTTGTTCGTCTCTTACAGCAGGCGCTTGTGATTGCACTAAGGATGGTGTGATTGTTACAGTTCCATGGTCGTGGGAACACCTCCCGCGCCCGTATCTTTGAACTTGTCTCTGCTGTGGTACTGGACATTTTGGACTGCCAGCCACCAACAAGACAAACAAATATTACGGTTCTGGGCGGTTGTGGCGGACATGGAGATCCGACCGTTCTGGCGGAGCTTGGGCTTGGGCTTACTTGAGCCTGGGTCTGGGTCTGGACTCTGATGACATCTTGTCTTTGAGGCTCCTGTACGTTATGGGATCGTCTTGCATGAGGGAGATTATAGCCAACCTCGGCCATGCATGTTTGTTTGCTTTCTGGGTCATTTAGTCGAAACGCAGCCATCTTACCATGTCCTATCCTATTCCTTCTACGTAGTAGTACGGGTATTCTAGGTGAGTTCAGTCAGATATGTGAAATAACAATCTCAGGCTTCACAGGTCGCGCACCCCCTCTCCCGTGATCATGAGCGTGACAATGACAGTTACAGTCCCTCGTTTCCCGTTAGATCGGTTCTCGTGTGATTAGCAAGAGCGTCCTGCATTCTAGTGCGTAAAAGGGAATGCTGCACAGAACAACTCTGAGGGGTTGAATTGCGGAGGTGGCGTCTGGGTTATGATGTCTTATCTCTATGCCATGTGACCTTTTGTGTGATGGATGGAGATTGGATTGGGTGTCTTCTACAGGAACTTTGAGACCCTGGACACAATGACATGCTGGATAAAGAAAGGGCGCGTTCTAGCCCTTGCTTGACCTCAATCAAATAAGAGACTTGAAGTGGAGGTGGGTGAGGTGACCTCTCACGGGACCATAGTGATGATATTTGATGACCTTCGCCTGCGTGGGGGGATCTGATAGTCCGGTCTAGGTCTAGGGTAGTGATAGCGGAGATGGTGGCCCAGATTCTGAACCATTTCCGTCTTGGCCTTTTAGTCTGATATAACAAGCGATGAGGCCATTGATATTGAGATGGAGTATAATGAAGTCAGGATATAATTGCTACTGTCGCCTCTGGAGCAACAAGGTAGTCGTCGTAGTACAGCTTGTGATGGTCGCTAGACTGACTACTCGTCTCGGATATCTCACTCCTTCGGATAACTTCCACCTAAATTCTGATACACATCAACAACAGAATCAACCGCTAAATCATGTAGGCTATGTCATTGTCTGGTTGATTTACCCAAAGGTGGTCTCCCATCATGCACTTACCCGTCTACTGCTTATGCTGCAGCTTCTGCGCCTAAATCGAAGGAAATGCTGCTACCCGAGACCTGCCTTGCACCCTGACACCCATCAAGCGTACAATGTCGTAGTCTGCCGGTTCAAATGCCCGCATTCACTATTTACACCGAGCGTGACGAGTTGACTGCCGTGGCGCGTTCGTCGTTGACCTTATCAATGTCTTATGGGTCTGCTGTGGATTCTGCTGCTTGACCGAGGAGGGTCTTGATGGACCCTGATAGCAGGGACCTTGATAATTGACAGATAAAGGAGTGCAATTAGTGTATGGAGTAAATGGGAACGAGGTCAGCACTACAGATGATTAGAATAAATGTGTTAGGTTAGTATATATGTAAATATGGGGTGGCATAATTAAACCATTTTATTAATCCTTGGCTTGATAAGTGATTGACATCGTCATGACTTTGGAAGTAACAAGAATTTGATTGCGTACAATCCTCAGTAACTTGGTCAAACATGTGTATTTGTAGCTATCTGAGATCCAGATTATAGCTATCTCTATCTGTCCACACGCCCTTCAGAAACAATTGATTGACTATCTAATATTGTCGATGAATCATGCCCAAGTTCCCCGTAGCTTCTTCAACAACGTTGCATAGCCCGACGAAGACGCAAGACATTTCAACATGTATTATCCACGATTTGCTGGCATGGTCGAGTTGGTGATACTGCACATATAGCTTACCCAGTCAAGTAGCACGAGTGATCTGAATAATGACCAAAGACGTTGATACCTTCAACACCTACATAAGGATTTCCATGACCTAGTGAGAAACCATCACCATCAATGGAAAACCAACCTAGCTAGTACAGAGGTGTCGCCAACTTTAGTGTAATTTATGACTTTTCGTGATCCGTCAAGTGTCCCGTAGTTCTAAATGTTAGCTCAAGTACGCCGGTTACAGGTTATCCGAAATCCACGACTTGCTTGTCCATGGCTTGAGCTACATGAACTATTGTAACTTGAAATTTCTATGATTGAGGAAGACGCCACCCATACTCACAGTTAACATCCTTTTACTTACCCCTGATAACACTGTCGTCTTCCCAACATCCCCCCTGTACGCTGCACACGATATCGCTCAGGCGCGCTTGATCATGGCCTCACGATCAGGACCGGTTCCAATCCACTTGATCTGGTATCTGTTAGTAAAAGCCTGCCTAGCAGGAGAGCATTAGATTTAGCCTACCTTGACTCCAACAAACTTCTCAATATACTGAAAATATCATTAGCACAAACCACTTCAATAACGGGAAGTACCCACCTCGACATAATCTCTGGCTTGCACAGGGAGGTCGTAGAAAGTCTTTGCATTAGTGGTTGGCTTCTTCCATCCAGGCATCTCGTGGTAGACAACCTCGGCCTTGTCCAGTGTGTCGAGATCCGCAGGGTAGTGTTCCAGCTCCTCTCCGTCGACCTTGTAGGCAATGGCGACCTTGATTGTGTCGAAATCGTCCAGGACATCAAGCTTGGTGAGGTTCAGAGCAGTGTAGTAGTTGATCGAAGTGCTGTACTTGACAACCACAAGGTCCAGCCATCCGCATCGGCGTCTTCGACCAGTCGATGTTCCCCATTCTCTTCCAACCTCCTGGAGCTTAGTTCCAACCTCTCCAAGATCCTCCGTCTTGAAAGCTCCCTGGCCGACACGAGTTGTGTAAGCCTTGACCACACCGATAGTCTCGGTGATGTTCTTGGGGTTCAGGGTAAGTCCGGTGATTATACCACCCAGTGTTGTGTTGGATGAAGTCACATATGGGTATGAGCCATAGTTTACATCGAGCATCAGTGCGTTTGCTCCCTCGACGATGATGTTCTGGTTGCTCTTTTGGGCCGATTGCATGAATGTAACGCCATCCACAGCATATTTCTCCAGCATGGGCTTGTACTCTCTGAATCGAGCAAGCTCCTCTTCGATATCGTACTCGAATAGGTCTCCGAAGCGCTTACGGTAGCCATCAGCCAATTTCCGGCACTTTTCCTCGAAAAGCGGCAAATTAAAGACGTCAGTCAGTCGAACTCCCTCACGCTATAAATGCTTTAGCAAAATTATCAGAGAACCTGGGTAGCACTCTGGTCTTACCGCTGCGGCCTTGGAGTAAGTTGGACCAATACCTATTTACCGACGTTATTATATGTCCGGAGTTGCAGGGGTCCTGAGGGAGCAAAACACAAGAGACTGGTTTATTATAAGAGCATTGAATCTCCCGTTTGGTTCAGTCTAATATGTTTTGATCCCCTAAAAAGAACTAAGGGCTTACCTCGGCCGGTTGTACCGATTTTCTTGTCTGGAGTTAGTTAGATATATATTGCCCAATCGTCTATATGGGATGCAGATACTAACCTCCAAGTTCCTTCTCTTCAAGTCCATCAACTGCGATGTGCATCTGCAGAATGATGTGCACGCGATCCGAGACGAAGATTCGCTCATGGACCGAGGGAAGACCCTCTGAGTAGTCGCGTTAGCCATTATTTACCAGAATCAGTAAGATGCGACTGACTGGCCTTGAGCTCATCTAGCTCCTTAAAGAAACTTGGACTAATGGCAACGTCAGTATCTAAAGAATTGTCATAAAATAGGCGCAATATGCAGATTACACGGTAGCATAATGACCGAGAAAGATGATTACTGAGTGGAGAGATATGGTGACTTACACGTGAAAGACGACACCCGAGCCGATGAAGTTTATGCTGCGGAGTGTTAGTATCATGTATGTGGATATATCGAAGGTTAAGGTACCAGTTCGGGTTAATGAGACCAGAAGGGAGCAAGTGGAAGCTATGTCATGGTAAGTAGGTATTGGGGCATCTCGAGAACAATTCGCGCCCACCTGTACGACACTCCATTGGCGCTGTATAGTATTCAGAAGTCAGCGGTCCATTCCTGTAAGTCAATTGCTGGAAACCAATGGACATTGACTCACACAATTGAGTGTCCTGCGTTATGGCCACCAGCGGCTCGAGCGCAAAGCTGTGCCTCTGGGGCGAGGATGTCGGTAAGCTTTCCCTTCTGTAGAAAGATGATCGGTCAGATATCAACTCGAAATGCGTTTCATAGTCACAAGAGCTGTATGGGTTCGGGTCGGGAGAGAATACATACACCCTCATCACCTGCGGATCACGGCAAGTTAGCATCATGAAATCGCATCGCGCCATAAAAAAAATGCTAGAAGGACCCAGCGCAGGTAGTAAACAATAATAAAGATCAGGACTTACCCCATTGCGATCCTAAAATGATTTGAATTCCCATTTTGCGATAGTTCTGACTTGAACACGATATTTCTCGTTGTTGCAGGAAGAGCAAATTCGCGGAGCATTATCGGCGCGGGGCCATCTCATCATTAGTGCGGGGCATTACTTACTTACGTAGGTAGGTAGTTAGTTAGTGGTCACTTCCACCCCAACAACTCAGGTCTCCTCCAATTCTTAAATCTCTTTTTGATGGGGCTCTTTAACCATCACTCTACGATACTACCCATGAGAATACCTAAATCTCATTTTATCATTGCCACAAAGCCCCCTCTCTACTTGTAGAAGCCCAAAAGAAAACACCTTGAGTACTGCTTCTCGTGGACCATTAACTTACCGCATGCGTAAAAGGAGCCCTAGCCCTAGATAGTACGAAGCGGGGCCCTAATGAACAGCAGTTTTCAAACAGTTTTCATTCAATGATGAACGAATGGCCTACAGCATGATCTGGCACTTGGCGGAGATATGATGAACATGGCTCATGACAGAGCTTGAACTCATGCACTTCTACTGACACTAAGGAAGTGGGGGTTCGGACTGCTTCGGAATATGAATAAGAAAGCAGATGACAATCATGTCATACATAAAGCAGCTTCGTATAAACGCCAGGGGTCATCTAGTTACAATACCGTTGCTAGCTAGTGTCGTCCCTACGGATTCCTCATATACAACGCCATCCGATGCATCAGTCAGTCTGGTTACTTGACATGCATCCCCAAGATAGTAATAGTCCGCAAACGCCCTTCGATAAAAGAAAACCCATGATTATGTGTACATTTCGTCTGCTTCCACTATGCGCCCGAGAATCAAGCTCTGGATCACAAGCTCATCGTCCAAGACACGAATATTGTCAATCTTGGGTTGAGCCGCTGCTGATTTCCGACGCTTCTTACCTCCGGACGCCTCGGAACATGTGAGAATCGCGTCTACTGTCCCCGTACCTTTGTCTAGATACAACCAGTCGAATGGAGTTCCTGCCTTCTGTTGTTCCAACAAGAGTTCACGCGCTTGCTGTGTCGAAAAGACTCTTGAGATAGATGGGCCAAGGAGAGTGGCAAGGAAAATATAAGGCTCCTTGGCGTCGTTGCGCGACTTCTTGGAGTCTACGACAACAAGTACCCGCTGCCCATCTAGAAGCCGAGGTCGTTGTTCGAGAACATCGACCAGCCTTGCTTCAGCTGCTGGATAAGGTGCCAGGATTCTTGATCTCAATGCATTACCAAGAACGGCAGATGCGCCTGCACAAAGGACATACGGCTCCCAGTCCACAATAGCACCCCTGTGACAGCATGCCGTGATCCATTGTTGAGCCAGGCAAGGCAGTCCTAGGGCCAGCGCCTGCATATACTTGACCTTACGTGAATGACCATCTGCAATGAGTGCAGTGAACCCACTCTCGCAGCTTTGCTTCGTGAGTTTTAGTGCGTCTTCCTCATCCATTACAGGGTTAATTGTGTTCATGATTGGGGAATGCTCGAACATGTCTTGAAATCCTTCTGCAAGTATTGTACCCCCCGACTGAATGATCGTTGTCTCCATCTTCTTGCGCTCCTGTGGCTTGACCTTGTCTTGAAAGGAGATAGCAAATACCATACCCTCGAAAAGCCGACCGGTCCTGGGTATGGGAGCAAAACTCTGCTTGAAGGATCTGCTGGTCTTCGAGTGCACCATACTCCTTTCGAGAACGCTCGTGGCCGGGGAGTAGTGTAACTCGTCAGTAGATTCCGAGTCAAGTCGTTGAAATCGTTTGGATATCCTTGTCGATCTCACCCCCTGTTGAGGTGACTCTGATTTTGTACCTGATCGGGCCTTTCTCTTACGCGAACTTCGGCTGCCCCCTGGCGACGGAAGGGTTACTGACCCGGGCCGTTCTGAAGCCGGCGAGTCTTGCGTTCCTGGTGTTGTCTTTGCAGAAGGCACTGGTGTCGTTGTGAGAACGCTCAAACTTGAAGATGTTGTCAGGTTTTGAGCAGTCGAGCGATTAGCAACTGGGGTCACCGGTGCAGTTGTGACCGAATCACTTCGACGCGAACGGGTGGTCATCGGAGGTGGGAGATCAGCGTAGATGTCTCGAGTCGTTTTCCTGGTTCGCGGTGTTGGTTTCGTCTCACTCTTATCGGTCGTTGCTTGGGGTGGTAGTTCCTGCTCCGACTCTTCTTCGATCATTGAAACTGCGACTGTCTTGTGCAGGGGTGATGACATGGATTTCGGCCTCACCTCCAGTTCGCCCATTAGACCGTCGGAATTAGAGGAGCTGAGGAAGGGGTTCCTGCGCTTTTGCCGAACTGCACGACCATAAGTTCTACTGGTACGTTTCCGCGGTGGAGGCAACGATGAAGGCTCTGAGTTTTCATCAAAACCTGCTCTGAAGTCCTCATCATCAACCCGGAGTTTGGGTAGCTCAGGCTCAGACGGAGGTGGGTAATCAACCGGTGCAGTGGGAGGGAGAGAGGGTGCTGGGCTCGTTGCAGGTATCATATCTTCATCTACCACCACCTTCTCAACATCCACCAAAATTATATCGCCCTCGTGGCCAGCCACCGGACTCTCGAAGGCGCTGTTTCCGGGAGTGGCTTTAGTTGATGCGACGGGAAGTGTCTCGTTGGAAGCAACCACCCCCTTCTGCGAGTCATCCACAAGAGTGGGAAGTCCCTGCCCTTTGTTGAGGTCTGTGTCGGTTTTGGGCAACTGGCGCTCTTCGGTAGCTATAGGGGTTTTCCTCTTCCTTAAAGGCTTCTCTGCCGAGTCACGCCTAATCTTTGGCGTAAAGCTTACTCGGCCCATCTCTTCTGCAGCTTTGGCTCGTTTCCGCTCAATCTTTTTTCGCCTTTCCATCTGTCTGATCGCATCGTCAGAGTCGTCATCAGAATCCACTGGAGATATGGTCACGGGCTCAATTGTCTTCCTCTCCTGGGACTTTTTCATTGGTTCGTAATGCGTCATTGGCCCGTTGGTGCTCGATGATCTCGGTGCGTGCGGTCGAGGTGTAGGGTCAGAAGATGGAGGAGACTCTGGAACCATATCGCCGGCTGTAGCTCTACCGTCCAGAGGTGTTCGTGCTCGTGAGAAATCTTCATGGTTATCTCGTAATGATATCTCAGGGATCTCATGTAGACGCTGTGGACTCGAGGTACGGATATCGGTTGGTGAGGAAACATTGGCTCGATTCTTCAATGGGGAGGTCTCAATTATGTTTGGCGAGATGGAATTGAACAAGTTAGGAGAAGGTCGCGAGGAAGTCGGGCTAATATGTTTGATGGCTGAGGAGAACTGCGTCTGACCGAACAACTGGCTTCCGGCCAGAGGCGCAGCAATGTTTGGTTTCGTAGCAAACGGGTTTTTAGAAACCGCAGGCGTCTCAAAGGCGGGGGCATGTGGACGACGGGGGGTTTGGCCGTTGTTGAGCTGTGAAGTCCCATCGGGATGCCTCCAATCACCTTTAGTGTTCTCGAAGCCTGCATCCTCCGAGACCTGGGACGAAGGACGACACAACTCGCTCATATTGGCGAAGTTGACGGCACCTGTATCGTCATCCTGAAGAGTCCGAGGCTCAAGAGATCCAGACTGGGTATTGCCGTTGACAGGACTTGAAGGAACGATATCGCAGAATTCGCTATAATCACGATCGTCATTGACCTGCGTCGGAGTTTGTTGAGAAAAGTCCATCTTGCGCAGAGCTGCGGTTGCAGCACCAGTCGGGGGCTTGATACTGCTGATCAGAGGCTTGGGTGCATTGTCTCGCACTGCTTGCGGCTTCGCGCTGTCATGGCGTGCAACAGGGACGCTGGAGTCTTGTGTTTTAATGAAAGTACCAGGCAGTCGAGTTTTCAGATTCACGGTGTCGATCGCATTAACGCGGTTCTTGAGACCCTGGGCAACGCCTTTCAGCTCGTCGGCCTTGAGAGTTGTATATTGCTTTTTCGAGTGTGTCAGTGCCACCCCGGTCGTGTCCCAGTGCGACGGATCGCCGTTCTTGATGGCGGGTCCATCTGAACGCGCTCTGTCCGATAACGCGTCGTGGGGAGCCGAGCCCGTTGGAACCACATTTTCGACAACTATTGGATCTGATGAAGGCACGACGACTTCACTTGCTGGTGAAGGTATCTGCCTCGGGGTTGTCATGGAGATTTTCGAAGATGACAGGAATCTGGGAGGCGAACTACTGAGCTGTATAGAAATATGCAAGTGTTAGTACATCATGGCAAGCCCCAGTGCAAATGTATCGCCTCTGCACTGTTTACGTACCGTACCGACACCGAACTCGGCTCTGTAGGCCTCGAGAATGGCCTGGCTGTCCTGCGACTCATTGCTGCCTGCCTGGGCAAGCATCTGGGAGTCTGTCATTGCGATAAGTCGCGCATCTTCCAAGTGAAGGCCGGTAGGAGAAGGCGACTTGTAGAGTAGTGGATTGATAGAGGAGAATAAAACGAGTGTTCCTCAATGCGGCCAAATGGAAGTGAATTGGCCCAAAGAAACAAAGGCACGAGAAAGCTGGAAACGTCAGTGACACGACAGCACGTGACGGACACTTAAGTCTATCTAGCTCTGACCACCACTAGGTTGCAAGTCGAAGACAACCCCATCGTCCGTACCCATAGAGCTTTTTATTAAACTTATTATACAACACACATCTGCCAAGAGGCCTTCCATGATAGAAGAATTCTCCTCTGCTTCCAGACAACCTAAGGTAAATTGGTATCAGCATGAGCTACCAATCAGCATCCTACATGGTGTAGGACAGTGGGTGCGCAGAAATACCGACAACTTACCTCTGTTCTCATGCCTTAACTTATCCAAGTTTCTACACTTTGCTGAATATGATGAATTTTGAAAGTCTTCCACATATTTTTATAAAACCCTATATTGTGGATATTGTTATGTATTTGACACTACGTCCTGCTGCTTCAGTGTTGTAACCTTCCCACGAGACTGTAGTTATTCACAGTACAACGATAAACTTCTCGATAGCCTCATCCTGATTGCACAACTCCATCTCCAGCCATACGATCCCAGAAAAGATGTTTCGAGTTTCCAGTTACAGTGACAGGGTTGTTGAGTCGCAGGGCACATTGCATACATGATGTACTGGTAGGAGCCCAAGAATAGAGAATTACATCATAATGTCGATATTTAATCGTTGGTAGCGTCCACCAGGCGGGGCAGACAACCCAAGCGTCAATGTCCAGGGTTACTCGCAAGAAATTCTGGGCATCAAAGTCTGTTAGTCACCCTGGGCAAGACTGGAGGAGTTTAATCTGTGTGAGACAAGTGAAAACTAGCCAATCAGTCATTGCACCACGGTGGAATTAGTTATGGACGAATCAACCCTCAAGGGTATTGTAGGGGTCCGGAGGCACTGGCAATACCTACCTGTTTCCATGAATTAATTCCCTTGCCCTCACTATGACGACCCTCAAGACCCAATGAACTACGCGTCGTGAGTTCCCACGTTCCTGCCCCGCGGCAATCGCTGGTCTCTATCACCTCTAACGCGTACCTGCCTATCCTGTTACTAAGATATATCATCTCTCTTCCATCCTCTTGCCTGTTTATTGCCACCCGACTCAAGTCTAGAACTATCGACTGTTCGAGACTCCAAATAACTACCAACAACCCGAGTATGGCCTGTCATTTGCAACAACGATACCCATTAGCTGTAGGCCAATTCCATAAGTTCTCTCACCATTATTCATTGACTAACCCTTTTTGATACTGCAAGATTTGTGCTGCCACACTTGTTTTAAAGATCTCTACTCTCTGCCACATATATTCGTGAATTGGTTTCTTGTCGGCGCCTTTCGAGGCATTTGAATACACACCCCCTTGTGAACCGTTTGCTGTGGACATACGGTTGTTCGCTAACCGCACCATTCGCCAGAGACCGCTCATTCATATTGATTAAGGTAGGGGCCGTGGATTAGAAATCGCATCTTGTGTAAGCGTACACAACTGTTTTTCCTTTTCTTAACTTTTGACCATATCGTCCCAAGACCAACATTGACCCGGTGGAAGATCAAGATAAAAGACCTAAATCAATCCAGAATGGCCTCAAATTCACCCAAGCTGGTATCAGAGCCAACACGTGAGAGAGAAGCATTTAAGTTCGTTCAAATACCCCTCCATATATCTGTGCAACGGCATTACCATTTAATGTGCGCTCACTTACACGGTGCTATAGATATGGAGCATCGTTGCTCAACGACATAACGAACTCGCCGAGCGAAGGTGCCCCTCACCCTTCTGGTCGCGATACTCCCTCACGAAACGAAAATGAATACGACGATACTGCTGGAACGGAGATAGCTTCTAGAGATACTGTACTAGCTTCTCTTGCGCAACTAGGTCTCTGGAGGACGGGTACCGATCGTGCTTTGATTTCTCTTTTCGATCGCACTCACCAATATATCGTCACTGAAACAACTCAACAATCATCCCTTGCACCAGGTTCCATTCGACCCGGGCTGGACAATGGAGAGCTCTGTTTATACCCCGGAACATTTCCACGACACTTTTCAGTCTGTGACAGAGCTCTTATGGCGGACACAAACAATCCTTCTGCTCTTGGCAATGACCTGCCCCTCACTCTGATACCAGATCTTACAGCAGATCCCCGATTCTCTAAGATTCCGCACCCACTACTAAGATGCTCTGCTAGATTCTACGCTGCGGTGCCAATACGATCACCTGCCGGTGTCGACATCGGCGTATATTGTGTGGTAGATCCCCTCCCAAGAGAAGCAAATAGCTGGAGTCCTAGCAACACTCAGGCTTTGCGGGAAATTTCGTCCAATATCATGCAGTATCTACGATCCAAGAGTGTCGGAGATGCTTATCGTAGGAGTGTGAGAATGACCAGAGGAATTGGTTCTTTTGTTGAGGAGGAGTCGACCATGGCGGGCTGGAAAGCTGGTGCTAACTCCCCGGCGTTCCATGATGATGCGACTCGGGAGGGCGCTCTTAATTCTGAACAACAGGCCCTGCAAAAGTTCCGAGATTTGAATATTCAGGGAAACCCACCTGTGGATAGGAAGACGCAGCCTAACGTTGCTGAAAAGGCGACTGGCATGAGCCCGGGAGATTCTAGACAAGCAAATATGTCCGATACTTCATCGAAGAGCATACTTGTTGAAGAGTCAGACGCCAATGCAAAGGAGAAAGCCATGGCCAGGATATTTTCCCGGGCAGCTAATCTTATACGCGAAGGGATAGAGATCGAGGGTGTGCTCTTCCTGGATGCTAACCTTGAGGCGTCCATTACAGACCCGACGCTCCAACATAATGACAGCTACTCTAACCCTGGGGCTTCGTCTAGTAGTGATGAGGCTACCCATATAAGTTCCGATAATGAGAATGAGCCCTGCTGCGCTATTCTAGGTTTCGCTACTTCCACTTCATCAAGCATCAACTTGGACTCTGGTTCCGACCTCCATGCTGCTATGCCAATGAAATTACTCGCGGCGCTCCTGAGACGTTATCCTACTGGGAAAATATTTAACTTCGACGAAAATGGTGGACTATTGTCTAGTGGAACGTCTGAAGAAGATCTTTCTTCGCCCATCATCAAACAGGATTATCCCGTGGAAGGATCCGCCTCAAGACTACCTAGCAAAAACCAACGTCCTTGGTCGCGAGCTTCAGAAGGACCAGCGTTATCGAAAATCTTCCCTGGGGCCCGGAGTGTCGCTTTTGCTCCCGTTTGGGACCCCAAAAGAGATCGTTGGTTAGCGGGGAATTTCACTTATACTCAAACGCCCACAAGGTCTTTTACTATTGAGGGCGAGCTGAGTTACCTGCGAGCTTTCTGCATGCTGGCCATGTCAGAAGCCCAGCGACTCGAAACATTGCTGGTGAATAAGGCACAATCTGACGTGCTTGGGTCACTTTCTCACGAACTGCGGACGCCTCTCCATGGAATCATGCTAGCAGCCGAACTGCTTACCGATACTCAGCTGGATGTTTTCCAAGGGAACCTACTGCGTACTCTTGAGACGTGTGGCCGGACACTTTCCGAGACCATCGATCATCTTTTGTACTTTTCCAAAGTAAATCAGGCCGCGGTTCACCGGAAGAGGGAGCGCCGAACGCGCAAACGATCCATCGTCTCTGATCCCGCCGCGATGATTGCTGCTGGTGTTTCCACGTCTCAAGTTAGGCTTGACGCGCTGGTAGAGGAGGTCATGGACAGTGTCTTTGCTGGCCATGTGTTCAAGCACAATGAAGGTGATAAAGTATGGCAGACCAGCAAGCGACACGAGAGTTTGGATATCACCGACGATTTGTACCATCCTCGCCACGAACACATGGCAGCTGGTCAAGAAGAGAACCAGCTCAAGTCAGAAGTACCACTTGGACATGAAAACCAGGTGGCTGTCTTCCTCGATATCAACCCCTATGTTCCATATCTGTTCAATGTTGCAGCTGGGGCATTGCGACGAGTTATAATGAATCTTTTTGGAAATTCACTGAAATACACACAACAAGGCACAATCACGATCTCGCTTTCCCAGAAACCACTGTTCCCTGAACGCCCTAACAGTAACAAACGGTTGGTCACTATCACTGTCAAAGACACAGGTCAAGGAATTGCACCAGACTTTCTTCGCAATGATCTGTTTAAGCCGTTCTCTCAAGAAAACCATCTTTCGAACGGAACTGGGCTTGGTCTAAGCCTCGTCAAGAAGATAGTGGCATCAATGGGCGGTAAGATATCAATCGAGAGTGAAGTCAAAAAGGGGACTACAGTAACAGTGATGTTACCACTATCGCGATCTAATGGCTCGGAAGATTTCAAGGGACAAGATGAGAACGAGGTTGATGAGGGAGCAAAACGACTGAAGGGGCTTCGCGTACGATTGGTCGGATTTCCATCTGACAAGGCTATTGAAGCAGACAGTGCTCCGGGTATTCATATGTCTGCTATGCAGACAATGTGCCAACGATGGTTGCAAATGGATATTGTGCCTGAAGATTCGTATCAGGACGTGGCACCAGATCTAGTGTTATGTGAGGAGCAGGCAATAGCCGACCCGGTCTTGAAGAGCGAAGAACTTATCAGATCTCCTGTCGTTGTGGTGTGTGCCAATGCCATCAATGCACATAAAAGATCTTCTGATTACAAGAAATCTGGGGATCAACGAGTTTACGAGTTTGTATCTCAGCCGTAAGTTTTTGGTCCGAGACGGCCCTTTCCCAGTATGCTAATTGCGTCTCAGCATTGGACCTCACAAGCTTGTCAGAATTCTTCACATAGCATTCCGCCGATGGGGGGATCTACAAGCTTTGTCACCAGCAGAGCCAACAGGAACCGACGAAAACGAGTCAACCTCTACATCTGATAGTACAAGGAATCGTTTCAATGGAGGCAACCTCAGAGCCGATGCCCTAGATACGAGACCAACAACCTCGGGTTTAGGACCGGAGTCCGCAAGGCGCCCCAGACTTCCGCCGAGGGTAGTCTCAGCACGTGTCTCTCCCGACGCCCAACTGCAGACATCTTCTTCGGCCGGCGGACCTAAGAGTTTCTTGCTCGTTGACGATAACCCCATTAACCTATCAGTGTTGTGCGCATACATGAAGAAACTCAAGAGCAAGTATGCCACAGCAGCGGATGGGCTTGAGGCTGTAGAAAGGTTTCGAGAAAACCCGGATTTGTTCAGCTGCATTCTGATGGATATCAGCATGCCGCGAATGGATGGCATTGAGGCCACGAAACAGATACGAGCTTTCGAGAACAGGGAAGGGCGGGAGCCGGTACTTATACTTGCTTTAACAGGCCTTGCATCAGCAAGCGCTCAGCAGGATGCATATGCGAGTGGTGTAGATGTCTTTATGTCTAAGCCTATCAAGCTCAAAGAGTTGAGTACCATACTGAAAGAGTGGAGCTTGGCATAGTCGACAGGAAACACATACAGCGAAGGAAGACCTGAATAGAATATGATTTAGATGAAGCTCATGACTTAGATAGGCGGACAGAAGTTTCACAGCAGGTCGGGAGTTGGGATACATCTAAAACGGAAATTGGGACGCGGCAAGCCCGATATTATGAATTACCAGCAGCAAAGAAACTAGCTGCTCAAAACGCAGTGGTAAAAATAAAGCCATTACCATATGGAAAAGAGTTTGCCTAAAATGCAATAAGAGCCCAGCGCAGTATCTCGGGCTCTCATATCAATGTGTGATGAAATTGTCCTTGTTTCATTTTACTTGAAGAATCTCGAGACCGTGCTCAGGGTAGGTCATTTTGTTGTTTGGATACCCCAGTCTAGACTGGTCATATAAAGGTTAGCGATAAACGAAACATTCTACGTTTATAAGCATGATTTCTGTAAGTCTCCGGAGTGAAGAAAAAGTGGTTGTCCCAGACCGGATACCTCGGGAAATGGAGATGAATGTTCATATGCTCAAAGGTTTGTTATCAGCCTTGAACTGTCCAGCCTTAAACCTAAGCAGTCGACGACCTCGACTGTGCCATACCAACTTATATAGTATTAGCTCAGTTAGCGTACATGGTCCCCTTCGACGGTATTCGATGATACATAGGGCCCATGACGTGATGATATGTGCCTAGAGGTCAAAGGTAGGTCCATAATTACAGTGCAGCTTGCCCTATACGTTTTCCCTAATAGCATTGGATGTAAGTAAGCTATAAGCTTAACTGGAAGCCGCACTAGAATTATTGATCAAGGTATGCCATTTCCACCAAGGAGCACCAAGAAGGAATTGCACTGAGCAAGAAACAAGGCAACGAAGAAAGTTTTGGTGTCGCTAGGTCTGTGCGATAAGTGGTTGAGAACTTCGCACCCTAGAGTCTGTAGTATAGATAACTTGGCAAGAGGAAGGAAGTAACATATTGGTAAAAGGAATTAAGTACCCAATGTTTCAGTCGGTGTGATTTGCAACCCAACGTTCAGACTTCGCAACATCCGGAAGACCCGGATGTTGGTATCAGCGGTCGGCGGCACGGGACGGGAAGTGTTTTCATGTGTGGCCGGACTCATATCTCGTCCGCGCTCCCGTGAGATACTTTCATACCATCCAGTCAAAATACTGGAATCTTACAAAATCCAGGTTATTTTCGGCTTGCGCGGAGAACGAGTCAGGGTTTCAGAGGTAATGAGAAAGTCGTTCGCATGAGCGGTTGTCGAACGATGGTGGTTGACAAGCACGGGCAAACAACACCATCATCATCAGGTCCTTGTGTGTTGGTATTAAAAGCATAGATTGCCCTTGTTTGATCCGTGGAGAGATATTAAAGGGGTAAGAATTTCCTCATACAAGCATAACATGTCATGAGACAAACTCACAGTCATAGACTCTTGCAGTTATTTTGCCCAACCTCAACACGTCTCTTTCGATGACTGGTCCATTTAGCCTTTCCATCGCATGTCAGCAGTGTAAAGTTGTTAGTGGACGATCTGCTATTCGCAGCTTACCCTGTCTAGGTAGATGGATCCCTGTAATTGGTCGGTATAGCCCCTACAAGCCGGCATCCGGCAACAGAGCGGGGGTTGGAAGCTTGGAGACATGGGTGCCCCTGCTCGTGGCCGTCTTAGTGCTCCTGGCCGACTTACAGAAGACATGTCGTGTGCTCAGAATGTCTATTAAATCCGGATACATGCAGGAAAGGAGCTTGATTTAGTAATGTCTTTGATCGCTTGGCATTTAGTGGAATCGGTGCACAGAGGACCTATCCTTGGTTAAACTGTGCCAGGTTGTAGCGTTGCACCTCGGCAGCCATCGACATCAGTATCAAGCTTGACCCAAACCCGAGCTTTCCGTCATATTTGTCTGGCTAACAAAACCTGCCTCTCCCCAAACTTCTTTTTTGTGTCTACTCTTCTTACTTTTACCTAAGTACTTTGCAGACCTGCAACTACTTACTTAATACCCTTTGATTGCTGCTCGTTTCTCTATAATATCTCGGCATCACATATATTTGAAGCGGGCAGGATACGCCGCCCTGTATCTTGAAGATCGACTCACGACAAGAACCCCGGACAAACATACGGCATAAAATAGCGAAAAGAATAACTCAGCTCGAGCCTCATCTGTCGTAAAGCTTCTACATCATGGGAGTCGGCTCCTTTCTCGAACCGCTTGTCGTCGTGACCCTCCTCTTTGGAGGCGCCTACTTCAACCGCAGCAAGGACTACAACTTCTGGACAAATAAGCCAGGGCTTGCCAGCCTCAATGTTTACAAGCGCTCAGATGAAATATCGAAGCGAGAGTCGACCGATAGTTTGATGAACAACTGGAGCGGTTCGCGATCGTCTAGTCTCGACTCCTCAGATACCCAGCCAACCCTGCGCCGTCGCAAGCTGCAAGTGTTTGGATATAAGCGTATCGTCTCTACACCAAACACTCATGTGTTTGAGGACCGCCTCTTAAGTCGTCTTCTCAAGAAGCTACCATTTTTAGTAGAGTGCTGGTACTGGTTTCTCATCTACTTCATATACCAGGTTGGCCGTGCTATCACCGCCCTGACTCTCGATGAAGGCACCGTCGATGTAGCTCGTAGACATGCCCTGCAAGTCATCCATCTTGAACAGCGACTTCACATTTTCTGGGAGGTAGACTTCCAGAAATGGTTCCTCGAAAGGCCTGCTCTCCTCCACTGGATCAATCGTCTCTATTCCTTCATCCACATCCCTGGCACCATCATGTTCCTGGTTGTACTCTACTACTTCACGACCACCCGCCACCGCCGCTATGCCGCTGGCCGTGTACGCTCCGACAATATAGCTGCTGGCCCTGCGCTTTACGAAGCCCGTCGACGAACTATGGCTATGTGCAATCTTCTCGCGTTCGTCGTCTTTACAAGCTGGCCTTGTATGCCACCTCGTCTGCTGAGTGATCCTACCTACGATGGTCCTGATGCTGGAGAGGCTAAGAGATTTGGGTTTGTCGACAGCGTACACAGTGGTACTGGTGAGAGTAGCGTCTGGACAACCAATCGCTTCTGTAACCAATATGGTAGGTCAAGGTTACAAATGATACATTGTGTACATTACTGACTCAACTTACAGCCGCTATGCCATCACTTCATTTTGGTTACTCTCTTCTCGTGGGCCTAACTGTTGCCACCATCCCTATTACTGGCCTCCGGCCATACTCTTGGAAGCGAATATCTATCGTTGTTGCAGGCCTGTCGTATCCAGCTCTGATTCTAACCGCGATTGTTGCTACAGCGAATCACTTCATCCTAGATGCCGTCGCAGGTGCAATAGTCTGCGCCATCGCTTGGAACTGCAACGATTTCCTTCTTAACTTTTGTATCCTCGAGGACTACATGCTAGCAATGCTCCGTCTTCACAAGCCAATCAACTGGACCGACCCCGAGACGGCCGTTGAGCCTGAGTTCCAGACTGGTCTCCTGAGCGAGGATGTTTGAAGAGTTACAGAGAATCATTGAGACGAGCCCCACGACCTTTCTTTTGAAGTGCTCGACTCTTCCAATAATTTTCTTCGAAACGGCGTTCAATTGCTTTCACTGGATTCGCCCATATACTTAGAGTCCAGCAGCTTCTGCATCTTGACAGGAACGACTTATGAAATATGCTGGTTTGATGGTGGCATGTTGTTGATAGGAAAGGAATCGAGAGATCGGTGAACAAGGATGGATGATTACAGACAAGGATTCCTTACCTAATGCCCGTCTTACGATTAATCAAATAGATTGAGGACCATATAATACAACCTAATAGAACCGAGAGAAACGGTTTTCTCCCACAATGTTGGTGGATGTTAACATATTTGTCCTGATCGTGGTTACTATAACAACTTATAAGTTGGATAAGTACTATTGTAACGTTATTAAATGCCCTAACCACAAACTCAGTATGAACAGAGGTTTTAAATTCCATATCCACGTCAAAATATACGTATTGAACGTACGTGGTCATTAAAACGATTTCAGCATCTTCCGTATGCTCGTGACGACGCTCTATTGTAAGGCTAAGTCTCTCCCCGCCAATTACTGCAGTCATGGTACTTGGCAGCCTGTCACTCTGCTAAGCCCCTGTGAGCATGGGTACATACTCCTCTGCGAAAAGTGTACCGTTTGGCGGCGGATATAGCCACGAGTTTAGGTACCGGTGCTAAGACGGAGTGGGGAGCTGCTGTGGCGGGGCACGTCGTCATCTGTGATCCCTTTGGGCAAGAGACAGCTGCCTCCTCTTGATTGCTCTTACTCACATGTCACTACTCGACTTTTCCATCGTGACCATTTAAAACTAAACACTATCTCTCTACACGAAAGACTCGATTGCGGTTCTTTGTAAAAACATTAACAGAACAAAAGAGGCTCCCAAAGGCGACGAGACAGAGCCTGAGCTCTTACCAAATCTTCTCACCATGTCGCAGCCAAAGTCTGGGGCAGCTGATGCCCCGCCACAACAGTCGCAGCGATCTGCGTCACCATCAAACAGCTACTATGCGCTGAGTGACGATGAGGAGGGCGAATACAACACTATCAGAAATGCCGAGACAGGAAGGGGAGTGAAACTACTCTTTTCCAAGAGCAAGGTGAGCAGTATACGTCTCGTCTGAATTGCGCAAGACATTGCGCATCAGACAGCGAAGAACAACAGCTGACGATCGCAGGTTTACGTTCATCCATCACCCACTGCGAAGGACAACATCCCAGGGTATATCGCATTACTGCAACAGCGAGGTCGCCAAGAAGAGCGCCCCTCTTCATCTTCATCCCGTGATACGAACATCGCCGCTTCAGATCTACTTCTGGCCTGGATCCCTGAATCCTCGCTCGGCGATTCTGCCAGCATATACGTCAAAGTCGACCTTTGCGATGGTGATTCACCCCCGAAGCAGTCTTATCTTGTCCCCCCTCCGCCGACCGTTACGAGCCATGTCGGATCTGTTGGCGGGTATGCCTTTGCGATTCCCGTCAGTGCTGTCTATTCGCTTCTCGTTCGCCCTCCCAGTCTAGGCTGGTGGTATGGGTCTGTCATTATCAACACTCGTGCAGGCGACAGTTTCCCCGCTTTGTTCTTCCACGACAATGAGTGCCAAAGTACGATTCTTCAAAAGAAGAAGATGACCCGCGACACATTTGATCCCTTTGGAGAGTCGGGCCAGATGTTCTGGGGTGGTGATGAGGTGGTCAAGTGGCTACGTCGCTATGTCAAGATTGAGCGATCTGGGGCTGAACCCAACATTTACCTGATCGAACCATCAAAGGAGGATAGCGAGGCCTTTGGTCATAAACCCACTTCAAGTTCAGCTGGTGCCCAGGATAGCTCTGCAGGAGCACAATCACGGGGCGCTGGAGGGCCTTCGAATCGAGATGCCGAGATGGACCCATTCGTCAAATTGATCAAGGAGACTGGTTGGAACCTGATGGAGAAATTCAGCAAAGTTACCACCTTTACGCGGAGAGCGGCTCAAGATATTGTCGAGAACCCCAACCTACCACCACAGGTCAGACGACTTCTAAGAAACCCAGAGGTTCAGACTCTTCAGGATGAGTTTGATAGCGCTAGGATTTATCTGGCTCGCTGGGCTATGGGCATCCAGGAGCAGAGTGATCGCGATCGGAGACAAAGAATATGGTCCGCCAACGACGTAATGGAGCTTGAGGACACCGATGTTGGTGAATTCGAACTTTTAGAAGGCGCCAGCAATCTGTCGCTTGAAGAGCGTCGTAAAAAGGTGACCTTGAAGGAGTGGAAGACCTTTTTTGACCCTCAATCTGGCCGATTATCAGTTACGATTGATGAGGTCAAGGAACGTGTATTCCATGGAGGTCTGGACCCTGAAGATGGGGTCCGAAAGGAAGCCTGGCTCTTTCTTCTCGGTGTCCATGATTGGTACAGCACTGGTGACGAGAGAAAGGCGCAAATTGCCTCTCTGCGTGACCAGTATTACAAGCTAAAGCTTTCGTGGTGGGAGAGGCTAGATGGAGACGGAGGCGAGGGTGAGACAGGAGAGTGGTGGCGTGAGCAAAAGGGACGAATCGGTAAGTTGCTCACCATCTTTCAATCCATCTCTCTTGGAGAACGTACTGACTTAATAATCGTCACAGAAAAGGATGTTCATCGAACGGACCGCAATGTGCCTATCTTCATGGGTGAGGATATTCCTCATCCTGACCCAAGTTCGCCTTTCGCCGAAGTGGGCACCAATGTCCATCTTGAACAGATGAAAGAGATGCTCTTGACCTACAACGAGTACAACAAAGATCTCGGTTACGTGCAAGGAATGTCGGACCTGCTGGCACCAATATATGCCGTCATTCAGGATGATGCCGTTGCTTTCTGGGGCTTCCAGAAGTTCATGGAGCGCATGGAACGTAACTTCCTGCGCGACCAATCTGGTATGCGCAATCAGCTCCTGACGCTTGACCAACTTGTACAGTTCATGGACCCGGTACTTTGGAACCATCTGCAAAAGGCTGACAGCACCAACTTCTTCTTTTTCTTCCGTATGCTCCTGGTCTGGTACAAGCGCGAATTTGTGTGGCTCGACGTTCTACGATTATGGGAAGGCCTTTGGACTGATTACATGAGTGCCAACTTCCATATTTTCATCGCTCTAGCAATTCTCGAGCGTCATCGCGATGTTATCATGGAGCATCTGCAACACTTTGACGAAGTGCTCAAGTATAGTAAGTATTCGTCCCTACTGCGCTATCGATCCTACTAACGTCGTCCAGTAAACGAACTCTCCAACACCATTGACCTTGAGGCCACTCTAACCCGCGCGGAAACTCTCTTCAAGAGATTCCAGAGACTTGTCGAGGCAGTCGACAAGAAGCAAAACTTCCCTGCACCTCGGTACAACCAAAAGAAGTCGTCAGACTCTCCTGGACAAGCAGAGTCAGGAGCTTCAAAGGATACCAAGTCGCCCGCTAAGGGTAAAACTACAGAGCCTCCACCTCAGCCAAAGACAATCACTCCTGAGCTGCGCAAACTATTAAGTAAGGATATAGAGGTTCTTCCCAGGAAGACTGTTGCGCAAAAGGGTGAAGGCATGCCAAACAAATGAAGACATAGTTCGGAGTAATCAGTGGTTCGCGGGTTCAGCATTTGTTGCATGCACTTCCATGCTGCAATGGGTTACTCTGTTTGGGTTCTAGGCAACTTATCGCAGGGAGTTATAGGTGCAGTTGATTAACGATGTTTTGGTCACAATCAGTATCATGAAGACTCTAATGTTCAGAAGGTATCAGTATACAGTATACCTCACTACTATTTCATGACACAATTATCAAGTAAACAAAATTCATTATTACCATGGGTAACGCCGTTCTATCGTTTCAAGAATTGTAAACGCCAGACATCCAACAGACCCCTTTGCTTCCCTATCGCTCTACATTTGCAGCCTTCTCTGATTGGAAACAATTGCCTTATCTGTAGCCTCGAGGTCCACTCGGTAATCCTGCTCTCCTCAAACCAGCACTGCCTCCTCCGCTGCCTCCGTTGCCTCCACCACCGCTACCAGTCGCCTGATCATACATTCCACCGGGCGCAAATCGATCCTCATAACCGCCGCCACCATTCCCACCAGCAGGAGGTTGAAACGGCCCTTGGCTTCCAGCCTGCGGACTCGTTGTCCGCGACCCACCTCCCCAAAGTCTTTGTCGTAGTCGGTCCTGCGCAGATCCGCCTCCCGCAGGACCGCCAGGTGGCACGCTGGCGGTTTCGGGCCTACCAAATTGACCGCCAGTGTTCTGATAGCTTCCCCCGCGTTGCTGGCTTGGTAGTGGTCTTCTGGAAACATCGCCTCCACCGGGCTGTAGCGATGCGGGTGTTCGTCCGCCTCCAGCTCGGAGACTCTGTGGCGCTTGTTGCTGTTGCTGTTGGGGGCCATTATCCCAGAGACTACTAAGACCTGCGTGCTGTTGCTGTTGGCCTTGGGCGCCGAAGCGCTGACCGGCTTGTGGTGCCATTACAGGCTGGATGGTTTGCTGGACTGGTGCCTTGGGATCCGGGGGTAACCATGAAGGGAAGGGGCGACCCTTTTCAGCGTAGTAGCCGCGGAGAACACGACAGACATGAGTGTCGTCTTCGGTGTCGCCGTCTTGCTCGCCGGAGAGCAGGTTTTGACGCAGAGAGGAGATCTGAGAAGATGTCTTTTGGACGAGGCTGGAGTACCACGATGCCATGATGGGTATATCTTATATAGTGTTTTTCGTATTCGATTGAATCGCAATGTTTCGCATTGGATGCTGGTTGTAAGTTATAGTCGCGCGTGTCTCGTGATGGGTATCCGTTCGCTGTAGATTCAAGAAGCGGTATCGATGTTCTGAAGCTGAATTACGCTGTCGTTACGAGGTACGGTGATGAGCGTGATGCAGCTACCTTCGTAATGATATGGGCTGTGCAGCCAGCTGCGACCGTGTTATTTAAAGGAATGATAGAGGAGTTTCAAGTGTTGAAAAAGGTCAGCGCTGGGGGATTTAAAGAGGGGAGAGGATGAGTGAAGCAGTGACGTTAACAGGGATTCTTGGCTATGGAAGTGGGCTGGGGGGTTTCACAGCTGCCTGAGCTAAAAATGCGCTGCAGTCGAGTAGAGTGGGGCAGACAAGTTTAGGGTAGGCGGGTATGACTCTGTGGCTTAACAGGATTCCGAATAAGATATTGCTTCAATTGAGCCTCAACAAGAAGAGGGATGGAAAGTGCAAAAGCAACAGAACAAAAAGATCAATTTCCAGCAAAGAAACAAATGGCAATCTATTTGGTATCTATAAGTTGCCAAGCAGATCAGCCCAGCAATAATAAAGCATCAACATATATGGTATCCTGTACTCAGCAAGACAAGGATCGCCATTGTGCTTCCTCTCCTTCCCTCGTTCATTTTTTGTCTTCCTTGAAAACGCAGACTCCTTTAACGCCCAAGCTTGACTTTTCAGACACGTAATTACCAGGTCAGATCGTTGGTGACCATCAGCTTCTCCTTCTCCTCGTGCCTGGGCTTCTTGTTCTTCATCTTGATAGCCCTTCCACGCTTTCGCTTGTTGTTAGCCTTCTCGGTCTCAGACTCTTCGCTGTCTTCCTCGTTGTTCTCATCTTCTTCGTCATCGCTGTCGAGCCATTCCTCAAGTTCGCCGAGCTCCTCGTCGCTCTCGTCAACGTCAGAGACATACTCGATCTGGTCCTCGAGGTTGTCTTCCTCGTTCTCGCTCCACTCGACCTCCTCACCGTTCTCATCAAGACCCTTGTCCATATCGGTGTCACGTTGACCTTGACCCTCACGCTCCATGCCATTGAGGACCTTCTTCCAAATAGCCTCGCTGACGTTGAGAGGTTGATCGCCATAAGCTCCTTGTCGTAAACGCTCAACAAGCTCACGCTCAATGGTTCGCTCCAGCTTTGCAGCCGCCTCGGCCTTCCGCTCACGAGCCTGCTCACGATGCCTGATCTTGGGTGCCATCTTTGGCACAAGCTTTTCACCCAGTCGTTCCTCCTCGGCGGCAATGCGGCGCATGCGAGTTTGGACTTGTGTGAGACGTGTAAGACGTTGCTTACACTTGTGGATCATATACTTGGGCCAGTAGATAAGAAGTTCGTCGATCTGTTGCAAAGCTTGCGCATAGTTCTTGCTGAGCTTTCGTTTCTCCCATAGCTTGGAAGGCAAGTGGGCTCTTTCTGGTGTCTTCATAAACAAGTAGATGACACCCTTCTCCTCTCGAATCGTGGCATATTTCTGAGAGGTTGTCAGTAGTGTTTTGAAGCGAGATCCGTCGATAAAGTGAAGACATACCGATGAACTGAGCGGACATGAACTGCGATTGCACAAACCTGATACGTTGTACTCAGACCGGCAGAAGTTCTGGCCCTTGTTGGTTCTGTATGGTGGTTAGCAGATTCTTCAAGTAGGGTGGTGTCCTCTATTGATGCTCGTGAAGCAAAGGCAGGAAGAGTTGAAGACCTACTTGAGCTTGAACGAGCAGAATTGGTTATTCAAGATTTGCCAAATGATCTCGTCACTCATCGTGTCGTTGTTGGTGTTGAATAGGCTGATCTGGGTTGGAGTTCGCAACAGCGGCGCAAGAGGCAGAAACAACAGAGATTGAGGGACACCACAAAGAGAGAGTGTATATTGGCGGATCAGGGGCTTATATGATCCTTAGTACCCGTCGCACAGTCCTGGATTCTCTGAATGAGAACTTTCCGGCAGTCGTGTCGTTTCGTGATGTGAACATAAGTATCGTGGAGTTTGGATTTCGACTTTTTTTTTTCTTCGCAGGACCTCAAAATCTTATCTGCCATTTGACCCCACTCAGGAACCATTATGCACCAATCAGCCACGTGCTGATACGCTACCGCCTTCCAGTTGCGCGCTGGCTCAGTGGAGGCGGGTGATAGATCTTCCGAGCCGCTGCCGCCGCGGCTCTGCGTCACCCCAGTACGTACCTCTTGACAGGTGCTCGCGGAGCATCATCTTGGGACTTGGCCTACGCCGCGCAACCAACCATCAACGAAATCCTGTTCCGTCGCGCTCAACGAAGCCTGTCGCTTTGTCGCCTCAAGGCCCAATATCCCCTCCTTTAACGATAAAATCCCTTTTGTCTCTTCGTAGGGAGCCTATACTGCCGACATCGCCGTCCATCAACAACCGACCAAGATAAACACTGTTGCCCAGCATGCCAACCGCCGGCCTTAAGACCATCATCGCCCTCTCCTTCGTTCTCGCCGTTGGATTCCTTCTGGTTATTCTCTCTTGCGCCTTGTGGAAGGTCTACTATCCTCTGCTTGTCGTCGCCACCTATGTCATTGCGCCTATTCCCAACTGGATCTGCGGACACTGCGCCAATCCCGATGACTTCGTCGAGAGCTCGGGTGCTGCTGTTCTAGATCTTGGCCGTTTCTTTACAGGTTTCTTTGTTGTTATGGGAATCGGTAAGTCTTTGGTTCTTTATCACCAAGCAACTAGGCGCCACTGGCTGCCAGATATCGATCGATCTGTCGCTACACACGTTGCTAACTCTTTGTAGCCCTCCCCGTTGTCCTTGCGCACGCCGGCCTCATCGAAATCCAAGCCATGGTCATGTCCATAATCGGCGGTCTATTGATCTATGGAACAATCGTCAGCTTCGGCATGTTCTTCCACGAGGAGCAAGAATTCTAAATGCGCGCACGAGATCGATCGCATAAGTCAGAGGAGACCTGGTGCTGCCAAAAAAAAAAAAAGGCTACGGATAAAGCATGTCGCGTTTTAGGCAAGAGGGGGATAATAGCTGCTATGAAGCCTGCATAACGCGTGTATGATAACAGGAGGTAGTTGGCATTGGTATTAAGCGGGGGCTATAAATGACAGTCTTAGGTACTTGCACAGCAAACTCCTTGGGTTTCGGGGCCGATGAGACGATTATAGTTGGTCGTGAATTGTATACCTTTTTATGAGATATATGTCGTGTTGTTTGCTGCTATCTTTCGGATGCTTGCTTCCTATCTTGTCTGTCTATGCTGTTGAATTCCCAAATCAAAAACTCCGACGATGTGTACGTTGAGGTATCATGTCCAAAGCCAAATACTGCGCCTTTCCATCTATCTAATCCAGTCTGATCTCTCCGAGAATCCACCCTTAAGCTGCGTCTCTGAATACGCCCATGGGACCGGCAAGTTTGGTAAACATTTCATCCCTTTCACCCTCAGGGGTACTAAGGATCGTTACCGCACCGCCAGCTCCAATCCGCCAAACTTCCCGCGGCTCAGTCTCACCCTCTTCGGCAGGGGCCTTTTCGTCGTCCCATCTGAACATTGTTCGGATTGTGACACTCCAGTCTCCTGCACCTGTGATATCCATGTACCCCACAACACCAGAATAAATACTTCGCTCATGTTGACCCTCGATGACCTGTAGAAGCTCGCAGCTACGCTTCTTTGGCGCTCCTGTCATGCTCCCAGGAGGAAGAGCCGCAGCAAGGGCATCCAGACCTGTATAGGTGCAATGAGAATCGAAGCTGCTGCGTCTTGCGCCACGAGGCTTATGTCCATTACGTCCAGGGAGCTGGCCGTTGACAACAGTGATCATCTGGAAGACAGTCGCATACTCCTCCACCTTCATTAGATCAGGAACTGTGACATGACCAACACCACAGACACCATGCAAGTCATGTCGAACAAGATCGACAATCATGAGGTTCTCGGCGACTTCCTTGGGTATATGGAGGATCTTTTCAGCCTGCGCAAGTGTTGACACAGCCTCAGACTTGCGAACAGTGCCTTTCATGGGCCTCATTGAGCACAGCCCGTTGCTGTCGTGGCGAAGGAATCGCTCAGGAGAACAACTCAGCATAGTTGCGCCACCGAGGCGAATAAAAGAGCCAAAGGGAGCCGGTTGTCGTTTTCTCAGTGTCTGATAGATGACCCAGGGGCTTCTCTCGTTGTTTCGTGAACGCGGTCTTGCCATTGTCGTTTGCGATGTAAGGCAAAGCTCGTATGACTCTCCAGCGGCGATGAAATCTTGACAAACTCGAACCTGCTCCTCATATCTATCAGGCTGGGGAGTTGTGATAGCTACTTGGTTGTGTGGGACAGAGTTGCCGTTGCTATGCCCATTGGCGCCATTGACCAGCATGGTGGTCTTCCAATATTCGGACTGTTGGATTCTTCTCGCCATATCTTCAAGCCATGAATCGTCCGACCCTCTGGTCTTTAAGTTCTGGACATGTGCAACACCAGCTTGATGATCTAGGACGATGCTCTTGGTCACCCACGCCAGACAAATATCTGGCCTCTTGTGGCCCCTATCCTCTGGAACCATCTTCTTCTCCAGGCCGTGCAATCCCATCTCATAAGTGATAAAACCCATGAAACCACCTTTGAAGGCCGAGTCGGACTGGTCAGATCCAGGGGGATGGCTTCTTTTCTCCCAGAAATCCGAAATGATCTCCCACACATTGACAGTTCCGTTTTCAAGACTGATCGTCTCAATCTTGTCTTGTTCACCAGGTCTGGAAGGAAGGCGTATTGTGACATGGTCGTTGGACACATTGTACTCAAGCCGTAGCGCCTCTTCGACTTCGAGAGCTATAATGCTGCTCAGGGCCAGAGCATCTCCATTCTTTGAGCTCGATGAGTCCAGAATAACAGTCTCGCCTTTTTCGAGGCCCAACATTTCGACGATATCGGGCACACCGGCTCCTTGAGGCAGAGAGATTGTGCGATGGGTGTATTCTGCTCCCTTCGCAAAGTCTTTCAACGATGTAGCTTCTGAATGTGTGTTTGACCACCAGTACCCTGCCAACCTCTCCTTATGTGCAGCCGCAGACTCTAAGTGGTTCGGTGGTGAAAGAGTCTGAATTTCCAATAGCGGCCCACGTACCCGTCGCCCATGCCGGTTATTCCACTGCAGTGCGGCTTGGAACCAATTGATGAGGACACCATGTGCATTTTTCTCGGTACACACAGACTCGGGGTGATATTGAAGACCCCAGAATGGCTTCTTGAGATGCTTCACGCCCTGTAGAATTTGTTCTCGTCGACCATCGTCTCTGATCTCTGTCGTCCATGCCAGTGGCGAAAACTCTGACGTTGGCTTCCAGCGATCTTCCGCTTCCCAATCATCGCTGTATTGACCGATATCAACGCACAGGCTGTGATAAAGAGTTGCTTTGAAAGGCGATACTCCGCGAAAAATGTCCTCTTCCTGGTGCTCAATATCTCGCACCATTCCGTGCAGGCCCCTCTTGAGTCTCCTCACAGTCCCGCCATGAGCAGCGAGCAAACTCTGGAAACCGAGACAAATACCCAATACCGGTAGTTGGCGATGCGCGGGGAGGTCCCAAAGTAGATTGAACGCTCCGACGTCTTCCGGGTTGAGCGGAGATCCGGGGCCGGGGCCGCAAACTACGGCATCAAATTGAGCGAGATTGTCAAGGAATTCTTGCTGTGACCATTTCGCAGGGACGTCATCTTCGTCGGCTTTTTCGGCCAGCGAGAGATCGATTCTTATAACAAAGATTTCGGCGCCGATAATAGTTCGAAGAAGTGAGACGATATTGTTTGTGAAGGAGTCATAGGCATCAATAAAGAGAATGCGTTTCGGCGCCCGAGCCGAAGGTTCAGGGCCTGTGGTCATATTCCAATATGTTGAGGGCCAGATCAGAATAAACAAGAAGAATAGAGCAGGTTTAAAAATATCCAGATTCAGTGAGATTCAAAATCTAATAAGCCTTTTTCGGCATTGAGATAAAGTCTAGAAATATTTGCCGCCGCAAGCCGGACTTGACTCGTAGTCTATCAGGTGATCGGACAGTATATCAAGAAATACACTTTTGGGGACGTAGTGGCTCAAATCGAGGTTTTAGACTCAACTTACGATTTATTGATCAAAATTGATCTATTTTATGTTTTAGTATAATTACTTCATGAACTCTTCATACTTGGGGCATTTCATGACGCTGACGGTGCAAAAGTCGTACCGATTTATGATCGTTTTATCTAATCTCTTCTAAAGGGTTTGAAAAATGTATAGTAAAATGAAGGATGCGATGTTCTCTGATATAGATCTACATATAATTTTACTCTCAAGATCTATTTATGGTGGCTTAGCTTTCCCAAGACTATGTTAACGTCGCAACTTTTGCATGAGAGTTTACATGTATTAGATATCATCTCTGACTCTTGATTGAATGATTCTGAAAGACCAAGTCCCTCAGAGACATCTCTAATATAGGACAGCCCTCTTGGAGATCCAAAAGCGTTTAGCAGCATCGCTGTAGCCGGATGAAGACATGGTGCCTCGATGTTGAGAAAGGAAGCCTGTATAGAACAGCGATTTTAACCTTGTCGATGTCTGGTTTCCATAATCAGCGATAGTCATTCATCTGCTTGGGCCATCCTCTAGTAATATGGTAGTAGTATCTGATAAATCAGTGTTGCACCCCTACAGCCTCCCCGTCCAACTATGCAGTTTTCAGCAGTGCACTTGTTGGCGATCTCGAATATGGTATCGTAAATGGAAACATAACAAGATCGTGTTGTCTAATCCTCTCGACTATATATTCTGGCAAGCTTTCGGGCACTGTCCCCTCCCAAGGTGCACATGGCTCCTCAGAAGGCTTTGCAATGACGACGCCTGTGTTAGAGACTGAAGTATGTTGACTGAACGGAGAATCGTGGACAATGCAGCGCGATACGGCCTTCATATGGCAATCACAAACAAGGCTAAGAACCAATTTACATGGTGGATTAGGTTGCTAGCAGAGAAGACATGTTTGGAAGACATACTGTGCTAGCTTTGGTCAAACATATACGTTTGTGATCCGTCCAAACGCAAGGGCTCAGAGGTTTGTGGCTATTATTCGTCAGGGACCTAGGTTTTCAGCACTGGCATGTTAGTGAAAGTCGCCTGCAGTAACAATTCTATCGCGATGAGATTACCAGCGCTGGCTAGTTTATTGGTCAAACTGAATAGAATCATTAGTACCTGTTCATTGGTTTGTCGGTTTGTGTATGCATAGACAAAAACTCCTGGTTGATCATGGGGCTTCATGCACGTATAGATCGATACTACTGTAAAGCCTTCACGATAAGCAGAAACCCACCATGAATAACACACTCACAAATATTAAAGTTCTCTCTGAGAACATATGTAAAAGGTCAACGACCGCTCTTTGTTATTCGCTAAATATCTATATCGCATCCATAGTACATATCCCCATATTATAGAGTATAGGCCAAAGTGCAAATCTCCGGACTATTACTAACATTCCTTCTCATCAACCTACTTACGGTCCCTTGTTGTCAATATACATGGTTGTCTTGCGTGCCAGATTCGTCTCTCCTTTACTCCCAAAGCCGCATCCTTCATCGTCTGTGATTCCGATCGCGCCCGTGTAGCCTCAGAAACAGGCCTATCCCAGACCTGCACCTCTTCTACAGACGCTGAGATCTCGAACTGACCACGGCAGAGCACTGTCATGCCTACTGAAACCTCGGCACTCCCATGCGCTTCCAGCACAGGAATGTGTTGTTGTAGGGTGCCATTCCAAGCAAGCTTTCGTGTATACTCCAGACCAACATTTGCGGGCCTATGGCAAAGCGCCGGTAGAATCCGGACGACAGGATGGATCTTTTGGACTGTTCGGTTCGTGACAAGTACTCTGAGCTGCATAAACTCATCCACGTACGCGACATCCTTCTCTGATATGTTGCCATTGGCATCCGCAACCGAGATATCAATATCAACTTCTTCAACCTTGATAGCCTCGATCATTCGCGTGGTCAGCCTGATGCTTCTCAGATCAATTGAACCGCTCCTTTTAGGTAGTGATGTCGTCTTCCAAGTCGCCCGAAGACAGTTAAGGACCCTCTCCCGATACCAGAAACCTTCGCGATTCGCACGCTCCACTTCAGGCGAGATCTTGCTGGCACTGACCACGAATTGCCGTTTTCGGGAGGGATTAAGTGTTGGTATTGTGGCATGGGGATCCTCTAGGTACACCCTCTTGACAGGTAAGATAACACGACTTGTGTTACCAGGAAGAATATCCTGTTCCACGGCGACCCCATCGTCACTTTCCAACTGCACCACCATCTGGCTTGGCCAAGCGTTGCGAAGGTCCACAGACAAAAGACAGTATTCGTCCGGCTTGGCGGTAAAAGAACTGCCCAGTCGATCCCACAAGGGTTGGGGAATGTCACCGTGGACTGGTAGAGCATCAATTCGAGCAAGCTCGACACTTGCATTGACCGTGACGGTGAGATCAAGAGAAACCTGTCGCGTGTAGAACTGTTCTGGCATCTCATCTTGCGGACATCCCAGATGAGTATAATCGACTTGAATTGTTGCTGCCGTAAGCCCCGGCTTGCCGAGTATTTCAAACTCGAACGTCGCTTCTCCATTAGGTGCAATATGGCGAGTCAACTGGCTTTTGGGAAGTCGCAACGCTTGCTTCTTCATTAGTGCCAGCTCATACTCGTGAAGCTCCGACGGCGTCGCATCTCGATTGTTGATCGCGGTTTGCAACGGCTCTTGTGTAGAATCCTTGAAAGAGAAGAGCATGAAATCCACTGGTGTAGGCGCAAGATTCTGCAGCGTGACAGAGAATAGCTGCCTCTCTCCCTCCAGAATCATGATTGAAGATTGAGCGAGAGTCGTAGATTTGACCACGACTAGTGGTTGCGCTGCAATCGCAGTGAGACTTAAGCTTTCAGCCTCAAGCTTTGGAGCAAAAGGTTTGATATCCGTGACTGCTTCCTCCAACGCCGCCAAGCCCTTGGCCTTCACTTTGAGCTCTTGTTGTGGTGTCCACGGCATGGAGAAGACTGGGAATCGCCGCTCACGACATCCCCGAACCTTGATCATGGCACCAGTAACCTTGACATCTCCTGCTTCCTTAGCTCTTCCCCTTAATCGTATTACTTGTGTTCGGTATGGGCCAACCGTAGTTGCTTCCTTAACGGCGTCAAAATTCACACCCTCGGTAGCAAGGTAGATAGATTCGACCTCTACTTCGATATCATAGGGGTTTTGCAGTGTAATCTTGAATGTGGCATATTCATCAGCCACAAGTGTCTGGGCGACAGTCTCGTCGGGTTTCTTCAAAAATGGGTTGTAGATGAATGGATCAACATCTTGCGACGCCCGGCTCGCGGTCGCGCCAGGGAGAATGCTCTTTGAATGGGCTACTGGTGTCTTACTAGTCAGAGAAGGTTCAAGCTTAATACCTCTCACAAAGAACTCGTCCCAGTACTCGGCTGCTATATCAGTATAGCCAAGCCTCTGCACGAGATTTGCAGTTCTTGATATCCCAGTAGCTAGCTGCACTTGTTCGTCCCGAACAATCATCGGAGAGGCATCTTCACGCCGGGGTCCTGGAGCAACACCCGAACCAGCTGTTCGTAGGAGATCGCTTGAGAATCGCAAGACGCCATCAAAGTCTGGAAGGGCTTCCGAGAAGTTGATACAGGCTCTCAAAATGTTGAGCTTGACATCCGGAAATCCAAAGAATCGGGCTGCCGACTGGCCGCGTATCCTAGCAATCACGGCTTCATCAGAGTCATCGACCTCTTCGCTATTCTTGGCGCCCGCCTTTCTCGTCAGATCGAACCCAACAATGCCATAAGATTTGCAAAGCAGGGTCATCAAAGCTTCGATACCCTGCTCGACATCACATTCTCCAATTTCCAACGCCATGGAGCCGCTGCTTGATCCGCCTCCTGAAGTCAGTGACATCAGTCCTGCAGCAGGATGAATGCCCATATCTGCGGCACCTCGAGTTCTCGCCTCCACAAGACCACCAATAAGGACTGACACAAGTTCTCGTATCACCATAGCCTTCTTTCGATGAAGTCCCAAGGGTCCTAAAACGGTCGCTATACCGCTCAGAATTGACGCTCGGTCGACAGTGGTAAGAAGCTCCGAAGCACCAGCAGGGAATGCTTTGAACAGCATCGTTCCGATCTGTTGCCGGGAGGGTGTTACACCAAACCTAGGTGGTGCAACGTATGGCTGTTCAGGTACAATTCCAGTAGCTATCATGGCCAGAGACTCCTGATCCAGGTAGCCATTGCACAAGTGGAGCGCAGAATAGATCTTGGAAAAACGAATAAAGGTTTCTGATAGGGGCAAGGGGGGGAGGCTGTCGGACGATACTCTGGAGTAAAGGGCTATGATGCGTTCCAAAAGCTCCGGAAGTAGCCACTGGAGATTTCTAAGATGCTTTGGCTGGTTGGGGTCTTCGGGAATTGGATCGGGGGCCTGCTTGTGTGCTGGCTTGTCCGGGAATTGGATGAGCACAGTGGGCACATGAAATTCAATGTTAGACCAGCCGAGCAGGAAAAGGTTTACAAGAATTAGCTCTAATGCTTTTCCGTGCCACAAATGGTCATTGACAGATCGTGAAGCCATAGCACCATCGCTTAGCTCCTTGATCGAGTCGGTCCATCGTCCAGCTTGTAGGAACATGGAACCAACAACAACTGCGGCTCGTCCCTTGGTTCTATGTCTTAAACGGTCATTGACACCTCCGGAGCCAAAGCCTTGCGTTGATATCCGATCGCGACTAGCTGATCGAGAGTTCGCCGTAGTTTCTGGCAGGGGCGTTTGTTCGGGTGAGGGCTGATCGCCAGGCGGCGGAGTTTGCCCATCCGTGGTAAGGGGTGGATTCGATAAACTGCTCTTCGTGGTTGTCGACGATGACAATCCTGGCGTTGAGTTGCTCGAGTGGAGTCCTGGGCGAGAGTTGGCTGGTAGAGACATGCGAGCCTGGGTCTTATCCATGATACCACCCGCAGAATTGGAGCGCAAGGAATGTCGTGCGGAGATACTCGAACCTCTTCTCAAGAGAGTGTTGATACCCCCTTCACCACCCCATGATCCGCCATTAGTATGGTTTGAAGTAGTTGAATAAGGTACAGGGGACTCGATGTTGGTCATAGCCTCGAAAGACTTGGCCAGTGTCGTCATCTCAGCAAGAAGCAGCGAAGAGATGTCGCACATAACAGTTCTTATCGTAGTCACGGTACATTTTTCAGGAGGAGGGATGCTGACGAGACCCTCGGGAATTGGGATGTCGGTGTCATGGGGGTTGTCATAATCGAACAGTAGGACTTGGTGGACAAGAGCCTTGGGGTACATGTCGCGCAGGTCCTCAAGTTCCTGATACAGAGCCCGTATGTTCTTCTCTGTAACTGTGGGGCCCGTGCCGTTGAGGGATTGTCGCTTGTTGAAGCTCTTTTGGTGTAGCTCGGTGCCATCTGCCAAAGCTATTATGGCAAGGGGTTCTCGGTATAAGTCGAAGGGAGTAAGGGCGAGGTGAGAGGGCGGGGGAACGTGAGTAACGAGGTTGTATATTATAGCGCCATCTGGATAGGCCAGAGGCGAGAACATGTCTGCGCAAGCTGTGTCAGCGCCATGCCCAGCGGGTGATATCACGGGGTGTCACTTACTTCTGTTGGGCCGGCTATCAGCGCTGATGTCGCGGAGGTGGACGACATGTTGCTGGTTTAGTCGCTCAACGAACGAAGCGAATCGGTCTGCTTTTATCTGCCCAAGAGGGAGGAGAAGTGTCTTCACCCGCGCAGGAGCGACGGGAGCCAAAGGATCCAAGCTCATCCTAGCATCTGGTGTTTGCTCATATCCGCCAGCGCAACGTAGATGGTGTTTGGTATAAGGACGACTTGAGAGGCGTCTCTAAAGATTCGATTGGTTCAGGAATAGAGTTGAATGCAATCGCATTATTGAATCGATTTCGCTTCGTTTCGTTGTCAATGCTGAGCTCTGGAGGCTGAATATTGTATTTAATCGCCGGATATTGAGCTTGATATCGTACACCTGTCGCATGCGGCTAGGAGCTGTAGGTGCTGTATGTAGGTGGTCTATCCTGACATGGGATGGCCAGATGTGGAGACACAGGGGCCGGAGGCGACTTTTTGCGAGGCCGATAATCGCATACCAGAGACAATAAGTCCACGTCAACACTTACCAAGTTGTTAGTGACATTTTTGAATCATGTTTCATATAAGGGAGTTTTCTGATGGATATCAATTTTCTGAATGGATGAGTATTGAAAACTCGTGGTATCTCAATGGCTCGGCCTGCCGAGATTATAACTGCGTCTCTGGGGTATCGCGACTTGAGCTTCTAATAATACCCAATACTTTCCAACTTTTCCGTAAACAAATAGCCAAGCCATCTAACTTGTACAGAATAAAGACGTTTGTCTGGATCATCCATCGCGATCCTAGCCTACCGATGACGGGGGCCCAAGAGGACTTTGGTCCGATGTCTTTCTCTCCCTTGCCTCTGCTTGCAACTCACTCTCAAAGGTGTCGACAGATAAACTAGCTTCTACAAAGTCTTCGAGCTCTTCTGTCACTGTTTTAAGTTTCTCTTTTACCGCTATAGCAGCCTCGTGGCCGACGATGTGACGAGCGGGAGGATTCTCGTGTCCTCCAATTGCTGACAAGGCATGAACCGTCTCCATTACCAGCTTATCTGCTGCGCCGGGAGGTAATTTGGGATAGCGATGTATTATCTCACCATGTGCCACATCTGGTTCGATAGATGTACTGACGGGAGACATAGGGGAAGGACCCCAGTCGGCCGGTGACGTGGGGTATGGTAGAGCTGTGTCTGGGTGAGTATTGAGAACGTTGACGAGAATGTCGCGAATGTTGGGAGCCGTCTCAGAGTATTGATCGTAAGCGGTCATCTGAGGAGCAAAAGTGAGGCGATTGGTTAATGAAAGAATCTCCTTGTTTGGCTGCATAACAGTGACTTTGATGTTGAAGGGCGCAATCTCGTATGCGAGCGAGTCGCAAAACCCTTCGAGGGCCCAAGTGGCAGCCGTATATATCGACATGCCTGGTGTGCCAATATGGCCGCCGGTACTGGTGAGAACAATGATATGTCCTGTGTGTTGCGACCGTAGCTGGGGGAGGGCAGCCCGTATAAAGTTGACCTGGGAGAAAAACACAGACTCGAACTGGTCGCGAACAAGGTTTTGTGTGAAAGGAGACGTTGATAGTTCCTCTACAGTTCCCACAACGGCTGCAGAGCAATTGTGTTAGTCAACAGTGTCAAGGGCTCATAAACTGAAAAATTCATCAACATACCATCGGATTTGCAGCATAACAGAATGTCAATCCTGCCAAAGACCTGGACAGCTTCGGCAACAGCAGCGCCACAGCTTCCCATTGACGCGCCATCACATCGAATACCGCGAATGCGATCTTTCCATCCCTCACGGTCCTTTCGGGAGCTCTTACACTCATTGACAAGCTCGCGGAACTCGGCACTGCGGTCCTCATCGTCTATCTCGTAGGGTGGTAGACATGCGACTACGTAGTCGCCATGTGATAGAAGCAGCCGGATGAGTCGGATGGACAGAGGCGAGAGGGCTGAAGTGAGAAGCCATGTCCGCGGCGAATTGTGCGTGGCTGTTGAAGGGTTGGAGTCAGCGTCGGCCATTATAATGGCGTGTACATGGTTTTTATAGTGTTTGGATCAGGTGCGTCCCAAGCTCTTTTAGTGACAAGCTCCGTTCTCCGATGTCTTTGATTATGTAACTTGGAAGGCAAATCTCAAGAGCTTGCCAGTCTCAGTATTAAAAAAAAAGGAATTGATGACAATTGACGGATTGTGCCAAGGTACGAAAACAAATAAATGCGGGAGAAGTGTGGAGTCGTATATGAGGGTAGGTAGAGCTTAGCTGAGCTGAGCTTCCCAGTGAAGAAATTACATCATTGGGGATGGGACAAGAAAAGAAGAGCATTTTGGGCCCCCCCAACGACCCTGATCGTCTGACATAAACACTGGATTAAGACCGAAACAGTAAAGCTGAGAAGCTAACAAGGCAAACGACATTTTAAATATTGCGCAGTACCAATGAGGAATACGCCGAAAAGCTGGAAACCGGGATGGGGGAAGCTAAAATCAGGGTATAAAAGTAACAGTCGGTAAAGGAGTGACAGGAAAGAAATCGTAAAATAAAACATGAATAAGGAACAAAAATCCGGGGTCACTTACGAAAGGAGGGGTTCGGTACTGATTGAGAGCTATGTCGTGGGGTAACGGTAAATGCCATGTTCTGACTGCCGTGACCTGGCCGCGGCCCCAGCACCATTTACCGTGTAAGTCGTTTCTTTTTGTCCTTTTCTTTTTTGATCGAATACGGTCTCGGCCTAGTAGACGCTTCAGATCCAAGAACTATTTCGTTTCTGTGTCGAAATGGTCGCTGTTTACTTCCAAGTCGTAATTGCTTCGTCTTCTTCCCCGGGGCCTTGAATAATAGGAAGGGCGCCGTAGAAGCGGCAAAATGTTCACACAATCGAATGATTTGACATTGATGAGTACCACCGTCAATGGGCGATTGGCGCGGCAGACGCGACTCTCAACTCTTTGAATGGACAATTCGTCGACAGCTGGTTCACCGTATAAGTGAAAGCGTGAACACAAGTTGAAGACTAAGATGCAGCTATCATGCACCAAGGGTCTTGGATATGGCCGATTGGATGAGCAAGCACTCAGTCAGCACTTGTTCTGCTCCAAACTGCGGAGTTGTGGAGTTTGGTGGAAGAAAGGGCTCGTGTCTGCTGAGTGTTGTTGGTAGATACGAACGATTCATATGCTTGAGCGGCAGTAGTGTTGAGGCCTAAGAAGCAATACCTGTAAGTACACCACGCATGTATAACAGTGATGATGTTTTGTATCAAGAGCTTGGGTTTCGGTAGTGCCGGGGTGAGGATTCAAAAGGGAACAGCCTCTAACAGGGACAGTTTACTAGAGACAACACGGAGAGCTAGAATAGGGATCCAAAGACTTAAAAGAAGAGAACGAATATAGCCTGTACTTGTGCCTTTTCTGGTTCTGCGGGGGCCAAGAGGAAAGATGGACTTGATTGATGCCTCAATGCCCCATTTTGACGACAAGGGCGAAACATCTGCCATCCATGTAATAGCATGGCATGGATAGACAGAGTAGCGTGAGTTGCCCAACCCCAGGTCACAAGCTTGAGCCCCAGGTAACATTAAACATCAAAATAGAACAGAACAAACTTCGAGTCTCCAACGTCGATGTTCTTCCTGTGGGGCGGATGTCTACATCGAGGACCACGAGGGGTTCTTGACCGTTTTGGTGATCAACAAGGCTGTAACTGAGACTTTGGCCGTTGTTGTGATTGTCACTTTTCAATGTGTACTTGTCACTGTAACGCCCATACCGTCCTCTCTCTCTCTCTCTCCCTCCCGTACGTACACGCACAGTCAACTGATAATACAGGCTTGACTACTTCATAGGCTAGGCTACCTATCATGTGTATACGACCGGGTCTAGAGGTGGGTTTCTCCGTACGTGATAGGCAAGAGGATAATTGGAAAAACCCAAAGTCAGGCCAGTTTCATGTGTTCATCCTCATAGGGCAGAAATAACACCCCGGCCCTTGTCCCGCAACCGTGGTTAAGTCCTGAGATAGGGACTTTGCCTTTGAGGCGGGCAGACGAATCAGGGTCAGGGCGTCGCCAAGTTCCGCGTTCCGAGTATTCGTCAACCCCTGGCTAGGGCTATTTGTGTATGCCGTATATTACCGATCTCGCTGAAGATGGAAGTCATGGCACAGTACACAACGCAAAGACGTTAGATCTGGTGTAGTACCTGAGCAACGATGTAGCAACAGTAGTAGCAACATCGCCATCAACTAATAGCCACACACACTGTTTGTTTACTCGACTGTCCTCTTGTCTTCTTTTTTCCTCTCGATCGGATCATTGTCTTCCAAATAAAACATGAAACAACGAAACGCCCAATTCAAACTTTGAAGCCATCGAACAAGGGGATTCCTTGTCAATCTTGCCCATCAAGGCTAGCCCATCTGATGACGACGGTTCCGTTCTCGTGGACTAGGTATAATAGTGCCTAACCTTGCGTAGTATGTATACGTACCTCAACCTCTCCCCGTCTCTTATCGAAGATCCTTCTTTTTCACTTGCAGCCCAATCGAACCCACCCTAACAGAGAAGAGAAAAAGAAAAAGAAAAGAAAAGGGGTCGTGGTCGGACAATTCTTTCCCGTCTCAAGCCATGGAGATGAAGTGCCGATCTTGCTACGCTGTAAGCACCAACAGGTGACGCTACTGTCGGCACTGGCCCTGAAAAAGTTTAGTTGTCAACTCCACGAATGAGACGAGCTGGAGCAAGACGCAGCCGTTGAAGGGCGACGCAAGCCCTGTAAATGCGGCTGCAACTTACACTCTTCAGCGCTCATGCCTAGTAGCCTCCAGAGGCTGCAGAGGCTGCAAAGGCTGTGTGTGGGTGTAAGTTGATGCCAAGAAGGCCTAGAACCCCCAAGCTCGATTCCATGAGGGGCATGGGCTTCTTCTGATTGGTCACTCGGTAGTGACCGTTGGCTTTCAAAAGACAGGGTCTTTGCTTTCATCTCAATTAAGTGCCTCTAATCTCTAATCTCTACCAATTGGTTATTACAGTACCAACAGACGTTGAATTCCCCCATGTTTAATCTCGCCAACACGAGCATCAGCATCCATGTCCCACGGGGTTGTCTCTTCGGTCCGATCTCAGATGACGATGGACATATTCAATCACACAGGAACACAAATCACAAGGCATCAGAGCACAAAGCACAAAGCACAAACTGTCCTTGACCTGCTCCAATCTAGTCAGGCCTAGGAACTTTTGGATATCACAAGTTCAGAGTTTTGAACCATAAAGGACGTGCGTTGCTTAGACTCTATTGACCCGGAAGACAAGCTCCCTCATTGCAAAAATACCAGGAATGCACTGCTCGATAGAGTTTGAGACCGGGATAATAGTCAGTCCGTTGCAATGGATTCAGTGTAGTCATGTCAAAACGGTTAACATCCCATGACTGACTCGGCTCATATAATTGCAACACTGTATCTTCAACTCCTCCGCCCATTTCCACTATCTGCCAAGTAATCTGGTGCTATTGGCCTATCGGGTCAATTCCACAGTCCACAGATGGTGATACATCTGTACAGCGTCGTACAGCTGTGATTTAGGTAGCATATACACTTTGATCATGAAACATAATGTCTCGTCCCTTTTGCTCATTCCAATGTCCTCACGAACAGACTACACTGCATCTCGATCTCAATTACGCAAGGCGCTCCTGAACTTGATAGACTTCTAGTATGGCGATTCATACTCAAGGGATTGACTTAATTGCTTACACATCCAAACACGTCATGATATAGGTATATCATACTGACGCTGCACTAACAGATTGCCAAACCCATCCACTTTGTCGTGAATTAAACGACTGCCCTTGGATGAATTCCATTTCCTCCATTCAATCCACAAAAGCCTTGCGCCTAGTTCCTGGCAGACTTCACTTCCGCAATCTCCTCACGAATGCTAGGAGTACGGGCTCCCTCGGGACCCTCAGCGTCCAGCTTGCTGTGAAGATCACCAACACCAAAGAGCTCGTCCATCTGCTCCAGACTGAGACCCTTGGTCTCAGGAACAAAGAACCAGACAAAGACACCCATAAGCAAATCAAAACTACCGAACATAAAGAACATACCCTGCGGAGAGATTATTAGTGATCTTATACTCATCATATTCATTGCATAGGGTACTTACGTAACCGGCAGGTCCCATAGTCTTTTGCATGGTAAGCACAGTTCGGGCAATGATGAAGTTGAAGAGCCACTGGGTAGCGGCACCAATAGCAACGTTCAAAGCTCGAAGACGGGCAGTTGGGATTTCAGAAACGAGAATCCAGCAGCAAGGTCCCCAACCGAACTGGAAAAGAGCCGCCCAGAGATAAATGCAGACAATGGCGACGTATCCGAAAGCAGAGATGCCTTGTCCTATAACCGGTGGCTCAACACGACCATAGATACCAATGATGTACATAGTAAGAGCCTGAGCAGCACTGGTCCACAAAAGACTGCGTCGTCGGCCAAGGGAGTCTGCGCAGAAAATGAGGAATGTAGCACATCCCAACACTTTAACAATACCGTAGACACCAGTGGCGAAGAGGGAGACAGTCGTGCCAGTCATACCGAGAGACTGGAAGATCTGAGGAGCGTAGTAGTTCACTGCATTCACTCCAGTCATCTGAAGACACAGTCAGCGGATACTTCAAGAAGAAATCCAATTCAAAACTCACCTGTTGGCATATCATGAGGCAAACGGAGATAATTGCTCGTTTTCGGTTTCCCGGAATAGTGGCCAGTTCCTTCCACAGGGTAGAGGCGGAGGCGTCGCCGGTAAGTCGCTTCTCAGCCTCCAGCTGGGCAGACATCTCCTGAAGCTCTGCCTGGACATACTCGTGACTCTCGGGAAGCCTATAAGGTATGCAAAGTGAGCAGATGCTCCTCGTCAATGCCAAAAAAAAAAAATACTTACATTCTAAGGTTGATCAGGATGGCCTTCGCGCGTTCCCAATTATCCTTACGAGCACACCATCGAGGGCTATCAATTATTAGCAAGCCAGATCAGCTTTCATCTGGTATTACAATGTCGTACCTCTCAGGGGCAGCCAACATGCAGCAAACTAAAAGACTGGAATAGTCAGTTTACGATCATAATTGCATCAGTCTTTCACTTACACGGCGGGGAGAGCCTGTAGAGCAAGAGGGAGAGCATAGACGGCAGGGCCACTTATATGTAGCAGAGCACCGTAGTTAATCCTATCGTCCCATTAGTCGAGGTCTTGATGAATGTAATTGATAGTTGTAAGCATACCAGAAAGAAAGCATGACACCTGTGACGATGAACAATTGATAGAAGGCTGCTTCGAGTCAGAAACGCGTTTTCAGAAGACCAAATGAGGAAAGACTTACAAGTCAGGCCACCACGAATAGCTCGAGGTGCACACTCAGACACATATAATGGGACGAGAGATGAAGCAGCTCCAACACCCAAACCTCCGACGAAGCGTCCAACATACATAAGTGGGAGAGAGCCGTTAGCAGTAGAGGCAGCCTGGAGAACGACACCGATGATTGTGACGGTACCGGTTCCGACGAGACACCATCTTCGACCATACTTCTCAGTCAGATACGAGGTGAAGAAGCAAGCAGCGAAACAACCAGCCTGGAGAGTTGAGACGATGTTCTGGTCAAGGGTGGTCTTAGCTGCAGGAGTATAGTTAAAGCGCTCCTGTGTAGCCGGCATGGCAAGGACACCCCCAATAGCACCGGTGTCCCAGCCAAATAACATACCACCAAAGCATGAGCCGGCGACAATGGCAAAGACACGCCAGTTGTATATTTCTTCAGGGTCATGTTTCATCGCATCATTGCGAATGACCTTCTTGAGGACTCGCGCGAGTATACCCATGGTGGCGGTATTGAGTTGGCTCTCTGATTGTTGGATAGTTGGCAGCAGCCGAGGAGGTGAGGTAGCGGGAATTAGAGTCAAGATGGGGAATGCTTTAAATTTAAGCTTGTTTCCCCGGATTATGAATCGACTCGAAATGTGGAGTGGCCACGATAATAAAGATTGACCCAAGAGCGAAAGACACTGATGGTTCAATACCGTGTGATCTCTGGTGCGAGATTCGAAAGATTGAGGGGATCCCCCAGGATATTAAATCATCAAGCAGCTAAGGTGCTGTATTCGAGCGTGCCGGGCTCCCTACACCACACCACCCCGAAACTGATCGTCCCACAGCCAGTAATAGCCACGTCTGGGGTAGCATCAACAGAAACTGACCCCCAATATCAATCCGCCGGCTATATTAGTGAAAAAGAGCCCCCCCATGTCAATAGCTAGGCCAGTCCATGAGGGATGTAGACACGTCTGCCACTCGTCAGTCTATGCCCTTAGAAGGCATATAGAATGCAGATGAGTATTAAACTGGCATCACAATCCTTGTCAGCGTCACTTTCGCTACTGTGATACCATCAACAGGCGAAGGACAAGCCAGAGAAGCGGGCCTCGGCTTAGAACTCAGATCGAAATCCAGAGACCATCGTGATAGCTCTCACCAGGATATCCATACAGCTCCAAGCCAAGACCCCAACAAGCAGCTTCCTATTAATCAATACATTTAAGAGAGCTTGGTACAAGTGTTAAAGTGACGGGTTAAATTGTCCACGAATCAATTTTCCTTTGTTGTGTACGTATTATCATCCTCAAGCATGGAAGCGACGTACCCCAAGGGTTGCGAAACGCTCAGGCATTGCTCAATAGGTTCAGAGATCAAACTTTGGGGGTATGCAAGATACCTCGTAATAAATGAGTTAACAGGCGTCCTCGATATCATTGATCAACATTGTCCAGCATGCGGGGATACTGCCCCTAGGAACCTGGGGTTGTCGAGATGTTTCCCCGGAGAGTAGGCTAAAATTGATGGATTGAAGCATGGGACTCGGAAGCTTGTTGTTAGGTACTTGTGGTTGTCTTCGCCTTCTGATAGATGGAATCAAGACTTTCCGGACTAAAGCTTGATGCATTCATGCTAACGTGGAGCTATCTTTAAGGTTATGGTACTGCTAATAGAAGTGTGATCATACCAGCTGAGTTTTGTGAAATCGACGGCAGGAATCAGATTGTGCCAAGCTTTGGGGCGATCTACTACGTATGCAGGCAGACCCTCCCCCGCAATGAAGCCTTTAGCCGAACAGAGGACAAAGGCGGGGAGCAGGGCTTCAAGTGAGGAGAAGAGGAGATAATTAAAGGGTGATTTGATTGATGGAATCTCCCAATTCCCGTGTCATACATCTTGTTTCCGTCCAATCAAGCTTGCTGTCGGTATTTGGGGTTCATGTGCCCATCTCTTTCTCTAGCCAACCTGGGACAGCCGGGGTCTTGGCCCATCCATCAAGATAGCTTTGTTTACTCACCCCAACACCCGAGGGCTTGGCATATATCGCAGACACATACCATACAGGCTCATCAGCTTTGATAGTATGCTGAAGAGTTGGAATCGTGCTCCGGCTCTCGATAAGGTTCGAATTTGGGTCTGCATTTACCAGCATAGCTTGGCGAGCTTCCGTCGACTCCAAAGCCTTGATGCCTACAGCACCTTTGGATACTGCAAAGGCTCCCAATTTTCCATTTGCCCAACCATCAGGGGTCTTTAAATCGTAGTTTCCGATGATCTTGGGCGATGTACCCTCGCACAACTCTTCATCGTACGGTCCCAGATACCGCCCGTTCGCTGTGTTGACATTAGAAATCGCAAATGAGCCATCTGCTGTCATGACCTCGCGGCCGCTCTTGATATGATGAACTCGAAGATGCCAGTTTGGGGTCTCGTCTTGGGGAGGGATCAAGATGGTGCGAACCGTGACATCTGGGAACGGTTTCCAAATTGAGACAAGAATAGGGGTGCCTTCGCGATCTTCAATGCCCGCGTACTCGCAAAGCCTTCGGGTTTTCCAATACTCTCCCCCATCATCCGAGAGCCCGAGCTGTGAAGCCAGCGCATATTGCTCCAAGGAGAAAAGGCCGGGGGGCACTGAATATCCGTAGGCACTGCTGTAAGCAAATCCGCCGTACTTAGCGTGGGTGCCTTTCATTGGGTAACTGCAAGCTTGTCCCGATGATAAAAGCATACAATGACCGCCAAGGTAACTGGGCCGGTGTTAGTGTGACTGTCTGTGAGATTCTATATAAGGGTGGCAATCACCTCATGATATGGCCTGGTTGATGAAGAGCCTTGACTTTCGGAATTACACTACTGGCAGTTTCTTCTTCGGATGTCCAGAAAGGGTGATCTTCTGGTGCTGCAAGACACATAAAGGCCAAACATGCCCAATACTATGCATTTGTTAGCCAGCTTATCATGTCTCCCTGTTTCTGAAGAGGAGTCTTACGGGGCTTCCTGGGCTGTTATAGTTCTCCGCCATCTACTTGTTGTTAGTTGATGCTGACACTTGGATAAGGTGGTTAATACATACATACATGTTTGGATACGAGTACCCAATCGAAAGCGTTCCGCTGGAGGTCCAGATCTCATCTTGTGTTTGCCACCAACGTAAATGGCGGAAAACCAATCCCTTCACCATTCCCCAGGTCAATGGTGCAGGCAGCTCGACATCAGCGTGAGCGAGGGCACCCCAAAAGGAAACCATGGCGAAGCGGTAGCCTACACTTCGACCATAGGGAATAGCTCGGCCTTCATCGTCGAAGTAATGGATCAAGTCCAGAGCGACCTGTTGTGCCCGTTTCTTGAATTCTTCGGCACGTTTGGGGTCTTCATCACCTGCCAGCTTCGCGTATAGCAACTGAAGCAGCTGGATTGCAAAACTTGAGGAGTAGTAGTCCATTTCTATAGGCGTAAGTCAATATCATACCTATTTCGTTCGTTGAGGGCTTACGATGAATGCCTTCTGGCCCATCATTGGACCAGCCTCCTCCACGATAAAACGTTTCAAGATGCTCGATATCACTATCGAGTCTCTCCTGAGAGAATTTTCCGCCGTTCTTCTTCAGTCCCAAGTTGGCAAAAACTCTAAACCAAAGCCAATTGGTATTGGGCATGCTGGAACAAGTCAGCTATGTGTCAATGTAGGAGGTTCTGACGACCGACTTCTTTTCATTGATTGAATTACCCAGCCATGTTTCGACATTCCTCTTTTCTTTGTCTGTGAAGCTGCTCCAGAAGTCGGGAGCAACAGCCAAAGCCCAACCTAGGGAATTGAGTCAGACTTGTATACCATTCAGACTTTGTTTAGAAGGACTTACCAAGAGGGCACATCTCAACCATTCTTTGGTCATTATCTTGAGGATACCCCCAGTATTCAAGGCTTTCTGGATCGGTTCCTGACTTGATTCCCTGGATCCACCATTCCTTTCCATCATAGTCACCGCCGCCTGCTAGTAGAGCAGCCAGACCCCAGAGAGGACGGCAAATCCCCTCAACTTCGGACGCGGTTTGGTCAAAGCGTACTGCTGTAGCACCAGGGCATTTGACACGTGCCTTTTGAGGTGAAAAGAAAGGCCGTAAGGGGTCAAGAACGGTGCGAAGAAGCTCTTGAACAGAGGAACGGTCTTTGATCTCTACTTTAGAGAAGGGATGGTCCCCATCATATCCGAGGCAAAGAGGCTTATCGGAAGTCATGATGCTGAACATATACACCTAGGTAGTGTACAAGTGAGTGTTAGGATTGACTGAGGGACAAACAGGCAAGGTATATATATCAGTGCCCGGAACAAGCTCATCCAAGTCCGATATCATGCGTATATTCCATACTTTTGTATTAATCGATCCATAAGCGGGGACCAAGTAATGGGGCGTGTCAAGCCTGGCCGGTTTGCCGTGTTGATCAATGAGGGGTGATCGCGGTCATATGCAGCGTGGGATGTTCGACCCCAACCGTAGTTGGGGGTTCCTGAACTAATATGACGATTTGGAGCTGAAAACGGTGCTATAAAGCCCACATGTTTGTCCATCATAATAAGGCTCAACCCTTTGAATGCATGAAGAAAGAAGCAATGGAAACAATGTATGCCGTGCAACCAAGGCTTTGTCGGCCTTTCGGGTTGAGGCAGGAGCGCAGGGGCACAGAAGCATTTACAGTGTGGTTACCCTAGAGCTATGCAGTATCGCGTTCGATCTTTGAATGGATACTACAACAAACATCTTGTCCTGCCTTCGCCCAAATCTGATCCAACGCGTCCTGGCTCTTCCATAAATATTTTCCACTCTAAATATTTGTACTTTTGTTTCATTCGGCCATTCAAAGTGCACGTCATTATCATTTGTTCTTCAAATCCATCCGCCTCTTGCTGCCCTTCGCATTTTGTCAAGCATGGCTGATGAAGAGGAAGGAACAATAGTTGTTGGCAACAGAAGCGCAAGCGGTGCTCCCCAGAACGCATCAGACTCGTCTCCTCTATCCTCAGCTCCAGAGCACGAGCATGCCGATACTACGGCCAAGACAGATCAACTCTCAGGCACACCAGCAACTTCATTAAAAGGACAAGGGACCAAACCTAAGATGACGAAGGGGAGAAAGAAAGTCGTTGTCAAGAAAACAACAAGGAAGTCAAAATGGAACGCAAGCAATATTTTGACAGACTCAAAATCTCCTCTAGCTTCGGCTGATCTCAGAGTATGGCCTCCGTTCCCCAGACTTGATGGACTCACTGACGATGATAGAGCATTTTGTCAAATCAATTGACATGGGATGTCCTCGAAAAAGAAGAGAAAGCGGAAATCCTGGCACTGTTTCCTGACTCTCAGCACATTCTAGGTGCTGGCACCGAAGACGCCTGTCCCGATTTCGCATCACTCATGAACGATGACACCTTTCGCTACGACTGTGCTGCCTACACAGAAAACATTTCGCAAGGCCGACACGATCCAGAATGGTTGGAGCAAGCTTGGGCAGCCCACGAAAGACGAAAGATGGGCGACTTCGACGAATACCTGGACAACAGGTTCAAGGACGAATGGGAGGTTGAGCTACCACCTGAACTCAAGACAACCCGGAAGCTTGTTGTGGTAAAGGAACAAAGCGATGTCAAAATGGAGGGTACTGAGCCAGTGCCAGATGGGAATGACAACAACGCAGATGCTAGCTTGGAGGACGGTGCAAAAGATGAGGAAGAGATTCCCAATTCTGATCACAAGGCAGACAAATCAGAAAGAGAAGATGCGGTAAAAGAGGAGCCAACGGTTGCGGCTGCTGACCAGACAAAAGATTCAGCCATGGATATTGATGGCGACGACACAAAGGACGAGCTTGCCGGAGCAGAATAAGTGCTTCAAGTGCACGGGGAAACATTGTGTATATGACAATTTAAACTACTGATAGTTCGCCTTACTAGATCTGTTAACGGAGGCTGGAGCGCATATGCTGTAATTGGGCTGTATTCTCATGGTTGCGGGTACTTCCATCATGAGAGCGGGATATGGGCTCGGGGCATCATAAGAAATGGCGGCTTTTGACTAGGTGACAGAAAGTCTTGAGCAGCTTTAGTCTAAATTACTGGAGTAATCTGTCCAACGTTTATTTACCCCTTGGTCTAAGCAGTCAAATCTTCTGACACCCTGTAGATGGGGTAGCAGCTGAAGAGGCAGATAGAGGTAGACAGATGACCCACTGAATTTTAGGAACATCCACCACAAACATGATTCAGGCGTCGAAGATACTCATTTCATTCTTTTCATGCGTATCTCGATAGATCAATTTGAGCCCCAGTTACCGCAGTGAAAAGAAGGCATATTGCTTTTCTCACCAACTGAGACCGAACACACCCTTCCAGCGCTGTCTCGCTGAGGCACACCCTCTGCAACAATGGCACCAACTTCAAATATCCATGCCCGGTCGCACAGTCTTCTACTCTTGCAGAAGCTTCTCAACCTCCGCGATGGCGCGAGCCCTCTAACTCTCGTGATCGATAATCTTGAGCAGCCTGCTCGGCCAGTCATTAGCGAATTCGTATCGCGAGCAAAGGTACATTTTATCCTCTAATGATGAAAGGCAGTATGACTAACCCGAGAGTCAGATCGCAAAGACACAAGTCATATTCTTGTCGCTGGTAACACTCAAGAAACCACAAGACGCAGATGTTTTCATAAAGGCTATGGGAAAAGATCTTCAAGCTGTGCGCAAAGACTTGTTAAATCACTATCCTGCTTTCAACCCTCTGGCTGACAAGGGAAAACCTACTCGGAGTAAGTTCATAATGCTACATTGAGTGTATATTTCTTCCGACTAACTATTCCCGGGGGCTGTTGTAATCATTGACTCACTCAATGCCCTAGCCTCAGCAGCTCCTCAATCGCTGGCGAGCTTCCTATCAAGCATCATCACACCCGCGGTCTCGATCGTTGCGACATACCATGATGATGTTCCCGTTGTGCTACCAAGGTCTTTCAGCGAGTACGAACCTCATCCCTTCACCGTTCTATGCCATCTAGCCACAGCCATCTTGCGACTTACGAGTTTGTATCAAGAAATTGAGCGCCAAAAGGCCAGAAACCGAAGTATTCAGGAACCAGAGTGGGGTCTGAACGAAGATCGCGAGGGAGTGCTTGTCGGTCTTGGTGAGAAAGGTAAAGACCGAACCGAGGATAGCAATGGCGCTGTTGTCTCTATGGAACTACGACGACGAAGTGGGAGGACAGTGTCGGAGAAGTTTATTCTCAGTTCCAAGGGTTCTGTAGTAGCGCCTGGCAAGGTATGCTTGCTTACCGACCACCCAATGTTTGCGGCACCAACAGAAAGTGGAGAGACCGGCGAAGGCGAGGAAGAGCCCGAAAGTACATTCAATCTTGGACTTACAGAGAAGCAACGCAAAGATCGTGAGGGCATCGTATTGCCTTATTTCGATGCGCAAACAGATATTGGAGCGGGAGAAGGAGGCAGGATCTTATATGAGATGGGTAGGGAGGATGATTTCGATGACGAAGAGGACGAGATATAGAAATTTATATCTTATCTATAGAACTGATGCATTACAATCTTATTCTAAAACAATGTGAGTTCGTCGGACTCACGATGCTTACAAGACAACCCCCGTTTGATTGTCCGCAGGAGAGTCACACCATATATATTTCAATTTTTATAAAACTTGCCCAAAATAGGTAACCATATAGTAAAGGAACATTAACAACTGGAGGGATATTTAGGATATCGAAAACATATTTATTTTCCAACTAAAATTACTTAATATCTGAGAAAATAAGATGTTCGGTAAGGACCTCTACAGGTAGGTTAACACTAGACAATCATTCAGGATATGAATTGTATTATGTATTGGTTGATGTTCACTATCTAAAAGCCAATTTCAATCATTTAGCGAACACCTGTACACGCACAAAATGCGCATCTGGTTAGAGATTTAGGATTGAAATATTCAAGAAGTCGAGAGTGCCATTTCGAAATATCATGAGATGATCGATTAAACTCCTCCGTTATCTTATCAGCACGATGCTCTTCATGCGCCAGCTCCACTACACCCATCAACCATACATACAAACAATCTTAACTAGAACGAGCCAAAGCAATCAAGCTACGAGCCTGCAAATCGAAATCTGTCAATCGGACGATTAATTCACTCGATTCAGGCTTCAACGTAGTTAATTGCCGATTTTCCTTGACTTGGCTCAGTCTCGTGCCGCCTCGACGTCATCCCTATCGCCTGTCTTTCTTGACACGTTGTGATAGCTTGGGGGTCTTCAAGACAAAGACACGAACCTGTCGCAACTCTCCCCTGTTCTCCAACTACCTCACCACAAACCGCCGAAATGATCTACTCTACGCAAATATCAAGGCTCGACGGTATGCCGTACCCTTCTGCTGCAGCGCAAGAACATATGCTGACATTCTACAAGGCCTCATGCTCTGTGCCTCAGTCGACGACGAACAGGTACATCCCATTACCAACAGCTTCACCACAACCTTATGCTTACAGATATCTCTACACAGGCAGAGTCTACCCTCGCAGAGACTAAGCAAAATGTACGCCAAGTCCTCCGCAAGCTCACCCGCAACTCCGAGTCGCAAGCCTCCATCGAGACACCCAACCACACACTACACTACCTCATCGACTCCGATATTGTCTTCCTGGCCATCTGCCCCCCCTCCTACCCTCGAAAGCTCGCCTTCACCTACCTCGCCGATCTTGCTCGCGAGTTTACCACTACCTACCCAACCTCCCAGGTGCACTCTCCAGCCCTACGACCATACGCCTTTATGGAGTTCGACACTTTCATCTCAAAGACAAAGACTACCTACGCCGACTCACGCGCCTCGGCCAACCTCGATAAGCTCAACGATGAGCTGCGTGACGTTACAAAGGTTATGACCAAGAACATTGAGGATCTGCTCTACCGTGGGGATAGTCTGGAGCGTATGGGTGAGATCAGCTCTAGGCTGCGCGATGATAGCAAGAAGTATCGTCGAGCTGCTGTGCGTATCAACTGGGAGTTGCTCCTCAAGCAGTACGGGCCATTTGGCGCTCTTGGGTTCATCATTCTCTTCTTCCTGTATTGGCGGTTCTTTTGAGAAATGCAAGCGAGCTGTTTCTGTTTATACACATCTGATACCTAACTCTGGCTACCTGATACTGTATCCCGTCTGTTCTCATGATTTATGAGCTGCAACTTCAAATTTTAAGGAGTATGACAAGCTCAGGTAAATTTCTGCATCAATCGCAGGGTGCGAAGGTCTTAAGTCAATTCATCTATCCATGTGCTTGCTCTGGCAAGTCTTGCTAATCATAATTCTCAACTGCTCCTGAACCATGCTGCCTTATCGTGGTCATTGCGTGAGCGGCTCCAAACTCCAAATGTCATGTGGTCTACCCAAGCTATCCATGAAAGCAAAAGAAAAAACACTATATGCTGGTCAATGAGTCTTGATATCATCGCCTGCTCTCCACTACATTAATATGCAATTGTTTGAAGCCGCCTGTGCTTGCGAGGTTGGTGCGGTCACGGTATGTTGCCACTCGAGATGTTCTTGAAAGGCATCCATATCTTCGTAACCTAGATCCGGCCGATATGCATCTTCGTCATCGTACTGCTCCTGAGGCTCCGTCGATTCCTCTTCGCAATAGGGGCACAGAAGACCAGCCAGCCAGTCACGATGTTTCGGTGCCACATGATTCGCGATAGCTACTGGCGCAAAGACAATTTGTTTCTCCTGATGTCCGGACAAAGTGAAACCAGTCGCTTGCCAGTGAGGATTATCTGTCGTTGGTGATATGGTCAGAATTGGAGACGCGGCGTTTTCTTGAAACGTTCGTATAGATGGCATATTCTCAATATCCTCCCATATTATGTGACCGTCACAGTAGTCGCACACGAAAACGATGTCTCGGTCACCAAAACGTTTGAACGACCCAATCGCATTACATAGACGAAGCTCTTCCCGGTATCTCCGTGAATACTCTACTTCGTCTGGCACGGTTTTATTGAGTGTCCATTGGCGTTGTTGCCGATAAACGAGAAATGCTCCCAGACATCTTGAGGACGCCTCCTTCTCTGAGTTGTATATTCGTCGTGCCGCTCGACATTGTGCTCGGTGTAGTTTTCGTTGGAGACTATGTGTTTCGCGCACCCATACTGGGTTGATTGGGCCGCCTGAGCGACTCCAATCTTTGATCTGTTCCACGTGGGATGCAAACTGGACTTTTAAAGCTCTCAGTTCCTCGATCGATTCAACTAATGACCAAGTCAGCACATAGACCCTTCATAAAAAGAAACCTCCATAAGTTCGAGGGGATGGAGAATGTAAAGAACATTATATGACGACGTACATTTTCGATCGGTCTCGTAGTTTATTTGGCCATTGACCAAAGGCGCCAACTCTTGGAAATCCTTCTTCGCCTCGTCAAGCGCAGTAGCAAGGGCGTGGACTTGCTCGTGCTCGTCAGGTCCCCAATGGCTTTTGTCGACCAGACTTAGTATGCGCAATCCTTGGGCGATGAGGGTCGCAATGGCCGCAAGTAATGACCCGACCGAGTCAAAGCTACTCATGATTCGGTTTCGAGGATAATGTCTGCGATTTCCCTCGGAGGATCGCGAGAAACAGGGCGCCGGGTTGCGTCGAGGGAGGATAGCGCAAGCTCGAGTTCTTACAGGCGAGTGTGGTTCGTGGTATCAGGTAAAGTAAAATGCTGGGAAGTGATATGAAATGCGTATATCACCGTCGTCGTCGCGGGGCGAGAAACAGTAGCGATTGAGGGCAGCACATGAGGGTTTCTCGGCTCGAACCGGACTCCCCCGGCTCGAGAGAAGCTTGACGGACGGTGCTTGGAGTGACGGTAAAGTAGAGGTAATACGAGAGCCGGGCTGAGGTCCAGTGCAGATGTGAATTAGCGTTGGGCTGTGCTATTTATCTACCGGCTTTTTTATCGTGAACCAAACACAGCAGCCGATGGAGCGCATGAGGCTGAGCAAATGGTAGGTACGTAATTGGCGTAGCACTTTAGTTAAGGGTCTTTCTCATAGCTGAGGCTGTGTAGCCAAGGAATACCGGGGGTGATTATTCTGGCCGGTTTTTGTAGGTTTCAAGGGTTTGAAAAGTAAGTGTTAATAGAGGAAATTATGCTTAACAAAGAGCTTGTCGCTAGTTACTTGTAGTTTTGTGTAACAAGACGAAGCGTGGCCTCTGAATTTGAGTCTGAAACACACAAATTGATACGACACACACGCTGAATCAAACGCTGACAGGGAGCTAGACTCCTCCGCAAAATGACGGGATTCCCCTGTAAATTTCCGCTATGACGCCCGCCAGTGGGTCACTAGTGGGTTTACTATTCGTAGTGTCGTATAATTGTCCATCTGTAGGGGCTCTACACGGTGTCAGAAGATTTGACTATTTAGACCACGAGGTAAATAAAGGTTAGGTAAGTTATTACTGTAGTTCAGGCTAGAATTGCCTCAGGCTTTCTGTCATCTAGTCCAAAGCCGTCATTTCTTATAATGCACTGGAGGAGCTGTTGACGAGAAATTGTTCCCAGCCATAACTATAGAGCGTTGGTTACAGCAAAAGCATTCATACGAGCTATGGTTACGTGAACGATATCAAACTTTTGGACACATTCTTTCTAGAGACCAGAACGTGCAGCCTATTATCCAACTAAAATGGCAAGAGACCACCACGATCAGATACAATTCTGGTAGCCAGACGTAGACCTCCGTTGACCATGAAAGCCTGATCCTCATCCCTTATCGAAATCCATGGTTTACTTCCGCTTCTTGGCGTTGCCGACATCCGAACCACTGGTCTTGGCTTCAGCCTTAACATCTTCGACCAATTTGTCCTTGGCCTTCTCCTTGGCCTTCTTATCATCAATAGGCTCCTCCTCACCACTCTGTCCGAACTCGTTGACACGAGTGAAATCGACGCGGTAAGCCCATCGCTGGTAAATGTACACGAAGAAGATGACGTCGTCACGAAGGGTCGCCAGCCGATGCAGCAAAGGCATCTTGATGGTGAAGGCGAACAGGTCATCGATGAAAGTGTTGAGAAACTTGTACATCATGGCCTTGGCGGGCATGTGAGCAACACTCTTCAGACGGTAGTTGATATAGAGCGAGGGAATCATCATCAGGAAACCGTAAGCGTAGACAGATCCCACCAGGGTCGTAATGATGTATGAGTACCACGACTTGTGCGAATCGTAGTAAAGCGAGTAAATGCCGTATGCAATCAGGAGAGGAACACCCGCGATGTACATATACTTGAATGCGATCTCGTCGTACTCCTTGGTCTTCTCTTCAGTCTCAGACAACTGCTGCTTGTCCTCAAAAGCAATTGTGTAAGGAAGGAAAGACTCTGGTCCACCGGGACGGACACGAACGTTGACGACGGTGGTGATCTTCCAGAACTCGATGATAATTCCCACGACCTGAGATCCCAAAATCATCCAGCTGGTGTTCTGAGAGTTGTCGAGGAGGTACAAGAAGATGACGGATTGCATAAAGACATTAGCCAAGATGGAACGGACAGAAATGCCGACATTGTCCTTCTTCTTGCGGTAGTGGGCAATATCGGATCCGAAGGCGAGAGTCTCGAGGATCATGTGCAAGATGCTGACTACGATGGTCACACCAAGCAAATAAGGGTTAGAATCAAGGAAAACTTCCTTGATCATCTCAATCTCAGTGCCGTCACCGCCACCAGGAAGAGAGCCACCAAACGCAGCCTGGCGAGCGGATTCCTTAGAATTGGTCTCGAGGGTAGATATGAGTTGGAATTGCCAGCTAGCCAAGTTACCGAGGTCAATGCGAAGAGGAAGCTCCTTGACGGTGTCGTTAAGAAGAGTCATTTGGTTTGTTAGCTGCCAGAAGGTGTTGACAAACAAAACAGGATCTGCAAAAGTTAGTTGCCGAGTATCAGGTTCCAGCGTCACTTCCACTTACAGTACCAGGCATGCTTGCCCGAGCCATCTCGTGCACCTGTGGCCTCCAGTCGCAAATACTGTCGCATTTGAGGTGCCAGTGTAGCAAAGTCCTTGACACCCATATCAGGGACGAAAGAGAAGCTTGCATTGGGGTGGTAGTAATTAGCAATGATAGGTCCATTTGGCTCCTCCTCCACAGGCTCCTCGTATTTAGGCATGTCCTCGAGCAGGTTGCGTGTCTTAGCGACCTTCTTCTTGGGAAGATACTGAGTTAAGGGCCAGGTAAAGTAGTATGCCTTGGACGTGTCATAACCAGGCTGCTTGGGATCAAGATTGCTTCCGGGGAGACCAATGTAAAAATGACCCCAGAGAGTACCATTGTGCTGGACCGCAGGCGGAACTGTAAACTTTGTTTCGACTGTTCGTTTGTCAGATTTGTTGCTCAGGTGGAAGTCTTTCTCCTGAAGCACAAGATATTCCTGAGAAACTTGCGAGATAGGGGCCGGGTTGAACGACTGAGAGAGGGTTACGATGATATCGACGTGGCTATCTTGGGGCCAAATGGGCGCAATGTTTTGGGGGAGATTGTGATATGTCGCGCCCTCGTTAAGCTCCTTCGGACGAAGCTCGAATGGAGGGATACCCTCCACATTGCCGGGGACTTTGATGGCCTCGCCTGTCTCGGGATTGGTGATAGTAACTCCCTTCTGGTCCTTTTTCATGGCAAAGTTGACGGCTGCATTGATGCCAAAGTAGATGGCACCGCCGAGAAGAAGCTTGTTGAAGCTGAAGCCCTGTGCACAGATGCAGATTAGTAAACTGTCGCGATGCAAGATCCTGGGGTGACGCATTGCGAACACTTACACTTCCACCTCCCTCTCGCTGCTGCTCGCCTTGACCACGAGGCAAGACTTGTGCTTCCGCCATCGCGCGTGTCTGTTTCTATTGTCGCAGAGAGTGACAGACAAAGGACAATGGGTACAATAAGCCCTGCAAGACACTAACGTGATGCTAGAGTCGAGGTTGTTGGTTGTTACACCAAGGACGAAATGTATTTGGTTGGTCAAAGTTCCTAGAAAGTTGCGATCAGATGGAAATTCCCCTCGCCTCCTTGACAGTTGACGTGCTGGGGGCGCCCGCGAATTACGATTGGCCACTATGCCACGCACCCCTGTGTCCTTGGAGAGGCGGCCGTTGTCGGCTCAGAGATTGACCACGTTGGAGCAATGCATCCACTAAAGAGAGTCCGCTACAGTGCATCGGCCCCGCGCCTCAATGGCCTCCAGCTCCAAATGGCCCCGCCATCCGTTCACTGCATCAATGATCTTCAAGACAATGCTCACGATGCTAAACCTTGCTAGGGATCGCCCTGTCTTATTAGGACAACGCCTCATCTTTCATCTGTCCAGCTGACCTTGCAGCCATGCCATTACCCAGTAGCATAACTCATAGGTAACTACGTAGTGGCACAAGTTACATGAGGCGTGCACAACCGCAAGCAGCACCTCTGAAGACGTGGCTCCTGTCACTATCCTATCAATAACCCTATAGGTCAGATATGTTTGTGGTGGTCAACTATTGGTTGTGCTGTTCATGACCACGTTCCTATATAGGATGGTCAGAACCTTTTGTTTTCTCTAATTCGACCTTTATTCTTAATTCTTTCCGAATCTCAAGTTTACGTCAGTTTTGACTCATCTGGAATATTCTTTAAAACCCATCGTCGCCCCATGATAAGCACTACCTGTCCTGAGTCATTGAGATAAATACGCCAAGTACTCCACCATTGTTCTTCTTATATCAAGACAACACATAATTCTCTGAACCAAACTCATCCATTTCTCTCTAACACTCATAACGAACGATCATCTTATACTTACACAACCTACATTCAACCACAACTCAGTAGATTATCTCATCATGACTGCTGATAGCACTATCTCCTCGCAGGCTGCCGTTACCGCGCAGAACAACACATCGAGTGGCCAGCCTCGGACCAAGATTTGTGTCTACTGCGGTGCTGCTCCCGGTGCGAGTCCTGCTCATCTCGAAGCCGCTCGTGCACTTGGAAAGGCCATGGCCGCCAACAATATTGACCTAGGTGAGTCATTACCTCGAGGCCGCGAACCGCCGACCTCCGAGGAAGCCGTCATCATGACTCAGGAAACTAACAAAGGATCACAGTTTACGGAGGCGGAACTGTTGGACTTATGGGCGAAGTGGCAAAGACTCTCTGCGCAATTAACGGCCCTGACTCTGTCCACGGTATCATTCCTGAGGCCCTTGTTAAGTTTGAGCGAGATGGCACTTATGGAACCGTCAACGAGCACAACCACATCGTGCCTGATGAATCTGTCTATGGTCGTACAACGGTCGTCAAGGACATGCACACCCGAAAGAAGCTGATGGCTGAAGAGGTCTTCGCTGGTGGTCCCGGCAGTGGCTTCATTGGACTGAGTGGTGGATTTGGTACTATGGAGGAGATCTTTGAGACCACTACTTGGAACCAGCTTGGAATCCACAGTCGCGGTATCGTTTTACTCAACATTGAGGGTTATTGGGACGGTATCGTTCAATGGATGGACCGCGCTGCCGAACAAGGCTTCGTGAAGCCTGCGAACAAGGGTATTTTGGTCAACGCCGACACCCCCGAAGGTGCAATCCAGGCTTTACGTGACTACAAGGTCTCAGACGCCATTTACCAACTTCAATGGGGCAGTCAATAAGCAATAGAATTTGAAGTGCTAGATTTGGTTCTGGATCTGAGTTTAAATTTGGTTTTGAACACGGTTAGGTGTTTTCATGGCGCTCGAATGTATAGGTAGTATAGTTATTTACCTACAATTACCGAATAGGATAGACTGGCTCTGTCATGAATAGACGAACTGATGAATCAAGATACATTCTCTAGTTCCGTTCCATTTGATCGTACGTGATTATCATGGGAAGCTGCAAAGGCAGCATGTAATTGTACATGATCTATCTAGCTAGCAATCCGACGCCGCGTGTTTTCGCTCCATCATTTACACGTCTAGCTGTCCACGTCCATACCCTCGCCTTCAGCTTCTTCTCCGCCTTGCTCAGCGACGCTCTCGATCCATGGCTGCACCTCAAATCCGTCGTAAAGCTTGAACGGCTCAACCTTCTTCTTGCCATCCTTGATGTCGATGCCCACGAGGCCAACCGATGTGTTCTCCACAGTCAGCTCTTTGTCCTGCACCAAACTCTCCTTCAAAGCCTTGAGGCCGTGCTTGACCAGCTCCTCTTTCGAACAGTCAGCGAACTCGTCGATGTTGCGCTCGAGGTATGTTCGGGCCATTTGGCTTCGTGCGCCAATCGCGAAGGCGAGCATCTCCTCTGTCATGCCTGAGGGCTGGAACTCGAACAGGTGTGGTCCACGCTCGTCGACACCAGCGACTAGGAGTCCGACACCGTAGGGTCGCTTGCCGTACTGTTGAGTGTTCACTTGGGCCTTCTCGCCAATCATATCGACAAGGGATCGGAGAGGGATGGCACGGCCGTAGGTGAGTCGGTGGCCCAGACATTGCTGCTTCATGAAGTTGGAGAGGACGCGGGCATCGGAAGTAAGACCGGCGATGGCGATACCGGCATGTTCGTCGACAGTGAAAAGCTTCTTCTGGTAGGAGGAAAGTTCCTCGGCATTTCGCTGAAAGAAGAAGAGTTAGATATCCGCCAGTTCTGGGCGCTCAGCATTACTATGGAGGGGCAAGAGATTATATACCTTTACAGCGCACAGGACGGCATGGGTCTTGCTGGCGATACCAACAACGACTGAACCTTGCTTTACTGCCTCGGCGGCATATTCAATCTGAAAAATTCGGCCCTGGGGAGAACTGGAGAAGGTCAGCTTGCTGGAGATAGTGAGGCTTCGAGCTAACAGTGTAGGTGACGTACAATGTAACGGAATCGTTATCGTAGTTGTTTCTGAACATGGTGAATTATCGGCTGCTCCAGCAGCGTCGCGTAAGATGTGGTCGGTAGTGAAGCGTGGTGCAAAGGTGGTTATGCGTGTCGGGGTTGGAGTGGTGATGTTTGCGAGAGGTGTGTTGTGTTGGTAGAGCTTGGGTTAATCTGAGTCGGTAGGTGATGACAGAAATGCAGGGATCCAGGAGGGACGGGGATATTTATACTATGACCAGAAGATTCATTGGGCGATGGATCCAACACAAACTCACACCTTCCAGCCTATATAATCGTTCTCTTTTTGATACGAAACTTATTGCCTATCTCAATAGCAATTATTCAAAACTGGACCTCGATCTCTAGATCTTAAAATGCAGTTCTATCTAGGCTCAACAGCCCAAATTCCTTCTATATTGTCAACCCCCCAAGCTGTAGCCAGCTCCAGGTGGTCTAGGCAGCTCAAGCTTCGTACCTACCTGGTTGCGTTGAGACCTGTAGCCTCACATTCTGCCGTGGATATCCCATCACACCGCCTGCTTGATTGGGTGTCTCTCATGATGACATCCTTGCAGTGCCGTATTTACAATTGACAAGTTCGGTACATGATGTTAAAAACTTATTCTATTATTTTTTTCGCAGTTGAGCCGGGCTCGCAGATATGTAAATAAATGTTGAAACGGTCAGAATAAGTTGTCCTCCTATCGTGTAGTATATTTCTGAAGTTCTTTTTCTTTAACCCCTTTTGTTCCTTACAGAGAATCACACCAAGGCTTTCCAAGTCTAACGACGGTTCAAATGGATCTAACGATGTTCTTGCTTCGTGATATGCAGCAAATGTGCAAATGATTTATGCGAGCAGAACCCCCTCGTTTCTTTTGACGCCTAGATCCGTTTCCATATCTCTTAGACCTTGGCTGAGAAGTTTGTTGATCGGCGCACTGATAGAGTTGAACATCTATACTTAACCTATAGTTAGATAAACACTTCTCTAATTCCATTGCCCCTTACATATATCGAAGTTGCATGGTATCATATTTGAAGCAAGTGAATCTGTCCAGGCATCTAGTTTATGTTTCTATTTCTCATGGCGATGAGCAATTTGATCGCTACACCTTCTTGTAAGACGCCAAGTGGTGCGGAGACGACAATTGATGGGCTGTTAGGCTCCAGCGAATAAAGGCTGCAGTTGTACGCCGTCATAGCACCAATTCTGTCGGATTCTATCATTGAGGGCGAAATTCTTCCTATTCTCGAGAACCATCTAAATACCCCTCATTGTCATCAATTCGGTCAGCTTATACCGGAAACACCTCCCAGAGTCATACGTTGAATATCGGATCGCTCCTGTGGGTTTTTCTATTGGATGACTCACTGTGACTTAAGTTATATATTCCCAACTTTTAGACAACTCCATTTTTTTAGCCTTTCACATATTCACACTCCTCATATCGCACCATCAGCATCATGCCTTCCAGATCGGACATCACATACTTCGGTGCAGGCCCTGCCCTGCTTCCCACTGACGTCCTCGAGACGGCCGCCAAGGCCCTCGTTGACTACCAAAACACTGGTCTGGGTCTCGCCGAGCACTCTCATCGCTCAGAGCTGGCTACCAACATTATCAACGAGGCCAAAGCCGACCTCGCTTCTTACATCGATATTCCCGAGGATTATGAGGTTCTTTTCATGCAGGGCGGTGGATCCGGAGAGTTCTCCGCTACCATGTACAACCTTGTTGGTGCATGGGTAACTAAGAAGAAGGCTCAGATCGTCGCCAGCCTCAAGGTGCCTGAGGACGATCCTCGTGTCGAACAGGAGCTCAGGAATGTGGTCGAGAAGGATCTCAAGACTGATTACATCGTCACTGGTGGCTGGTCTCAGAAGGCTTCCGAGGAGGCGAAGAGACTGCTTGGTCCCGAGCACGTCAACATCGTTGCTGATGCCCGTCAGATCAACGATGGAAAGTACGGCAAGATTCCCGAGGAGAGCACATGGAACATTTCCAAGGATGCTGCTCTCGTCTACTACTGCGATAACGAAACTGTCGATGGTGTCGAATTCCCTGGTTTTCCCCAGTCTTTGGCCCCTGGCCCTGATGGCGAGGGCCCAATTGTTGTGTCCGATATGTCCTCCAACATCCTTTCAAGAAGAATTCCCGTGCAAAACTTTTCCGTCATCTTCTTCGGCGCTCAGAAGAACCTTGGATCCACTGGTATCACTGGCGTGATCATCAAGAAGAGCCTTCTTCCCCCCAAGACTCCTCAGCCTCCTGCTGCCCTCCTTCGAAAACTCGCCCTTCCTATTCCTCCTATCATCTTCTCTTATGAGACTATTGCCAAGAACAACAGTCTCTACAACACCCTCAGCATCTTTGAGTAAGTGACTCTGTGAAGTAAGAGTGTGAGTTTTGCTGACTTCGAACAGTGTCTACATTGCTGGCCAAGTTCTCAAGAAGTCTATTCGTACCTATAACAAGGTTGAGGGACAGGAAGCTGTGTCCGCCAAGAAGGCTGAACTCATCTACAGTGCTCTTGATAAATACCCTGATGTGTACAAGGTTGTCCCCGACAAGTCTGTTCGTTCAAGGATGAACATTTGCTTCCGTATCACCAAGAACGGCGAGACCGATGCCGCTGAGAAGGCGTTCCTCAAGGATGCTACTGCCGTAGGCCTGACTGGCCTCAAGGGCCACCGAAACGTTGGTGGCATCCGTGCCAGTAGCTACAACACCATTCCTCTAGAGGGTGCCGAGAAGCTTGCCAAGTTTATCGGAACCTTTGCTACTTCTTAAATGGTTTAAAAGGGAAAAGTACTAAATGCATAGCTCGAGGAGTCTGTAGAATGGATGAGATAAGTGTGCGACAGTGATAAAGGGTTAAACAATTGTGGAGACTGAATTCAACATGCTCCATGTTACGAGGAAATAAGAACGATTATAATAGGAATAAACCGTAAAACATTCATGCTTTGTGTTATAAAGCTGATCAACGCTTGGTAATTCCATCTTATGAAGTGACAATTTGTAGGGGAAACATGCGCTACAAGCACCGTCTGTGGGTCCCAAAGTTGGATGCTACAGTTTAACCTCAGGTCATCCCAGGGACTGAATGTTTCTTCACTTGAGCCAGTGAAAACTTGAGCCAACTCAATTCATTCAGCACCGCTTCAACTCGCTACCGTACCTACAGTATTTGAAATACCAATCAATTCGAAATAACACAAGTTGAGATTTTATTCCCCTCTCTGAAATCTTCGCCGATGCTCAAGCGCAGGCTTTGCTTGAGGAGACTCAATTGTATAGCGAGTCCCTCCAGAATCTTTTTGAACCCCATAAGCCATTCTGTACCCCAAGTTCCACCATCTTCTTTAAGGTATCATAATCCAAGACCCTTGAGGAAATTTTCACAACAGTCATGTCATACTGGGAATTCTGAAGCTGTATCGAGGCTCCCGGCCGTGGACGATACGATTTATGCCCTGTCGACAGCACAAGGTCGGGCGGGCATTGCAGTGATACGCATTTCTGGACCATTATGCCTTGAAGTAAGCCTTGTCCAAACACTCCTTTGTTACATCGGCTGACTTGGTTTCAAAGATCTACAAAACATTGTGCCCGTCTAAACCATTGCCAAAGCCGAGATACGCAACCATTAGATCACTCTATGATCCACACTCTACCGAAACTGAGCGGATTGTCCTAGATTCAGAAGCTCTTGTCCTTTACTTCCCTAATCCAAAGACTGTGACGGGTGACGATGTCTTGGAACTACATGTTCATGGAGGATCAGCCACGGTCAAGGCAGTGCTGTCAGCCATTCCGCGTTGTTCCACTGCTGCGCATCGTATTCGATACGCAGAACCCGGCGAGTTTACGAAGCGGGCCTTCTTCAACGACCGACTCGATCTTGCCCAAATTGAGTCGCTGAGTGACACATTAGCAGCAGAGACCGAACAGCAACGTCGCGCAGCGGTGCGCGGTAACTCTGGCGCTCTTGGACGGCAGTACGAGTCGTGGAGAGAACAGCTGCTGTTGGCTCGCGGAGAGATTGAGGCGCTGATTGATTTTTCCGAGGACCAGCATTTCGATGAGTCACAAGCAGAGCTGTTGCAGAACGTCACCACCCAAATCGTTAGAATGCTGCACAGCATCGAGTTATATGAGCAGGGAAGTCAGCGAAGCGAGCTTCTCAGGAACGGTATTCGTATTGCCCTATTGGGACCGCCCAATGTCGGTAAGAGCTCGCTTATGAATTTGATCGTCGGACGGGAGGCTTCCATCGTGTCTGGAGAAGCGGGAACAACTCGAGATATTGTTGAAGCTAGCCTGGACATTCGTGGTTATTTATGTTCGTTTGCAGATACGGCAGGATTTCGATCCAGGAGTTCCAAGTTGATTGACGGGGCTGAGGGTGGCGCAATTGGGGCCGTGGAAGAAGAAGGAATACGACGGGCAAAACAGCGAGCCCTGGACTCGGATCTTGTCATTGTCCTTGCGTCAGTGGAGGAAGGCCCCCAAGGATTCTTTTTGCAACATGACGAGGAAACACTTGATCTTGCTGCAGGGGCCGAAGACTGTCTTATTGTCGTCAATAAACAGGATGCTGTCGGCAAGGCAGAATTTCACAAGTTGATCCAGGATTTCCGACAAGTTGCTCAAATTCGAACCCCCAAGCTAGCTGCGGCGGACCTCGTGTCCATTTCGTGTAAGGAAGCTCAGACAACGACATCGGGAGGTCTTGACCCTGGCGGTGTTCAGGCAGTAATCAACAAGCTCGTGGCATCATTTGAGAAGATGACATCAATGCCCGTTGAACTACAGGACTTACTTGGCGTCACAGAGCGTCAGCGCCAGCTTCTTGTGAAGTGCCGTCAACACTTGGAGGAGTTCATGTTAGAGGCTGCCCCTGAAGAAGGCATGGACGCCGACACTGTCCTTGCGGCTGAGTATCTGAGATACGCGGCGGATTGTCTGGCGCGGATAACAGGTCGGGGTGAGTTTGGGGATGTCGAGGATGTGCTGGGTGTTATCTTTGAGAAGTAAGTTCCGAAGAGTTGTTGATAATGTATAACAAGATGCTGACCCGACGTGATAGATTTTGTGTTGGAAAATAAGCATTCGGGAACTGATAACGGTTGGCAATGGTGCTTGTTATAAGAGTTGATTTCTATGTTCCACTAAGGAAATATCTATGGGCAAAATCGCCGGTCTATGTGAGTTGAGAAGATCGGAGCTAAGAAAGAAATGAAAGAGATTCGAACTTTGATAATGATAGGAAAAAGGAAAGATACCATGCCCGCTTCTATGCCGTGCCAATGTTGCGTAAGAAAGATTCCAATCCAACTCTGCTATGCTTGTTCCGTCGTTTCCAACTCCTGATATGCCGTACTGTTTCTATAACTCATACCATCCCATGCTAATTCCATCGCTGATGCCAAACGCCGATGCAGAATCCCACGCTCAAAGAATAAGATGAAACTCCATGCCTATGCTGTTGAATGCAAATGTGTGAAGAACAGAACGCCTGGTCCATGCTAGCGCTGGCGCTTTGTGTGTACGCTTTTGAGAGCAATGCTCGATGAGAGGAAAGTGAATGATTCTACTCTTCATCGTCACTGGGGCCATTGTAGCCAGAGCGGCCCTTGTTGCCCTTGGAAGAGTCATCGTCATCTGGGCTGTTGTAACCAGAGCGACCAGCGTCGTTCTCCTCAGGCTCGTTGTAGCCAGATCGACCACGGCCGTTTGTGGGCTTGGAGTCGGAGTCATCGCCATCCTTGTTGTAGCCACTTCGGCCGAAGGAGCGGGTAGTGGGAGCAAATGTGAGGGTGAAAGCAGCCATTGTGAATGTGAATGTCAATGTGTGTTTAGTGTAAGTGTAGGTGTAAATGTTGTGGTTGTGAATTGCAGAGTAGATGTCAAGTGTAGAGAGACTTGAGTTGTAGAGATGTCGTGTGTAAGTGGTTGGAGCTGTGAGATGAAACTGTTTGTTGATGGTGATGATATTTTGAAACTTGACTCGGAGGACATGACAGTTATATACAGATCGACTCGACTATAAGACAAAGCAGATAGGAGCCCTCGGTAGGTAAGAGACGGTGGAAGCGGCTGACGCCTGGCCGTGTCGTCGTATCATGGCGATCAAAGTACAGGATAGTACAGCACAGTACCTACACACCCATTGCAGGGGGACTGCAAAATAGAAACACGCTACGGTAGAAGGCAGTCGCAGTCATTATTCCGGCAAGGTAGAGAAAGGAGGATGGAACCTTCTTTCGCTTCGCTCGGCCATGAGTTCCTTGAGCTTGGGTATGGGTACTCACTAGTTACTGTGCACACCAAGTCTGCGCCATGTCGGCGAGCTGACAGGGGCTCCATCCGAGCTTGTGAGTGGTGGAGGACAGACATCATAGGGCTGAGGATACTCGAGGGACCTTGCAGTTGCAGGGGTCTCTGTCGAACGGTCCAAGGTGAAGAGTCCACGGTACCGGCGTGCGGAAGTGGAAGTGCAAGCCCCGGGCCGTATTGAGTTGAGTGCGTATTACACAAGGTACTGTACTGCTTACGGGGGCCCTTTGATGGGGGCTTTGAGGCAGGGAATTATAGTAATACATCCCTTAACTTACAGTAGTAAGCCACAGCCACCTAAATAAACTAAGCACCCTGTCCTTGTCCATGCCAGTGCGTGGCATGGCCATGGATATCACCACGGACATGGACACGGATGAAAAGATAGCCCAGATACTGTACCCTGTGGTTCATCATCATGGCTCATGGATTCCGACCCCACGGCACAGGCATGATTCAAATTTCCCTGTTCTGCCGCTGTGCTACACAACCCGGTTGTTGTGACGGAGTAGAGATGCGTAAATACGCAAACAGTACACATATCAGAATCCTTTCCGCTCTCTGTTGCGCTCTCTTGCGCAATCAATCCGCACCCCAGAGACGTCATTAGGGCTGACAAATAAGTCGGTGTGATATAAAATGATTCCAAGCAAACTCCGACCACTTCCGGGCTCAGTCATGGAGATTAGAAAGGATGGGATAGGGATAGGAATTAGAAATTGCGAACCAAACCCCGGTTGAAATCCGATTGAATACGTCAATATGCGCGTGTCCTCTTCACCGCAGCTCACTCACATGAGCGTATCTCTTTTTCAAAGGGCTGCCTAAACTACAAGACATTTACATGAGGCATCGCGATAGCCACATCAGTCATCGTTCTGCGTCACTTATTTTGTCAGCTTCTTTGTCATGCCCCGAAATGGCGGCTGCACCTGCTGCAACCACAAGCAGAAGGAAACAGGCCCATGACGCGACTCCCCCATTGGCGTGCATCGGCCAAGCCCGATTTCCCGCCAACCAAATCTGCCCCGGATTCCGCCTTTTCGTTACTCATCTACATCCATCTACGTATGCCAAAATATTCCGCTTTTTTCCCTTACCCATCATACTCTCTTTCGTATCGTGACTCATTCTGTATCGACCGCTATCAGAAGGAATTGAACAAAAGAACCTTGTACACAAATGCACCCCCAAGTACCAGTACCAGCGCCAGTACCAGCACCAGCCAGCACGACTTACAAGGCTTCTCCCGTGGGGGCAGAAGATGAATGAAACGTCACAGTCTACAGTCGGGACAACCTCAACTTACAGCACGCGCACTTATACCATGCTTATACATCCATCCCGCATGAGGTAATCGTTCGATACAAACATCCTTGGTCAGCCCCGATTGGGTTCACCGGTGCCCCTTCGTTCCGGGCGGCACATATCTTACTCTCACCCGTCTTACCCAGCTCCCTAGGACCCAAGCCCAAGGTCAAGGTTATGGAAGGTCGCCCATCGTGGCCTCCCAGTGCCATGGGCCCTAATTTCTGAGCATCCCCGTTCCCCGTCCACGATTTCCACTGAGATCTATGGTATCACTCGTCATTGGTCAGAACGCAAACCGGTCGTGTTACGCGGCCGTTGCGAATGACGAACAAGCTGAAGCAAACTGTCAGATAACACTCTCAACCCAACTCAGTGGTACTGATATTGCTATTACTGCCACTCCGTGACACGTCTCTGTCCAAGGCAGCACTGTGAAATGCAAGCAGAAACTCACCGTTTCGTTCACATAATGATTCCGATTGAGATCCGTACAAGTAGCCGCAATGAGATAAGGATCCTATTCCTGGCGCCCTGCCACATGACAAGCATCGACACCCTCGTCAAAAGATTAAGCGCTTTAAAAATAGATTGCATGCCCTCATTGGACAATTGACGCGCCGTCGCTTCATCTGACTGTTTTCGCTTAGGCAGCTCACCGCATAGCCTCCAACATGCTCCAGTTCATCCAATCACCTTGCTTACACACCACACTCACCACCACGAGGCATTCTTCACCAAATCAGCCTTGGAACCTGAATCTGCACTTGAACCCGGCTCAGGCTCTACTCTTACCGTTCGTCCCCTGATCCACCATAAGCCGTAAGACACAGACCATCTCCCTGCCATCCTGCCTACTCGCATCTGAGACATTCCAGCACAAGTGCTCAGATTCTAATTGGTGATGCATATTATGGCCCTCCCTCCGTTTCTCGAGCTAAGATCCCTGGGTCATGTCTCGGGAAGGATCATAACGCTTGCCTGGTGGGTGTCACAGGGGTCTTCCGGGCGGCAATGACTGTCGGCCGAACTTAGATTGAGTTGAAGACATACGCATCTTTCAATCTCAATGCATTTGCACATCTCTTAGCCTTACCTTATTGCTAATAATGGCTTACACATGCGGCTTACATGTCTCGGCAACTACCCTGCAGGGTAGTCCGTGGCTGGTAACTCCAGACTCATATCTCAACATTACTCACACTACAAGATAGAATATGGTCTAACTCTTTTGTGAGGAACCCGCTGACGTTGACTGGGCACATCTTTTCTATTCAGTTCACCGACATCCTTCGGTCGGTTGACTAAGTTCCGCCGAAATCACTGATAGTTTGCAGCCTGTCAACCTATGGCATAAAGGCTCCCCCAAGTCAGCGATCTTTAGCTATGAGCCACGGAGCCATGTCAAGATATGGAGTCGAATCACAGCCATCCACCCGTCCCAATGAGCTAAGGTTTCTCGAAGGCTTTGCCCCTGACTTACCGTAACTGGCCCAATGTTTCGAACCTTGCCCTCAGCCTCAGCGCCCCCAAGCTACACATGGTTCAAGGATGCGGCACGAGCCGGAGAAATATATTTGCCCTGTCTTGGCTTCGTGTAACATCCAATCAATGGCCAGCATATCTAGTTTAGCATGTTCGTACTTCCACATCCCACTGGTTAGGCAACCTAGCCCTACGTGCCCTGATACACCATCCACATTCACAGCTCGTCCTTCGCAGGGGCCTCTTCGCCGGGAGTATCCACAACGGGATCCTTAGCCGGCTCCTCAGCCGGCTCCTTACTGTTGTCATCCACAACAGCAGCCCTGGACGGCTCCTCAATAGGATCGTTCTCAACGGCTGCCTGAGCAGGCTCCTCGCTGGGATCATTCATGGCCATGATCTTGACCACAAGACTGGTCCACCCAGTGAAATGCTGTGTTCGTTGTCCAGCACCTGTGTCGGGATTGTACTGCTCCCAGGCAAAGCCCGTCTCTTCCCAGCTCTTGTACACCGTGTCTACAAGATTCTTGCGCAGTCGTGAAAACAGATCCTTTGCCTTATTCTGATACGGGCCTTCCTGCGACGCAAGGTTCTATATGCATGTGTTAGTATTAGGGCTGTTTTGACAGGGGACATATTGGGGGCAACTTACGCGCAGCTGAGATAGGGCTAGGTAGTTCATTGGCATCCAGACAGGGCTGCGCCAGTAGTTCTCGGCCGTGCCATAGAACTTATCCTGCTTGCTCAGGCTACGAATACCATGGGGGCTCCAGAGGTGCTCTTCATCACCGACGAGGTCCAGGATCTTGTCCAATTTGGGGTCGTCAGACTTGATGAGGCCGACTAGGAAGGGTGTCAGGGAGATGTAACCCTTGTGGCATACGAGCACGTGTTCCTCGAAGTCATCGATTGTTGCATCGCAGTAACAACCTTCCTCTTCAGACCAGTGAAGATCATCGAGATTGTGCTCAATGGCATTCAGGTTTTTCTTGTACTCGTCTACATCTTCGGCCATGCCGAGGGCGTCGGCGATGTTCATGAGGGACTTTGTCATTAGACCAACCCACGACATGAGATCGACATGCAGCTCGCCAGGAGAAGGGGGCTGAGGTCGGGGGTAGTCATCCAGCCCACTGGTGAGGATATGGGTTTCAGTACGACCCCTCCATCGGTATGCTTCCTTGGTGGAGTACGCCTCGCGGTCATAGCTCTTGATATCGCCGCGCTGTGTTCTGCGGAACCATTCATATTGGCGTTTTAGTAGGGGATAAAGCTTCCGCAAGTAGCTCTCACCAAGCTCGATGTTGTCAAGGTGGGCAGTTTGCAAGAAGTCCGCCCCCAGAATGCGCTCCTTTTCCTCAATCTTGGTTCCGTTGGCCGCGCGGAGGCGCTCCATGAAGCCCTCGATGATAAGGAAAAGAGTTGGGGGGTTAGCGTAGTGAGGGAACTGGACTTGGAACTCGACAGGCACCTTACTACGGGCCTCGTGACCAAGAATCTGCTCGCGGGCGATCCAGCCGTCATTATCCATAGTGTTGTACCAGCTCTTGACGATCTCAAGTGTAAGGTCAATATCCCAGTCAGCGATAGGGATCAGGTGAAACCCCTCATCCCACAGAAAACCGCGAGGGAAAAAGGGCCGAGAGGGAACACTAGTGAAAAGCTCGTAGGGGCCCTCGAGTGCCGGCTTCGTACGAGCCTTAGCCTTTGCGGCCTCCTCCCAGAAACCTTCATCGTCCTCTGCATACTCAGGGGCATCAGATCGATCAATAATTTGATCGCCGTGGAAGTAACCGATACCACCGACAAGATTGGAGAACATGCTCTTGCCGAACTTCTTATACTTTTCGTCAGTGTAAGGCCTCTGAAGTTTAAAAGTGCTTGTAAAGCGCTCGTTGAAGATCTCGGAAGTCGTCTTGATTTGTTCAGTGACTTCCTCCGACGTGAATTCCTTTCCGCCGGAGCCTGATGAGAAGATAACATCGAACTCGAACGGACCCTCGAAGGTCTTTTGTACAATTTGAACATTGCCTTTCCCTGGCTGGTGGGCGATGCGATAAACCTGCCAAGGTGGGGGAGGGTCGTTTGGGTCAGAATTTTGCTGGACGGGCGAGACAGCGTCTTGAACGTGTTTAAACACAACAGGCTTGCCCTGCCAGGAATGGTCGGCAGGAACTTCGCTGGTGCTTGCAACGATAGTGGTATCTCCACGTCGATCTGAGAGGGACTTGTGGCCCTTGGAAGGGTGATCTCCAGTTCCTTTCGTGATAAGGAGGCTGTAATCTCCCAATTCCTTTGAACTTCCCTTGAAAGTGACATCGTCCTCAAACCCAAATTTCGTGCCCTCGCCCTCCACTGCGAGCTCACCTTGACCATCCTGTGCAATGTAGTAAAATAGCATAGTTCTGGTGTTTTGAGGTGCGCCATCTCGAAGCTCGCCCTTGATACGAGCAGCCCAGCTACCGCCATTGTTACCGCCTGGAATCTTGACAAAAGTTGTCGTCAAGTCGATGCTGTTGGCCTTGTCGTGAATTGACTGCACACCGCCAATGCGGGGATCATACTCATCCCATCCATAGCCGTGGATATCGTCTCCCTGCTCACATGTGTACCTGAAGCCTAGGAAAGTAAGGTTAGCTGAATTATACAAGGTAATCGGCTGTTTTATATACCCTTCTGAATATCATGGTAATTATCAACCTTGCTCCACATGAGTCCTGTCCATAGTGCATCTGGTGTTCGTGGCCGCACACCAAAGTATAGGTTGGACTTGTAGGGACCCCAGAAAAGGCTTTGGTTGCTTTGACGGCCAATTTCTGTCGTCAAGATAGAAGATGGCTCGTCGGCAGCTGAGACGCTCAGAGCGAGTGCCGCTACCGGCACCCAATGAGCTATTCTCACCATGGTGATGGGAAGAAACAGATCTTTGCAAGTTGCTGATAAAATGCAAAGGTATTTCTAGGGAAGATATTTCAGTGGGTGGGAGATTCACAGCTGCATTGGGTGAATTGCAGCATGTGTAACTTTGCAGGTAGAGAGCTTCAGTGAACACGTAGGATTGACCATGACGACGCAAGGCTGAAGCTCTAAATAATCGGGGTCCAGCATTCAAGCTTTGGCCAATCAAATAACTACACTAGCCACCGCCACTTCATCTTCGATATCCACTTTAGAGTTGCGTTGTCTCAGCCTTTCTCTTTCTAGAACTCTTTAGATGCTTTCTCCAACCTTTGACCTCTTTTGCATATCATCAACACTATCCCAACATCATAACCAGACTCAATTTTCGCACCATACACAATGAGCGATTCTAGAAGAAATAGACGGCCCGACAGTCGTCAAATGTGGGACGAGTCAGAGAGACGTGACAGGCGCGGAGGCCGTGACAGAGACAGCAATGGCCGTGATAGAGACAACAATGACCGCGACCGCAGAGGCTACAGGTCACGATCGCGCGAGCGCCGTGGGTATAGAGATCGATCAAGATCCCCGGACCGAAGACACAAGGACAGAGATGGGGACAGGAATCGACCTAGGGATAGAGGCTCACGACACCACGACGATCGAGATAGGAGGGACAGAAGACGGGATGACGGAGAGGATGCGCCACCTAGGCCCAGACGTGATGAGCGTCGTGATGATTTGAAAGATAGAAGAGGTTTGCGCTCTCACTCAACTGCTCGCTCTACATAACTAACAATACCATCAGGTCACCTCCGTCGTTCAGCCTCACCACAAACACGCAGCCCTTCAAATGAGACATCACTCCCCACACGCACTCGCCCCGAACCAAAGAAGCCAGTACCTCACATGTCTTTCAACGTCGGCGCTCGAGCAAGTCGCTCACCACCCCCACAACCCTCACGCGCTGAACGCGACGAAGACATGGCTCGCTCTGAGGACGGCGAAGCTTCGGATGTGGAAGAAGACCCAGAGGTAGTAGATGACCCAGATGTAGCCGCCATGCAAGCTATGATGGGCTTTGGCGGCTTCGGAACCACAAAGAACAAGAAGGTTTCTGGAAACAATTCTGGCGCTGTGCGAAAGGAGAAGAAGATGGAGTATCGTCAATACATGAACCGAAACGGTGGCTTCAACAGACCTTTGAGTCCCTCTCGTTAAGGGGCTTTGTGCTTGAGGGCGTTATTTTGGTATGGTATGACTGACTTACGATATTCGCGAGGGAATTTGGCATGCTCAAGGTTAAATGATATAGTTCAGGTGACCAGGCGCCTAGGTGAGAACGAAAAGTTAATAATATAGTTATAATCAACTCACGCAGATGCATTAAAAACATCCGCAACAATAGGTTTTCGTCGGAGATGCTTTATTGCAGGACTATAAAACGTGTACAGCCCCATTGTCTAATTATTTTGTTCTTATTGTACTCCCATTTTTACGCACGTCACTGAAGACACCCTAAAGCTATATCAAATGTTCTATCAATCATCCATCATCACTGAGTGTTTCATCTAGCAATATCACTCAAATTCCACCATGGATACCGCATTAGCACTGTTTCCCCAAATACGGGTATACTACAACGATCTTACGCCGTTCCAGACGACATACCTGGCTTTCACGCTCACTATATTCGCCTTACATGTAGTCCTCATCGCACTACGCAGATTCGTATCACGGCAAAGGATACACACGCCTGAGGAAATCCTTCGTCGACTTCGTTCAGAGAATCTCATTGAGCTTCCCCCGGACACAACCGCTCAAGTTTCATTCGAGTCATCTGAAGAAGACCACAAACATTCTGATTCTCCGGGTGCACTGTTCAGTTCGGCCATGTTCTTCGCCATCGGCTCGCTTTTCATGGCGAGGGTGTTTCTATATATATACCCGGAATGGCGCGAAGCACCACCTGTGTACTTCAACTTCTTCACGCTGCTTGGGTTCTCTGTTGGACACCTGGCGGCTTTTACGCAGATTGCTGTGGACTGTCTGAGTCTTGCCGACGACATCCTCTTTGGGCTGTCACGTCTTGCCATTAGTCAGTATCATCGGTCCAAGCCTGTGGTCCCTCGCAATGATGATTTGGCTGGGCAGGTCGATAGCGAGGAGACATCAGGAGAAACTGAAAGCCAGGAGGAGGAAGAGGAAATAGATAGCGATGAGCCTGAGGAGACCCTTGAGGGGAAGTATAAGGCTGAATAGGGTTGAACAAGGTCAAGCTCAATTAGTTCAGAATCACGGCAATAGAAATAAACAATTGTTGAAACACTCTCTTCCACTGTATGTGTTGGTGTAGACATTACGTATAGTGCGTGCAATACATACAGAAGCGGCCTCTTCTAAACAGTTCCCAACACCATTGGTATGCATGTCGAATCACAAACACCGTCCGTCCATCCATCTCATCCTCATGCTTGCACCCCTTGCTCTTCCTCTGCAACACCGTCGCTTGTGGTTGGTCTAGGTGTTGGTACATCATCTTCTATGGGCACGTCCTCCTTTGGTTGCTCTTTAGCAGCCTCTTCTTCCTCTGCCTTTGGCTCTCCCTTTGACTCTTCCTTGGTTTCGTCCTTGGGCCCTTCTGAGGTTTCTTCTGGTTGATTTGTTGTTGTCCTGTCTCTTCGCCGCCTTCGCAGCCTCCTTTCTTCCTCTGCTGTTTGCCGTCTGGCTTTTCGAAGGGTTTCTCTTCTCTCAGGGTCGTTGTCGTCTGCTCCATCACCACCACGCATACCTTGCAGAAGAGCTGCAGCTCGATCCGCCACATCATCACCCCCTTGCGAAGAGAGGCCAGGGCTGAGTATGCTCCCCTCGTCGGCGGATGCTTCCTTCTCCTTGATGCCAACCTCCACCTCTGGGATCTCGTCGATATCTGGGATCTGTTGTCCTGAAGCGACGCGGACCTGATGACGATCCTTGAGTCGCGCTCGCCTTCTTCGGTCTCTTTGGTCCCGAGCTTGGGGCGCGGCTGCACGTAACTTCTCCAGAAGAGAGTCCATGGCACCTGTACTAGACGGTGATACTGGCCCAGCTTCCATATTTGAGCTCGTGAATTTGAGTTGTGCGGCATGTTTCCGCTTCATTGACGCCTCGTTGCGCCTCCTTGTATCTTCCACCTGCACGTTCTTCTCTCGCGACTTCTTCCACTCTCCTACAAACAGCGCCAACTTTGCGAAGAAATCACGACGGGCACCATCGTCGGCAGGATCTTCGCCATAGAACACCATGATGTCCTTGTACGTTCTCATCATTTCCTCTAGGTACAGCTCCATCTGTTCCGACTTCCTCCTGGCTTCCTTCATGATGCGCTGGACAACTTGACTGACTCGGTCCTGAGGGTGGAAAATCTTGGGATCGCTCAGGTTACCTGAATCTAGAGACATCTGAATGTTTCGAATGTTGTCGATGTATTTCTTCGCATCCGCTTGCAGCTGTTCAATGTTGATCTTTTGCACCGTCATGACACCATTAATATCATCTGCAAAAGTCTCCCACTCAGGGTACTGGTTTCGCACGATTCGTTCCACAAGATCGGCCAATGTAGACTCATTCTTGTCGTCCTTGACCATGCCTAGTCTTGCAAGGGAGCTAAGTTTGAAACCTCGCGCTTGTTTGTTTGCATCGTTCATGTAGTTACCGATATCCAAAATAAGACCAAGAACGTTCATCAACGAAACGGAATCACGCAGTGACTCGGACACTGTAACAACCTGTCGTATCTTGTCGTTAATCTCTTCGTACTCTTGCTCAAAACTCCTAGTAAGAGCAAGAGCCCTCATTCGGCTCTTCCAGTAGTGGTGCAGCTCGAAGGCCGTGTAAAGATAGAGTTGATCTTGACGAGTGAGCTCGGAAGGATCATGCTCGCGTTCTTGAGACTTAGCATCGGGGCCAGTCCAGTCTTTACTATATGGCGCCATCTGTTTTACTGTATTGTCGGGAATATTGCACAAATCATCTTTTTGTAGGAAATCCATCACGACAACATTGTCTAGGATTTCCGGGTCACAGTGAATTATCATCTGAACAACCTTTTCGACAGGATGTTGTGAAAACTTAGCAAATGCGATTTCTGTATTCTGTCAGCATTGAATTTACAAATCAAACAAAGGCAAACTTACCGTATGCTTTCCGGAGATCAGAATTGATGATTTGCTTCTTATCATCCTTCTTGGAGGCGCCTCCCATGCCAAGCTTCTTGATCTCCTTGGCCATAAACAGCTTCTCCACCTCGTCAAGGATACCCTTCTTGCTGAGCTCTTGATACTTCTCTTCTCGGGCTTCGGCAGAAGGTGTATGGGCCGCCCAGTGGCTGGTCTCAGGGGCATCTACCTTCTCCCAATGCAAAGCCTTAAGCTTCTTCTTGGGGCGAACCACAGGCAAGCCAATACCTGGCGCCGCCACGAAAGCAGGTCCTCGTGCCAAGTAGTGTCCTGACATAGCGCCAGGCATTGGAGGAGGTGGAGGAGGGGGCATACCACCAGCACCGGGTAGAGGAGGCGGCGGTGGAGGTGGTGGAGGACCACCGCCTGGTGTAAGCATACCAGGTA